>JAFNEN010000329.1:0-465222 GCA_019343175.1 Oedothorax gibbosus | reverse complement strand
TTCCCAAATCCCAGGGTTTTTTTTGGTGAGCATACTTTATTTTGGGGGGAAATAATTTGTCCACAAAAACTATGCATGATTTTTGGTAAAAGGGTTGATTCTGAGGGCCGTCCCCCTATTCCCAACATGTAGGTTTTTTGGCCCTTCAATTAGGGTTTTTTCCGGGGATTGCAAGATTTACAGACAATGAAAAATTGAAAGGGTTTTTTTAAAGGGAAATATGGGTTTTTTTTTTAAAATTTTAAAAAAAACTTTTTTTCAACGTAGAGGGGTATCTTTTGGGGATCCGTTCAAATGAACCCGTTCACTCTGGACCGACCCATTACAAGCGCGCCCCGGAATGAGTTTGTACTTTCTTTCGACGTGCGGATCCGAACCATCGTTTCCTTTGTGGACCGTTCACTCCGGCCCGACTCATGCAGTAGCGCGCTTGGATTGAGTTTGTTATTGTTTCGTTTGTAAACATACTGTAAAAATGGTAGACGTTAGAGTGAATTCCGCGGTCGTTTATATTATCGTATTATTTTAAAGATGTCCGCGTCAGAAAGTCAGAAAACTAAACAGTATGGTCAAGTTTTTTGGATTCTTACACAAAACAATTCCCATGTATCGGAAGTTTTCGGAAAGGACACAATTTCGCTGTTTGTGCTTGTGATGTTAAAATTGCTCATGGGGGATGAAGTGACATTAAAAATCACATCAACTCTAAGAAACAAGCTGATTTTACTAAAAGTGTTGAAAAAACATCTAAAATTGGATTTTTTTTAGTTTTGGTGAAAACGACTAAGGTTATGCTGTCTATATTGACAATACCACAAAGCAATGCAGAGTGTGAGCGGATCTTTAGTAGTGTTAAAAAAAAACAAGGACTAAGTTCTGTAATTATTGTCACATGAAAAATTAAGACATTTTAATTACCAAAAGCAAACATAAAGGTTTTGTTTTGAACAGAAGTTAGACAAAGAATTCTTGAAAAATGCTAAATCAGCCACTTACAATTCTTTGAACTCCAATAAAAGACTAAAAAATTTAATATATAGGTACAAATTAGTTTTTGTATATTTTGTGAAATATATGTTATGTCATTTATTATTTGTTCTGGCTCCCGGCTCCGCGCGAGGCATCGCTCCTTCGTACCCCCTAATTGAAATTGTAAGGTTTTCAAAATCTCAATATTGGCAAGTATGCCGTCATCAATTTTACAGGCATATCTTTTTATCTTGACTTGATCGTCAATAGATTTGCATCTGTAGTATGTATTATTTAACACATTCAGTATCACCTCGTTGAACGCTATAAGTTAAAATATAGCTATGCAATAATAGTGAACCCAATTCAAGTTCGAACTGCCCTTTAGTTGAGAAACTGTTTCTAAACTTTAAAGAAAATTGTACCTGCAAAAGCAATGAATCGCCAAATATAGTAACTCTGTCTTGAAAAAAAATCTTCCTTACCCCTTTCCATTTTACGAGTGATCGTTTGGACTCTTCTAAAACACATGTCATATATGCTAAGAAGTGATAGGAGGACTATAGCTGTTCAATTTAACTTGTTTTTCTTTTAAAATTCTACTTATTTACAAGCAAAAATTATTTATAGCATTCGACTTCACCTTTGTCATTTTTCCTTATAATATAATCTTTTTAAATAGAACTATCATTTAAAGAACTTTAATAAGTATGTTTGATTTTTCTTCTGAAGATTTAAAGTGCTGCTCTGATTTCTTTTTCTCTGCCTGAACTGCGCTAATATACACTGCCAATATCGTTGCTCTTTCCTTCACCTCTGGTAAAACACAAAGTAAATTTGATTCATTATTCTCGGATTGGATTTACTGTTACGGTCACCATTGGCACAACTTTTTCACATTTGGCGATAAATAATTTTTCTGGCACCTATTCCCCAAGTTGGCGCTATTAGGATAAAGGTATTGTTTATTTTTCATTATTTACGATTTCGGGGATTTTTTATCCATTTTCTTGCCCAGTCAACTTTTTCAAAATGCTCTTTTCTTTAAATCGTGGTTGTTAAAAAAGTCGCCAAAATACAGACGTTTGGCGAGTTTTTGGAAAATTCGCCAAGCGTGACCGTACAATAAATTTAATCCTTATTCTCAATTAATTATTCTGAATTTATAAATTTCTAATTTTATTTTCAAACACATTTTAGCAAGAAAAAACTGCCATCCAGGCGTTTGTCTGCATGTGAGGGCTTCAGTCACGCAATCGAAACTGAATTGCTCGTTTTGCCCGACAAGTACAAGTTGCTGGCCGAAATGTTCCACAATATGGACGCCCTCATTATGACTCTAAACAACAGGCAACAAACGATCACATTTGAAAATGTAAAGGAAAGTTTGCAAAGAATTATGAAAAAGTAAGTTTTATAATTGTTGCCAGAGATTGAAAAACTTTTCTAAAAACTATTTAGCAGTTACAGTTACTTTATTAAAAATGTAACTGTTACAATGACTTAGTATGAAAAGTAACTAATTACAGTTATTTTTTAGATATTTCTAGTTATCAGGAAACATGCAATGTAACCATCCTTACTGTTTTTCAAAGAGAACCACGATTTTTTTTAAAAAACATACACACAAACAAAAATTACAATTAAAATTAGTTAACAATTTTTTTATTTAATTTCAAAAGAGTTATATTTAAAAATTGGAATACAACAGTCTTCAGGAAAAGTAACAAAATTTTTCGTTCCTGCTAAAAGTAACTAAATTTCTGAAAAATCTAACAGCATTTGTAAAAAATAGTAACTTTTACAAGTAACATGATACTCCACGCCCTGTTTGTTACCTAAATGACAACCATATTCTTAAAATGCTAAAGTTCCCAAAAATTTAGATTTCTTTAACCTTCAAGAAAAGAAATTGATAATTTTCTTTTGACATAAGAAATTGTTTTATTTCAGAAACATCAGTGAAAAACATCTTGGACAAATAGTTACAGTATTTCCTTCTGCATACAGTTTGTCTAGGAAAAAAACTAGTTGCATAACAAAGGAAAATAATTCTGATTACCCATTGGTTATTGAAGTCAACATAATTAAATCATGTAAGTTTTGAGATTATGATTAATGAAAACTTTTTTTTGAAAACTTTATGCAACTGTTCTTAATTTGTATATACATTCTGTTGCATGTTTCTAAAAATAATCGAGTTGACTTAAAAATTTTTTTATCTGCAGCATTACAAGATGACAGAATATTCTTATTTTGTGTGATTAAAAAAAATTAGTTTTCCGTAGGGCAGCATTTTTTTTTCAACCTTTCTTGTTCTCGTGTAGGATGCAATAGTCATGTAAACAGGGTTGCCTTTTTGGCAGATTCAGCCTTTTGCAGACTCTGCATATTCCCTAGAACCGAGAGCCACTTTTTGTGGCACCATCTAGGAGGCTCTCTAGGTTACCAATTTAGACGCTCAAATTACAATGAATCTGAGCTCTGTGGTTGTTAAATTACAAGATTTTTAATTTTGGCGATCGAATACAAGCTAAATGGGTTCTCAAGGGTTCTTTTAAATGCCACATATTCATATGACATGCATGCCGGTGATTTGGGCTTGGGATTTTCCCAGCCTGAAAATCTGCCGACTCAGCTAGTCTTCGAACCCGTGATCTTGGGGCTTGTGTGGCGATCACATAATACCTTTACAGGCACTGAACCTACACATTCATTAAACTTATTTTTGAAAAACTAATAATAAATAACACTTATTTTGCAAGACTACATTTTCACAAAATTTTTAGATACAGATGATAACCAGAAAATGTCTGCTTTTCAACGTATGACTTCTACATGTTTGGCGAGCAGAATCAAGGAGTTCAACAACAATCTCCTTGGCATAGTCAAAGGACATCATCAGGTACTAAAATTGTTTGATTATTTCATTGGGAATGGAATCGACTTTTCCTCTAGGGCTCCTCTCTGTGTTGCTCCTTCATGAAAATATAATTTTTGAAATTGAATTTCTCCAGTTATATAGAATTTTTTTTTTAAATGTGTCTTTTGTATGATAAATGTAGCTGGCTAAATATATATCAATACTTCAAAACCAAAAAGTTTTATGGCAACTGCACTTTCTGCATGTGTAATTTGCACAGAACCTTATAATGACAACCGACAGGTACTGGGAACTTGTGCACCAAAAGTCTGTAGCTCTTTTAGTTTGAGCTGTAGAGGGATTTAAGACAGCCAATGTTCATATCCACTTTCTGGTATGACTAACACAGAGAGAAGCTTCGTTTAGAGAAGTCGATTGTCAGTCTTATTCCCCTTTAAGAAGGATTTGTCATTTTCTATTGCCATTGCATGTACATAACAAAACACTGCAAACTTCTTAATTAGTCTTAAATTATATATTATTGAATAAATGAATAGTATTTCTAATATTCATATAAATGATAAATAAACAGAAAAAACATTTTGTTTTCTAATAAATAAAAGGGATACATTTTTTTAAAATTGTCGCTGGATTGTAATTGCACAAGACCGTTAGTAATGAAAAATTTATCTTAAAGTTTGCTCTTGTAATAATGAAGTGTTTTGGAATATTTAAAACTATTTTAAACCTTAAAAATAATTTTTTTTAAAATACAACAAAAATTCAGAAGCCATACAATGGCACACAGTAGCACGTAAATTTTTTTTAGTTAAGCCCATTTTAGTGTAATAAAAATTCTAAGAAGCGGGGATTTTTTGGTATAATGTAATTAACTACTGTAATTATTTACTGTTGTAGAATAGATATCTTAAGCTGAGAGTGTTTGTCATAGGACCGCAGAGTAACATTTGAAAAACGGTAGATTTTATGAACTGTGAAGACTTTTTTTGTATGACTTAAAAATAAATGTAATTTTGAAATGAAAGTAAACTTTACAATGGCTCAGGCTGGGTTTTTCTAACCACTTTTCACCTCTGCGATGTAACTATTTTCTTAATTTCTCTTCTTTGCAATCGCCAACCCACGTGCGACAATCGCAGCGCCCTACAGTGTTCTTATTTATACCTTAGGGGTCGTCCATAAAATATGTTCTGTTTAGGGGGGGGGGCGATCGAGTAAAAAATCATGTAATTCCCCCCACGAAAAAATTGCGAGGAAATAGTTAAATTCCAGCAAAATTTGTTTCTGGGCTTAAATTTGGCAAAATCTTGCATGATAATATTTATTGTGGCTTTCCAAACCATACTTGAAATTATTAAGGGAAAATAACGATCCGTTCTTTTATATAGGTTCGATTGGCGTTCGTTCCTTTCTGTTGTCTTTATTAGTTTCAACTCGGGCCAAAAGGACCTGTTCAAAGTATTTTCACACTTCACACAGAAAAAGTAGACAAAATATGCATTGTATGTGTTTTTAAGTACTTTTCCTCCACTATCGTGATGCAGTTGCTGTTTAGACTGTTGGACGTTGATTAGTATGTGCTTTGAAGTTTTTTGGGTATCAAATGTCCAAATCAAAACTTTCAAACAAAAATATGAATTTTGTAAAATATCACGGGGAATTATGGGGAAGGGGGGGGGGGGGGTCAAGCCAAATATCACCATGGTGAGAGGAGGGTAAAAAAATCTTCACATTCGTATCACGTAATTTATGAACGCCCCCTTATTGAATTTATTTTTAGGATTTCTTAAAAAAGATAAATTTTGTTGTCTCCAATGACAAAATTAAAATATGGCATCCTAAATTCCCTGTTCATACTGTGCCTGACATACCAGTAGCACAGTTGCCTGAATCGCCTGAAATGAAAGTGTATACCGCTAAAGATGTCTTGAATAAATTCAAGGATTCAATCCAACCTAAGGTAAGTAGGTTATTCATATTTATCCATACTCAAGTTGCTAGTTTCATTCATATTTTCGTTAAACTACTTTCTTTTCTTTTTTAATTCATAAGAGTTTTTTAAAAATTAGGTATTGACATGCTGGAATTGTTCGTGTATCCATCTTTGTACCCTCCTACCAAATTTGGTTCTATCTGACTTATCATTTTTTTAAAAAGAAAAATATGATATCAGACACCTGTATTTTCTGCTTTTTGTCTGCCTGACTGTATGTCCAGATGGACATCTGTCCACCTGTTTGTGAATGGTCTACCCGTTTAATTTTTATCCATGTAAATTGGTGTCGCCACATTAAGAATCGCATCAAAAACTTTATTTAGACAAGATTTATTGGAAATTTTTATTTTTCTCATATAGGGTTTCCGTGCATATGGAAAGTAAGGGAAAATCACAAAAAGTCTTTTATTTGAGGCTACCAAAAGTCATGGAAATTGGCTTCTAAACATCTCTTAACAAAATCAAATGGTATTTCGCGTATTGAGATTTTCTCTTTTTTTTTTAGCAGATATCTGCGGATTTTTCTAAATTTTTGGATAGTCTGAGTTATGCGATTTTCAAATAATCAGAATGTCATGATTTTCAGATCTTGGGCGTTATTAAGATTTTCGGATTGGCAGTGCTTTAAGATGTTCTGATAGCCGAAATGTGACTTGCGGAGTCATGGAAAATAGTATTCCTAAGTCATCAAAAGTAATGGATTTTTGGACTTCATTGTTTATGTATTAAGAAAGCGACCCACAATGCTCCGTTTTCCTTTTTAAATAAAAAGCTGGTTGTTTTAATTAGATGAATCGCTCTTATCAAAGTTTATTCAATAAATGTTCAAGTTAAAATTGTAAAAAGCTAAATTTTGTTGATTTGTAAAATAAAATGGCATTGAAATTATTATTTCAGGTTGGAAAAGCTTTGCAAAGTGTAGCCGATGATGCTGAAAAATCAGGAGTAATATGTGAATTAGAAGAAATCAAGAGTTCTAAAAATGAAGCTTCGAAAAAAGCACTTCAAGGCATTTCCAATGATCTCTTAGAAAAGGTAATCATTCAGTTGAAGGTTTTCACTAATTCTCGGATCTATAAAAAAGAAATCCTCATGTATTAACACCTAGTCAGATCTATTCGAGTTGCAGACATCTTATTTTATGAGCTTTTGTACTGAAGGTGTCATTCAAGTAGCTATTTTTTGAAATTACACAAAGAGAAGGAAAGAGGCAACACCCGAGATTTCTCCACAGGAATAGCCTTACCCATTGTTATAAGCATTTAGAGAAATTGAATTTTTCAAGAGATTATAGCAAAATTTTAGTGCACACAAGCAAATATTCAAGATTGTAATTCACTTTATTATTTTTATTATTCATTTAAAATAATTTTGATTTTTTAAGCTTAGTAATTCACTTGACTTGATTCTAATAATATTTCCGAATACGATTTAATTTTATTGATTGGTGCTTTATTTTTATGTTTACAAACAGGAATATTTGTGTATAAATGTGGAATTTGTAGGTACAGCTTGAGGGAGAAAAAAAAGATTCACCCTTCGTTTTTCGGCTGCTATTGGTCAAGGAATTTTGTGAAAGGTGTCATTTTTCAGGAAATAGCGTAAGGAATTGAGAACTGGCAACAAAAATTTTATAAGGGGTCGTCTACATATTAAAATGAGTACCAACTTTGAAAATTCCAATGGCAACACCCAATTTTTTTATGTAAATATGTTCATCATCTTCAAAATACCCCAGATCCAAAAGAAAATTAATTAATTTGTATAATTTGTTGAGATATAAGCATTCAAAGAGTTGAACGCCCATAATGTTAAAAAAATTTCACAAACTTTTTTATTCATACCTCCTCTAATAAAATTAATTCAACAAAGATTTTTTATTATTATATACTTCTTAATCTTCCAAAAACAAATTACACAAGTTTTTTCATGAATTTTTTATTTTTGGTATTTTTTTATTTAAATTTAAACAAGAAAAAATAAAACATGAATAGCAACCCCAAATTTTTTTTGCATAAATCGATAAAGTAGATTAAGTAGAACCAAAATCCTGAATTTTTCAATTACACAACAATTATTTGCCGAGTTATTGTAAAAATACTGAAAAAAACGCATTTTAGGGACCCTGTAAAAAATTACTTGGCAAATTTGATCCTAAATTGCATTATCGTTTGGGGGTTGAAAAGCGTTTATTGGTAAATGTTTATTTAAATTATTGATGTCTGTCAAATGTCTAAAAATCTTTTCTTGTTTCAAGTGCATACAATGTATTTTGTTTGTATAATTAACATTAAATTATATCGATTACTATGTTTTTAAATGTATGTTATTTCCAAAACAATTTCAAAAAGTGTTTAATATTAAATATAAAATACCCCAAAATATTATTGGAATTCGGTGTTAAGTATATTTCATTGTTACCACATTGATTATTTAAAATGATTAGTGCCCACTGCCTTGGTTAAAAATCATTGCCAAATCATTCTGCGTAGTTTTATTTTACTTTCCTTAAATATCGTGTTAAGGTCGTAACTCTCGTTTTGTAATATGTGGTTTATATTAACTATAAAGTGCGCCGAATTTTAAACAAATTTTTTGTAGCAATATAAAGGAAATAAAAATTTGCATAAAATATAAAACAAATGCAATAATCATGTTTTTCTATCTGATGTAACTAATCACATTTAAAAATCTGTTCGTTATATAATCAATAATCGTATATGTGACTTAATTAGAATTGAAACTTTTCCTCGCTTAGTCTTTATTTTATTTCTGAATTTTAAAATCCAAAATTTAAAAAAATCACAATATTAGTGAAAAAGGTTTAATTCTAGCATCCGTTGGCGAGATTATGTTAACCCTTTTGTTAGCTTGTCGTTTCGAAAAGACACCCTAAATATTACCTTTTTCGAATTGGAGATTTCCCCCTAAACGAGTTCAAAATTAATGCTTTAATTAATATCTCAGCAAATAATGAAAAATAAATAATTCTTTTTTATATCTGGGGTATTTTGAAGGTGCTGAACATTTTTATGTAAAAAATGGGTGTTGCTATTGGAATTTTCAAAGTTGGTACTAATTTTAATATGTAGACGACCCCTTATACAATTTTTGTTGCCAGTTCTCAATTCCTTACGCTATTTCTTGAAAAATGACGTCTTTCACAAAATTCCTTGACCAATAACAGCCGAAAAACGAAGGGGAAATCGTTTTTTTCCCCCCAGCTGTACTTCATAAAGAGAAGGGCTGTGATCTGTTCGGATACTCAATATTAAAAACAAAACTAAAATGCCGACTTCAGCATGGGGAGGGAAATGCTAATAATATCTTAATAGGGTGCTGACCCGTGAGGAAGTGGATATAAGGTACATATAAATAAAGTTAAAATTTACTTTACTGTACAAGTCAACATTATTAAGGTACAACAGTCAGGGTGTCCAGCCGTCGGGAAAATATGGAAAGTCGGGAACTGTACTTGGATTTTTTAGCGCCGGGAAAATCGGTAATCATACTTGAAGTTGTTGAAAATTCCGGTGTGCGCCGGGAAATTTCGCCGCTCTCTGCAATTTTTGAATTTTATAGATTCATGAAGATAAACCGCCTTTTGTACAGTTTATTTCGAGGTTAAACAGTCGGCACCAAAAAAAAATTTCCTCCATTTGTAAATTTCAAATTTGCAGATTTTAAAGAGTTCCCGATTTTCCCGTGGATGTCTAGACTCGTGTCTTTGAAGGAATTAGTAACTCCTTCAAAGTTACGAGATTTTTCTTCATTTTTTTTAAGATTTAGAATTTCGTACGAATTTAATAGTTATTTAAGCAACTAGTGCCGAAAATACTTTATTAAGCGAGTGGCTTTTATTTCACGAGACCGTAGGTCGAGTGAAATAATGACAAGAGCTTAATAAAGTATTATTTGGCACTTGCTTGCTTACAATATTTTTTATAATGTGCAAAAAAGTATTTCTACCAATGAGTGAATTTCATGACGTCTTTTAGTTTCCATGGCGATATTCGAAAATGCAAAGTAGTAAACGAAAAGTTGTAAAATAATTTTCTATTTTGAATAAAAATAGTATTTTTGTAGTACTTGTAGTTTCCATGGAGATATTAGAAAATGCAAAATTAATGAACCAATAGGAATAAGTGAGTTTCATGACATCATTTAGTTTCCATGCAGGTATTCATGAAATCACTTTGTTTTTCTACCAATCAGAAACTCTTATTTAGTTTACCGCACTAGTGCCAAAAGTAGTACTTTCGGCACTGTCTGTGACGTATGCACGTAAAGTGTCATTTTCGCAACGATTTATGAATGAATATGATATAAAAAAGTGAACTTTTTTGCACTTGTTATAAAAAGGTTATTTGTTATGTAGGTTTTTAAATTTCGCTATTCGTTTGTTGATTTACGAAGATTCTCGATTTTCTTTGATTTTGCAGTTAGCCTAGATTTATTATTTTTGCGGAATTTAAGATTATGATGTGATATGCTAATTTTTTCTTCCTGTTCGTTTATTTTAAGTCTTCAATTTTCTGATTTTTAAAGATGCACGATTTACACATTTTCAGTTTCGCTATTTAAATATTAATTTGTATTTTCGATTTCGTCGTTTTTACTGATATTTGAGGATTTTTTTATTCGCTGATATTCAAGGTTTCACGATTAAGCTATCTTCGAGTTTTGTTGTAATTTGTCTATTTGTAATTATTAGTGATTTGTTGACTTCAAAGTTTTTGAATCACAGTACAAAACAAGTTTAAATAAATTTTTATAATAACTATAAAAAAAATCGATTAAAATTTGAAGATTAATTTCGGTTGGATTACACTAAGACCTCTTCTATGCTTCATGATTTACTTATGTGGTTCTAAATTACGTCGCCCGTCGCCAATAGCCCAAGTGTAGCTCTAATGCGAAAATAATTCAAACTAAACCTGATTTACTTATTTTGCTGCCTAGTAATTTTCACGAAATCCACCCAGGATGTCGCATTGTCTCATAATGATTGACAGTTCTTTTTCTACTGTGGGTGATCGGAAGAACGTGTCGTTACTTTTGTAGCTCCGGTGTAGGCTAATCGAACCAACCAGGATATTTTTGTTTGATCAAGTGTTTGTGAGTATCGTGACCTTGTTATTAGAAGAACGGCCTGCATTTTTTTTTGTTTACGTTTGAAATTTCTTTTTGTATTTTTTAGAATGCGCTATATTACTGATTTTTAGTTTTACGTTGGATTTTCAAGGAGCCGTTAATTGAAATTTATGATGAAAGATTTTAGGGGTTTTAAAGATTTTATCGTGCTTAAATGGTTTGCGAAACGCTAATTTTGATGTTCATGATTTAATGATTTCAGAAGGATCACAATTCAACAATTTCTGAGAATTGGCAATTTTCCAGACTTCCTGAAATTCGGGATTTACCAATCTTTGATATTTTGTGAATCATTAATTTTCCAAAATTTTTGATTTACCGATTTTGAAAGGTTCTTGATTCGCCGATTTCTGAAGGTTTTTCATCAATCGAAATTTTCAATTCTGTCTTTCAGGTCAAAATTTAAGGAAATAACTGTTTTAGCTAACAGATATAAAATATTAAATTGAAGTCAGTGTTATTAAAAAATATAATAAATGAAATATTTTGAGGATAAACTTTTATTTTTTAATATTTTAAAAAGTATCTCGTATAAAAGAGAATTCTATGTTATATGGTGTTATTTCATTAAAATTGAATATTGCGATTTTAAATATTTACTAACTTAAACCTATGAATAACCCACCTCACTTGGACTTTAAAAAAAATTGCCATTAATTTTAATGGTCGACCTATTTTAAGTCTAGAATATAGGCTAACTGTTCGTTAGTGCAAAAACAATTCATAACTAAAATATTTTCTTTTTTTGCCTAATATTTTGGTTAGCTAGTAGTTAAGCATATATGAAAATGTAGTGATATAATTGGTTATGATAGGGTCCTTGAAAAATTTGGAAATAAGCCTTGAAATCCTTGAAATGTGCTTGAATTTTTACCAGCAATTCTGCTGCACACCCTGACAGTGCAACGCCGGGTATATAAAGCTAGTGCCCATATGCATTGATTTTTTTCCTACTTTGCTATTATTTGCTATGCGAGATCTACTAAGAGCTAAGGCACAAACACGTTTTTACTGCTTTGTCATGTTATTAAAATTTAATTTTTGTGTGTGTGAAATGTAATAACATAAAAATTTTAACATCTTTTAGATTCGAGCTAAAGAGTCTGCAAAGCTTTTAAAAACTATGACTCAAACTCCAGAAGAAAAAAAGAAATTAGCAATGATGGAAAGAGTGCCAAAAATGGCAACAATTGTCCAACAGTATCCTTTTTTTTATAATTTACAGTGAACTTAAACTTTTAGTACTTTTAATTCAGTGCATGTTTGTCAGCAGATTGCATAAGTTTCTGTGTCTTATTCTAAAAACTAATGATACTTTTTCTGTATTACAACCTAGTAATGTGTGTGGTAGAGGGCAAACAAAAACAGGTCAAAAAGGTATTAAAGTGATCATTAAAGTTTATTTAACAAAGATCAGAAATAATACAAGTTATGAAGCAAAAGCACCAGCACACTCAACTAAAGATAACACCAGTATAAATAAATGGTTTCGATGACATCAGCTTGACATTAGCACCGTAATTGAATATTGTGAACCTTCTCACAATATATAATTTTTACTAAAACTGTGTACCTATTGTAAAATGCTTTTTTAATAATTTGTTCCTAAATATAACTATGGAGTTAATTTTCTTAATTGTTTTAAGTTACTTTATATCCGAGCGCAAAACTACCCTGCCGGTTGATGCTGTTGTTGATAAGATAATATACAGTTTGAACTCATCATTAACTCCAGGTAACCAAAATGTTCTCATTTTATTTAAAAAAAACCTAATTTAAAATCCCAATTTCCTTTTATGAAAAATCTTGATTATTCCAAAATCAGCTATAGCTATTTGTCGTCAAGACTATCAGTGCCTATGATTTTGTACTTAATCGGGCTCAGAATGTTGTTATAAACAACTCAGCGATTATTAAAAGTCACCTTACCGGACCTTACCTTATCGGATAAAAATTAAATGATTGCTGGTTTATTTCAAAATAGCAATGAGATTTTAACCTAGGAGTCTGGCTAGTTACACTCACAGTCAACATTAGCAAGGTAGTTAGATTTTTTAAAAAATATCTAATTACTTGAAGACCAAACCATTTGAAAACTAACTGCAGTAGAACCTCGGTTATCCGGTTTGATTGGGACCGGAGGTAGGTCGGATAATCGAAAATTCCGGATATTAGATAATTTCCATTGAATAGTAAAACATTATTTTTAATATTCTGATTTCAGAGTCGCCGGAGATTCCCGATTTTTGAATCGCGTAAGTTTGTTGATTTTAGAATATCCTGAGATTTCCAAGACTGGTTTCTTTTGTGAACAACCGAGAATGACCTTGTTGGAGAATTTTTTTTATGTTGACTTAGACGGTCGGTTAACAAAGAGTTCCGGATAAAAGAGGGCAGATAGTCGAGGTTCTCTACCCAGACATTAGTTTTACATTAAATTAACAGGGTAACACAAGATGCGACTGATCTCTAACTGAAACATGTTATTGGCTGTCAGACCCCCCCCCCCCCCCTCGGAAAATTCAATAAATAAAATGTTGAAGTATATTAATGAAATGAAGGTTACTAGACCAATTGGCTCATGACTTGAAAGAGAAGAGATATCATCGGTAGAGTAATTTTAGTTATCAATCTACCAGTTTCCATTTTTAAAGTTATTAAACAACTACCCTCCAGTTTCTGGCAGAAGATTAAAAAAATATAATTTCCTGACTTCTCTGTTAGATGTTCCTAATAAACATAACCAATTTTTCATACCTTTAAATTATTTTTTCTCCTGAATGTTTGTATTCAGAATTTTTTTTTTCAATGCAGATGCCATCAAGGAACATTTGGAACTAATAGCTGAAAAATTTCCCCACTGGCTCAAGTTCATACAAGTTCCCAAAGGCTTATACCTGAAAATTAACAAAAAGACAAATATTAATAAAATGTTGGATGAAGCTGGCATGCATTAAACAACTTACAAGAAGCAGAGAATTGTAATTCAAACTTTTATCAAATTTAATTATGGTTTTTATTTTTACAAATGTGTAATTTTTTAATGATATTCTAGTATGGTTCATTACATCATGTAATTTTTTTTTTATAACAGATGCAATTACCAATGTGTCAACTGTTTTTATGTATTGTAAAATCTCAAACTCAATATTGTAATAAATTTTTTGGTTATTAATTTTGTCTTCAATTATATTTTTAATGATTTTATGTTTTTTTTTACAAGCATAAAACGACAAAATAAGTTTTGGTATGATGTATTATTATGATAATTTATTTTTTTATGGAAGTTTAAAAATGTTCCAAAACACAAAAATGATCATATTACTGCAGAAAATTGAGTTTGTCACTAAAAGTTTAAAAGTTTGTTTAAAATTAAAATTAGAAGCATTTGATTCTAAATAAACTGTTCTAACTCATTCATTATACTTCATATTTTATTCGAAGTTCTATGAAATTGGACTTCTAGGATAGTTTAACATTCAAATAGGAGATTTTCCGGTTAATTCTTTATTCAACAGCCTTTTCAAATTCAAAATGCCTGACATTTTGAGAAACCTTATGAAGAAGTAAAACAAAAACATTTTGTGTAGAAAATTTATCAACTTTAACGTTCAGTTTTTTTTAATGTTAAGTAGAGCATTTTTGAGAAATTACAATGGTTATTTCTACATGGCATAAACATACAAACAAGTAATATAAAAAATCTTCCAGACAATTAGAAATTAATTTTTCTATTAATTCTTTTTCAGCACCAATAACTAATTACAAATTGTTTTTAACCAATCATTTATTTGCTATTGATTATTGGTTTACTTTATTATTAATTACTGTATGGCATAGTATTAACTAATTTTAATTAAGTGATACTCTCTCATACCTTTACTTAAACTTATCGGATTCACTTTGTTTGAGAATAATAAGAGAGTGTGATCATGGGGGGGGGGGGAGACTGAGAAAGAATAAGAATTTGTTCAGTTTTTTAGTCAAAATAGTTTGCTAATATATATATTTTTTTAAATCATCTCCCCCCCCCCCCTAAAATGACAACGACGCAGTCTGCGTCGTTGTCATTCGTACATTATCCAAGTCGTCAATATAAGTATATGTCGTCGTCACATTTTTACATTATCTAAGTAAAAATAAGTGTACTTCAACTCGGGAGTTTTCGCGCTTTTTCTCTACCATCAAATTTCATAAGAGCAAGATTGGATAATAAGAGTAAGTTATAAACTTTTGTATTTAATCAATAAGTTCTTATTAACAAGATTTTCTTGCAATTGCCTCAATGATATTAAAAAAACAAAAATAATACGTTAACATTTTTGAAGTTTCAGACTTATAATATTTGTGAAGGTGTGGCATTTTAAAGACTATCATGTAGGCTAGGTTAGTTTGAATTATCGTCGCAATAAAGCTGGGGTCCCGCGTTAGGTTGACCACCTAACCGGGACATATGCCTAGCACCCCAGAGCCCTTGGTCACGAAAGCTGAATTGGGCACGGTAGGCCTTGGCCCACCAATGGGCTGTTTCGCCGAGGAGTTTAGTTTCATTAGTTTCTATAAATTACAATGTTGATTTCAAGATATACAGTCAGTTTGCTTTGTTTATATGTTGGCTACTTCACATCTTCAAAAATTTGTGTGAACTAACTTTTTATAGGGTAACGAGTACAGTGATTGGCACCCTCATTCATTATTGAAAATAATAAGATGTTAAAGCCCAAAATAGGTGTGACAAAGGTTTTTAAAATTCCCGCCATTAACGTTTGTCATGTTGGCAACAACATTTTGGGCTTTAACAATTTTAACATCTTATTATTTTCAATAATGAATGAGGGGGCCAATCACTGTGAAGGTGCCAATCACTGTACTCGTTACCCTATATTATTTTTATGAAATACTTTGCTAATATCTTTTCCAAACCTATTGTTGTATACACTAATTTATAAAAGCATTAATTATCTATTTAACAATACAAATATTAGTATGTTAGGTTAGTTTGAATTATCGTCTCACTAAAGTCATTGGCGACGGACGTCATAATTTAGAACCACAATCAAGTGACGAGAAGACGCCGAGTAGGCACCTAACGCAACCGTTAGGAGCGACATCGTACGCAGCGTCGGGACTTAGGAAAATATACAATGTTCACTCCCTCTACACGGGGGATTATTCGTCGGACATTTTAGACTGCACGGGCCGTTTTATTAATAGGTCGGCAGTTATATTGGCGAGACCCGAACCTGGGACCTTCCGCATGCAAGGCGAACGCAACGCCTTAAGGCCATATCACACGAGCGGTTTTTCCTCAACCAAACTCCCAACGCAACCTCAGTTCCAACCATGATTGGCGGAAATTGCCACGTGCTGGACGTAAGCGTTGGAGAAATTTTCTCCAACTCTGTCGATTCCGCGCGACGGAGTTGGCCAACTTGGTCCCACCCAACCACCAATCAGGTGAATCGGTGACTGTCGCTACACTGTCGTCACGGTTCTGTTTAGCTTGAAGCTGAAGCCAAAACTACAGGTCATATTGCGCAAAATTGCAAAGCTGTTTATTTTACAAGCACGATATTTTGATTTTCAATCTGAAGTATAATAAGCTATTTGACACAAAGAAGAAATAGAACTCTTTGATTTGACATTTCTTCTTATTTTTTCGAAAAAAAAATGTTGAAAAGTTGTTTTTTTTAACGAAAATTATTACTTAGGGCCAATTCCACACAAGATTTATTTATATATCTTAGAAAAAAATCATTTAGCACAGCTTTTTGTTCAACTTTAAGTGCGAAAAATAAGCTATTTTTATGGATTTTCTTTCGTTAATTCAATAATTTTATATATCATTTGCTATAATATGTAAAGTAGATGGGTAAAATTGCCCCTTTTGTTCTAAATGTGAAAGCTAAACTGTTTATTAGCTTTAATTTCAAATTTGTAAAAAAAAAATATTTGTAATTTTAAGCAAAATTCCAACAATTTATAGCTTTCAAAATATCTCTCAACGCAGGTGTGTTAATTTAATAATAGTTGGGAAAATTAATTTTCAACTTATATCTCTCAGTGTTTATTTGTTTTATTACAGAATAAGGTGAAAGAAAAAAATAATTATAAGAGAAATCCTACGCATGCGATAAAATAAAACTCAAAGCAATCCAAAGGTCCGATTTTTAATAAATTGTCGCCTACTGTAGAGAAACCGTTTTAGTTATGACAGTCGGAAAAGAGAAATCTTCCCCTACTGTGGCAACCCTTTAACAACTTGTGGGAGCCGAAATTGGGAGGAGAAAGTTGTGTTGGTGGTTGGGTTGGAGAAAACGCTCGTGTGATACGGCCTTTATTAAAGGGGGTATCACACGAGCGTTTTCCTCCAACCCAACTCCCAACGCAACTTTCTCCCCCCAATTTCGGCCCCCACAAAGTTGTTAAAGGGTTGCCAGAGTATGAGAAGATTTCTCTTTTCCGACTGTCATAACTAAAACGATCTACAGTAGGCGACAATTTATTAAAAATCGGACCTTTGGATTGATTTGAGTTTTATTTTATCGCATGCTTAGGATTTCTCTTATAATTATTAATTTTTCTTTCACCTTATTTTGTAATAAAACAAATAAACACAGAGAGATATAAGTTAAAAAGTTTTATTTTCCCAACTATAGATTGTTAAATTACGTTGAGAGATATTTTGAAGGCTATAAAATTGTTGGATTTTTGCTTAAAATTTCAAATATTTTTTTTACAAATTTTAAATTAAAGCTGATATACAGTATAGCTTTCACATTTAGAATAAAAGGGGCAATTTTACCCATCTACTTTACATATTATAGCAAATGATATATAAAATTATTGAATTAACGTAAGAAAGTCCTTAAAAAGTAGCTTTTTTCTTATAATTAAAGTTGAACTAAAAGCTGTTTTAAGGATTTTTTTTCTAAGATATATAAATAAATCTTGTGTGGAATTGGCCCTAAGTAACAATTTCCGTTTAAAAAAACCCCTCAACTTTTCAACATTTTTTATCGAAAAAATAAGAAGATATGTCAAATCAAAGAGTTTTATTTCCTCTTTGTGTCAAATAGCTTATTATACTTCAGATTGAAAATCAAAATATCGTGCATGTAAAATAAATAAACAACAGCTTGGCAATTTGGCGCAATATGACCTGAAGATTTGGCTTCAACCAAAACAGAGCCGTGACGTCAGTGTAGCGACAGTCACCGATTCACCTGATTGGTTGTTGGGACCAAGTTGATCAACTCCGTCGCGATGAAACGACAGAGTTGTAGAAAATTTCTCCAACGCCTACGTCTTAGCACGTGGCAATTTCCACCAATCATGGTTCGAACAGAAGTTGGGTTGAGGGTTGGGTTGGGGAAAAATCTCTCGTGTGATATGGCCTTAACTGACTGAGCTCCCCAGCCCAAATCAAACAGTAGTTAGTATGTAAAATAAGAAGTAATGTAAGTTCATAAATAGTAATTAGTAAAAAAAAAATACGAGTAAAAATATGTATTTATCATGGAGAATTAAATGGAAAAATAATTTTAATTAAAAGTCACTTATAATTAAAATTAATTTCAATTAAAAGTCATTTATAATTTAAAAATGAATTTAAATTAAAAATATTTTTATTGGAAATAGTAATTCTAATCAAAAATGATTAAAATTAAAATAACTTTAATTGTAAAATAATATTAAAAAATTGACCCCCCCCCCCCTGAATTTTTTTCTAGTTGCGCCCTCTGAGTGAACCTTTGCTCGGGATAGGGACCCTGGACCACTGATCTGAATTTTGAAATGGATCACTCTTCCCCATACCCCGCTCTGACGCTTCGCTTTTAGATGACCTTGTTTTTAGAAGTGCCAGATTGGCGCTGTTTATCGCGTTATATTTCGATTCAAGTTACTAAGTGTTGATATTTTTTTTCCCTTCATAAGATCGAGAAAAGTACACTTGCCGTTGTACTTTATGTATTATAAAATTTATAAATGAATTAATTTATAGTGTGCTGAGCTTTTTCTGATATAAATGGAATTTAAGATTTAGTAGTTGATATTGAATATAACTTTAAAATATGTTTGTGCATTAATATTATAATTGTTATTATTTCTTATTTATTATTTCTGGAAAATAATATTAGAAGTTAGATTTTTTTTAAATGTATGACTTTAATTTTTGTTTTGTTATTTAATATTTTAAAACTAACTGTATTGATTTTAAGAATCGAATGTGTTATAAGGATTGAACATCGAACATAGGATTGATTGTATAGGTTTTAATATGTGAACCTTTAACACGTCATATTTTATTTCATAATAAATTAATTTTTCAATTATTTGTTACTAGTGATTATATTTTGGTTAATAAATATTAAATAAATATCTAGTAATATAATTACTAGTAGCTATACAACTGATCATTGAATTAACGCTTAATTAAAAAAACATTAATTAATTGTAATTTTTTTTATAAACAAATTTTTATTTGTTTTTAGATCTCTTTGAATCATCTTTAAGAAAATTATTAATTATGAAATAATCTTCAGAGTTAATAAAGAACTATGCACTTAAAATTAGATTCCACAAAATACTTAGTTTATCCAATCCATTTCTCTCCAGTCTCCATAACAAAAAGTCCCTTCCTGAAAGAAGAAATGTCTGCAGAGAGCATATGCAAGCGGAAACCATAAATCCTTATCTGCCTACACTAGGAAAGAATGTGTCAACCCCTTGAGATCAGTGGGGTCAACGCGAGTCACCACGAGCTCATTAGCCAACTTTTACACTATCAGTGCTTGAAATATATGTTTTCTAGCCTTTTAAATGGGAGGGGGATGATGGGCAGATGTCACTGGGAGATGGATATCTCGGGTGGCAAAAGTATTGTTTGTTGGTGTATGTCGATTTACTTTGTTTTTGCAATATTTTTAAGTAAAAATATTATTTTTAATCGTTGATATAAATAACAGGTCATTCATTTGATAATTATTAACTAAATATAGAATACTATACCGTAATATATAGTTAAAAAAAAATTAAAAATTATAACATTTACCCAGATCATATACCTAAGGTTTGAAGTTTTGGTAGTTTTTATTAATATTCATTCATGTGATTTATTTCAATTAAATATAATTCCTCCATTTCAAGTTTTATAATAAACTAGCTTTATAAACCCGGCGTTGCACGGGTGTACCCTTAATAACCCTAATTAGTAGTTTTTTTTATGTAAACTTTTATTTTATACCAATTGATCCATCCACTGTGGTCCACTCCATCAGGATATTATAATCTCCTCCCATTCTGATTTGAGGGGTTGATTTTATCCAGGCCCTTCCGGAGTTTGAGGGCTTTCCATAGGCCCCAGTTCAAATTGCCAGAACAGCTACATGATATAATGGCCTGTTTCTATTTCACGATTAGCGCAAAACGAAACTGCCCAAATGTGGTAAACATCCACTTCATATTTCATACAACTCGATAGGGTTGGGGGACCCAGTCGGTAAAGACTTTCGTCTTGCATGCGGTAGTTCCCAGGTTCAGGTCCGGGCATCACCAAAATAACTGCCGACCTATGAACAGCTCGTGCAGCCAAAAAATGTCCGTCGAATAATACCCCGTGTAGAGGATTTAACTTTTACTTAACTTAACACTTTAAACAGGGGTGTCTACAAGGGGGGGGGGGGTAATAATTTTGTATGGTATCGAGGGCTGGCTTTGGGGGGGGGCGAAGTTCGGGGGGGGTGGGGGGGGGCCGTCGTTAGCTCTCGTAGGGATCGGTACCCCTGCTTTAAATATCCTCCAAATTCCCAACGCTGCGTACGATGTCGCCCTTAAAAAGTTGCATTGGGTACCTACTCACGTGTCGGCTCGTAACTTGACTGTGGTTCTAAACTACGACTCCCGTTTCTAATAGCACTCGTGTGTAGCTCTAATGCGACGATAATTTAAACTAACCCTAACCCATACAACTGGATGGGAATAGCTACCCCTTACTAAAATTTAAGGTATTTTATAGGTTTTAACTAGGTATTCGTGGTATTAAAAGGTATTTTTGAGGTTTTCCCTAATAATACCGCTTCGAGTAATACCTGACCAAAGGTATTTTTTAGGTTTTATTTTCAAATACCTAGAGAAACCTCTGAAGTTTTAGGTATTTTATAACTTTCACCATGTTTCTAATAAAAACCTATGGTATTTTAAGGTTTTCAGATGAATACCTCCTTAATACTACAGGCTACAGGTATTTTAAGGTATTCAGATGAATACCTCGATAATGACGATAATACTACAGGTATTTTAAGGTATTTAGATGAATACCTCTTTAATACTACAGGTATTTTAAGGTTTTAATTAAGTATTCTGATAAATACCTTATCTAGAACAAAATAGGTATTTTTTTAGTTTTATTTTTAAATCCCTACTAAAAATGACCCATACAGATCAGTACAAAAACCTACCGACATCAATACAACTCTATTGATTTCTATGGATGCACCTACCGATATCGGTACCTAGGCTACCGATCTCTATTGATATCGGTACGGTACTGATTTTATTCTCTACTGATACTGATATCAATACAGATCCATGGACATCAATACAAGAGATATCAGTAGAATACCGATCTCTATTCTCTATAGATATCCATAGACTTTTACCGACATCAATAGGAATGTGGTCAGTAGGATTCCGGTTCTTATGGATATCCAAAGAACTCTACAGATATCCAATAGACTTGTGATCAACAGGATTTCGATCTCAATGGATACATAGACATTTACAGATATCAATAGGAGTCTGATCAATAGGATCTTAATTGAGTATCTGGGTGCTGTGGTTTCGGTTTTAATCACAATCTTTTAACGGTAATTTTTTTTTTAAATTTCACAGTTGTTTAAACCTACAAACACTTTTAAACTACTCATCAGTGGCGCCGGAACCGGTATGGCAGTTGCCATACCAGCTTTTGCAGTGGGGCCGGAATTGGTATGGCAGCTGCAATACCAACTTTTGCACAGATTATATGTTATGCGGTTTTTTTTCATTCTACAGAATGAAACCCAAAAGTGACCGTATGAAAAAAAATTCAACAAAAACAATTAAACTTGCAAATATTCTTTAAATCAAAATAAATGCAATAATTCAAATTAAATAATGCAAAAATTCTTTTTCTAGTCGGTAACATTAACATGTTTTTTATATAAGTACAGGGTGTCCCAAAAGTCACTTTATTCTGGCTTTGAAAAATCGCTGTGCGTATTCTATTATGAATTTTTTAATTTTATCTCCTGTTATAAGTTTATTTTTCTAAAATTGTTTGGTATTTTACGTTCAGAAACAGAACGCTCACAGTGATTTTTCAAAGCAAGAGTACCGGGATTTATGAAACACCTTGTAGTTCGAAACTTTTCGTATAAATTCACAAAAAATATCCAAAACAAAGCCTAAGAAACTGTATTTTCAACCATACTGCCTTCCCACTTTGATCTTATCCTAATGTTTTGTTTAAAAAGAATGGTGAAATCAGATTATTTATTTGCATTAAGTTTTAAGCACAGAATTACTTTTGAAAAAAGTTTATAGTATTTGCAAAAAAAATGGTTCCTATAATTTATAACTTTGAATATCATTTAAACTCATTTTCGGATACTAATACTTTTGGGGTTCTGCAACTTATATTTTTATAATCAATATATATGTATTCTTATTCAATATTATCTTTATCGTATATTTTCCCCAATAGACTATCCTTTTAAACATTTGTAACTAGTAACTCTTAAAACAAACGAGCGGTTTTAACTCAGTCTGAGTTAATTTCCACTCCTTTCCGTGCCGAAAATGCACTTCCCCTACAGGAGTGGATTTCACTCTTTTTGCGGAGTGGGTAAAAGAAATAAAAGAAAACAATCTACGTCCTACACTCGTAAAACGAGCGGTTTTAACTCAGTCTGAGTTAATTTCCACTCCTTTCCGGTGCCGAAAATGCACTTCCCCTATAGGAGTGGATTTCACTCTTTTGTTTTAAGAATGTAGTGATATGTTTTTTAAAAAAATGAAATAAAAATAACTTCTAATGAATGTAAATATTGGTTGATTGCCTAAAAAATACTTATTTGTTATAAAATATAATATTATATTTAAAACATCTAGAGGAAGTGGGAGGAGGGGGGAGATAGAGGCATTTCTTGCCATACCTCTAAAGAACAAGTTCCGGCGCCACTGTCCCCTCTCCTACCTTTTTAAGGCCCTCTTGTTTTTTATTACAAAGGTTTTTTTTTATTATTATAAGTGTGGTTGAAAGTGGTCTAAAGTAAACTCTGCTATTTTCAATAGTCATAATTTTAGAATAAAAAAGACTTTTTTTAAAAGCAATGCAAGTAGAAAAATACAAATAAAATTTTTTTCAAAAATATATGGGTTGAGTGACAGATTATTTGACCTCCCCCTCCCCCAAGGATCAATCTTATGCCCAAAGTTCATTGTAAAAAAAAATTATATTGCTTAATTATACATTAATTTGTTACCACAATTTCATTTATTGGTTAAATTACATTACTATCAAAATTCTCCCAGCAAATTACTTGGATAAATTATTGAGTTTTATTAATTATTTGAAAGAATTTCTTTTAAAAAAAATAACATTATTGCAATTTTATAATTTATGCTTCCAAAATTTTAAACGAATCGCTACGAGGGGATTATAACGTTCGCAAGCTTATTTATGGAACTATGCCGAAAGCTGAATCCACTATCCAGACCTGTAACATGGCTGCAGGAAGCCGAAACTAGCTCTACAAACAAGATAAGCCACTGGATACTAAAATAGAAGACCAAGCACACAAACCTGAATATATATGTCTACCAACCAAACAAGTAACTAAAATAGAAAGGGGAAAACAAGAAGCAAAATAGAAAAATTCATCGGAAATCCGGATAATAGAAAAACCGGAAAATAATAGTTGAATTAACAGAAGAATTTGCCGAAGAGCAAAATCGAAGCGAATTTTAAAAACTTTACGCTAAATACAAAAAAAAAAGTATTCAAAAGAAACAAAATTCATATCTTAATAAACAGAAAACACTAAAACATTATATAATCCAAAACTGAAATTTAAAGCGAAGCTGAACCATAGCCTCCTACATAGAATGCCATCTAAACTCGAGAAATAACATGGATTCACAGGCTGTCCTCAAAAAGTACTCTGGTCGCGCCATCTCTTGGTAGTCGTTCGCATATTTTAGTAGGAATGTATCATAGCCCCCTACATATAATGCCATCCAAGCTCGATCAAAATTGGAAGTCATGAGAAAGCTGTCAATAGATGGCGCCATCACGCAACAACGTGCATGTGTTGTTGTTTGTTGTTGTTGTTTGTTTACATCCAGTTCGCTGTGATTAGAAATTTTGGTAACGAGTTCGAAATTTATAATTTTTTTTGTAAACTTTTGTAAATGCTACAAATAATGGCTAGTTTTTTTGCATCATACCATCCTATAAATCAAAGAAAGAACACGGTGTTTCTATATAGGAATGCCTACGAAATGGAATATATTAGGTAAAGAATTTTTACAATTAGTATTCTTTTTTGGTGAAAATTTATCTATTCTAAATATTTTTACTCTTGAAACTTTTTCTAATGAATTAATTATTATTATTTGTTTTACCCTTCCTAATATATAGTTTAAACACACATTTGCTTTTGTTCTTCTTTAAATGCACTTTATAGTTGAGTTACAAATTTAAATGATCTATCTCATTTTAAAATTTTGTTGTTGTTCGAAGTTATGGTATTATTATTCAGGGACTGTTATTCTTAACAGAAGCATTTTTAATAAGTGTTATTGTATTTGTTAATTTTTATTTAAGAAGCCAAAACTAATTTTTTTTAATAATGTAACTTCTGAACAAGATTCTCATTACTTGTGTTTTAGTCTCCAGTAGAATATTCTTATACGGGGATTTTAAATGTATAGTTCTATAGCGTTTTGTTTAAAACAGTTAAAAAAACAAAGAAACTCGTTACATGATTATGTTTTTTAAAAAAATATGTGCTTACTGTTTTTAGCTTTTTAATCTTAAATTTCTAAAAATTGTGATTTTTGGCAGATATATTCTGTAACAGTTTTTACACTATTCAAAATTCAAACATTATGAAGACTGAAGAGGGATTTTTTTAAAATTTAAAATGGTATTTTATGAATTTCTCTGGCAAATAATATTGCTTGGAAGCAGAAACAAAATAAAAAAATAACTCATTTGTTTATTCTGTTACTTGTACTGAACGGTATTCGAAATAGCCCGCTGGATCCGTCATTCACCGCGAATTGCGAATACATTCCTACTAAAATATGCGAACGACTACCAAGAGATGGCGCGACCAGAGTACTTTTTGAGGACAGCCTGTGAATCTATGTTATTTCTCGAGTTTAGATGGCATTCTATGTAGGAGGCTATGGAATGTATTCGCAATTCGCGGTGAATGACGGATCCAGCGGGCTATTTCGAATATCGTTCGGTACGAGTAACATAATAAACAAATAAGTTATTTTTTTTATTTTGTTTCTGCTTCCAAGCTATATTATTTGCCAGAGAAATTCATAAAATACCATTTTAAATTTTTAAAAAATCCCTCTTCAGTCTTCATAATGTTTGAATAGTGTAAAAACTGTTACAGAATATATCTGCCAAAAATCACAATTTTTAGAAATTTAAGATTAAAAAGCTAAAAACAGCAAGCACATATATTTTTAAAAACCTAATCATGTAACGAGTTTCTTTGTTTTTTTAACTGTTTAAAAAAAACGCTATAGAACTATACATTTAAAATCCCCGTATAAGAATATTCTACTGGAGACTAAAACACAAGTAATGATAATCTTGTTCAGAAGTTACATTATTAAAAAAAATTAGTTTTGGCTTCTTAAAGAAAAATTAACAAATACTATAACACTTATTAAAAATGCTTCTGTTAAGAATAACAGTCCCTGAATAATAATACCATAACTTCGAACAACAACAAAATTTTAAAATGAGATAGATCATTTAAATTTGTAACTCAACTATAAAGTGCATTTAAAGAAGAACAAAAGCAAAAGTGTGTTTAAACTATATATTAGGAAGGGAAAAACAAATAATAATAATTAATTCATTATAAAAAGTTTTAAGAGTAAAAATATTTAGAATAGATGATAAATTTTCATCAAAAAAGAATACTAATTGTAAAAATTCTTTACCTAACATATTCCATTTCGTAGGCATTCCTATATAGAAACACCGTGTTCTTTCTTTGATTTATAGGATGGTATGATGCAAAAAAACTAGCCATTATTTGTAGCATTTACAAAAGTTTACAAAAAAAATTATAAATTTCGAACTCGTTACCAAAATTTCTTACCACAGCGAACTGGATGTAAACAAACAACAACACATGCACGTTGTTGCGTGATGGCGCCATCCATTGACAGCTTTCTCTTGACTTCCAATTTTGATCGAGCTTGGATGGCATTATATGTAGGGGGCTATGGCTGAACTGATCACGTTCCGTTAGAGACTATATTTTCTGGCAGTGACGTCCCAGCTCAATTTTTTATTGATTACTCGTGGCGCCATCTATGTAATTTACGAATAACTATAATTTGTAGTTTTATTTGGTAAAATTGTAATTGTGTATTTCTAATTCTGATGTGCAAGTATAAATTAAACAAATTGTGACGAAATTGGAATTACTTAACGGACACTTAAAATTTTGCTTTATTACTTTCAAGAATTGACTACGAATTTACAGGCATATTTTAAATCTTTATAATGATTTCAAAATAAGGGACTTTTTAGATTTTAATATATACTTTGGAAATCGAATCAAAAATCAAATCGACGATATGTCATTAATACTAGAAAATAAATAAAACGGAAAAATTACAACTTATAATGTTAGAAAATGGGTTTTTAGCGACAAACATATCCTGGCACCAGGGGTTTCTTATGCAGCATCATTAATCACAGGGTTTGTTTTTTAAACCCAGGTGCCAACCCCTTCCCTTATTTCTGCTAGCATAATCATCAACAGAATTTTAAGCAAAATAGACTGAAACAAAAGGTTCGGGCAAGGGCGTTGCTAAAATAACTGCCTTCCTATAAACGGTCAGTGCAGCCAACCAGTATGTCAACCTATATATATGTATGGACTATTCAAATTAATTTGATATACGTATATTTTAATTCATTGATGTTTTAACCTTTTTTTTTACATATAGTGTAGTTGACATAAAACCACAATTTTAATCTTTTGCATTTTAAATTTTTTAAAAAACTTTTAAATAGATTACAAAATTACTGCCTCTTCATAGAGTTTGTCGCAGACCTCTTCATAGAGTTTGTTGCAAGCCTACTTTGAAATACAGTCTAGCATAGTATAATTTTTGTGTGACCGATATGCTGGTATTACTGTTATCAGCATATGGGTAATTCTTCAAAAAAGGTTACATTTCACTAATTATTTTTTTGCATTTTTTAAATGATATAATTGTTCGAATGTTTTTTCTTGTGATGTATAAACCTGAGGTAAAGTACATTGGTAAATAAGTGGTCCTGTTTAATTCCTTATTTTTTTTAATTAAAAATTATTTATAAAATCTTTACTGGTAACGGAGGTGAGACTTCAGTAACGGATTTGAGACTCAAGAATTCAATGCCTACAAGAAACATGTATATTTTACTAAAACTAACTACAAATATTTGAATTGACAGAGAAATTTTTTAAGCATATACTACAAATGTATGTACAAAATTGCATACAATGTATCTACAAAAAATGTAGATAAAATAACAGGATTTCAATAGTTTCAAAGTTCTTGGATTAAAGAGATGTGTTTCTTACATATTACATTACAACAATTTTTTAAAAAAATATATAGAATAAATTAAAAAATTTGAATCAAATTTAGGCGATTTATAATTAACAACAAAGCAAAATAAAATAAAAGTAGCAGACAATAATCATATTAATAAATTAGAAACCTATTTGGATACTACTAAATTTGGTCTCACCTCGGTGAACAGTGAGGGTAATGGAAATGATAATCTTTTCATATATAATAGCATTATAACTTGTAAATAATTGAATAACACTCTTGCATAATGGAAATGTTGCAACTTCCTTTATATTCTGAAGTAAAAATTCTAAAAATAATACATAACTAACTTTATGTTCAGCAACAGTAATATGGAGGTGAGAATTCCAAAAATCCATTTGGATTAAATTGCATTCGTTTGAGCAAAATGAACCGAAACCAATGTATATGTATTTTTTTACTCATAAATTATAAAGCGATTTATATTCGTTTGTTTTAAGTCAAACCAAAGGAAAATACTCCTTACCATGAAGTTTTTTAAAACTAAAATAGAATGAGAATTTTATCCAAGATAAACACATTCGAAACTTAAAAATACCCTTATACAAATTTTTTAATTAATTGAATATCATTTTTTTTTATTTAACATATAAACATTCACAAGAAAATCATAGTTCTTCACAGCTTCTACTAAATTTTAAAATATTTAATAAAGAATAAAGATATTTTTAATCACAAAAAATGTTGCAACACTGATTTTCTTTAAGTTGTTTAAAAGTCTAAACTTTTAGAACTTAAAAACTAATTTATAAAAGATCTATTTTTTAACACATCAATTTTGAAGAAGTGCCTAGTTAAAAAAACAGTTGGAACGAAACGAAATATGTGGGCAACAAAGCAATTACAAAACTTTTTATTAACGAGTTACCAAAAATTACAAACCACAATAATTATTAAACGACTTTTTGACTTTTCCTATACGTTTATGCCATAAAATACCATCAAATGAAAAATAAACGTCCTCTTGAAATTAGTTTTGTATGCACAATCAATCAATCTCACAGCAGACGAATTTCATTTCACTATTATGACTTGTACACACCATGCTTGTGAGAATAATAGCTATTAGGCTGGCAAATTTTTTACCACATTCATTCGAATCGAAGGAAGTTACTACCGATTTTATGCAATTTTCTTTAAGCACTTCAAAAGAATACTTTGCTTGAAATCGCTGTCCACAATTTTCACACTTAATTGAACCATATTTTGTTTACATTAGATCATTCAATCTGAACAAAATGTACGACACTCTGACAGAAGTCAATATACGATTACGAATACAACACTCTGAAACTTTTGGCGCGCTAAGATGTCAAACAAAAGTAAACAACGTAGCTGATTCGCTGCGTCGTGTGACGTCACTGCCAGAAAATACAATATTTAACGGAACGTGAACTGATTGGATATTGAGAAAAAACCGGTTTAGACCGGCTTCATAAAAAACGGTTTTTCAGTCAAAACCGAGGTAAAAAAACCGGTTTTTAGGTTTCCGTCGGTTTTCCCCCTAAAAAACCGGTTTAGACCGGCTTCATAAAAAAACGGTTTTTCAGTCATAACCGAGGTAAAAAAAACCGGTTTATCAAACAACCGGTTTCGGTTTCCCATCCCTACTTCTTTCTGCATGTGCATACAGCATACATATCCATTCTAAAGTTTTTGACTCGTAGAAACAAAATTTTCGTTTACTCCTTTAGGTTTCACTTGTTTCTAACTTATCATAATTTTTAGTTTAAAAAAGGATGTTGCTAATCAGCGTGTTGGTCCAGCAAGGAAAAAAGATGTTGTAAGGGACCGAGTACAAAAGATATTTCAGGATTTTTTGGCTGAGTATGTTCATAACACTAGACATTAAAAGTTATGTTATAAGACATTAGGGCTATAGTTATTTGTTAACATATAAAATTTTGCGTTTTTCATAGTTTATTTTGTTAAGAATAGTGTTACAAGCGCATTCAAAAATAGGTTCCGAAAAAACAATACACCCATCAGAGAGCGCTGATCAGATCAAGAACACTACCGTACTGTTGTCCACAACACACTGACGACGACGGCAACTGCGCATGAACGAGGAACGAGCATGCGCCACGCGCCGTTCAATCCTATGTGCCTACTATCAAAATGCGCATGCTTGCGCAAGCGCAGTTGCTGTTACTTGGCTTTACGAAAAAACGAACAATCCTCAAAATGGGTTGTAGATTTATGAGCACAACCACTTTTAAGGGATGTTTGGTTTTATGAATAAATCGATTTTCAATTTAACCGGTTCACATAAAGAAACAGTGTTTTCCGCTGTAACTGAAGCTAAAAATCGGTTTTTCAGTTTAACCGTTTAAGGTTTTCCATCCCTAAATTCGTTTTGAAGAAAAATTCGTTTTCACCAGGGGAAATTATAGCGGTTGACCCACTATCCCTTTTGCCACTATAGTATAGTTTTTCGTTTACATTTTTTCCCCAATCATCAAGACTAGAAAATGGAAGTAGATACCAATGAAAAAGATTTGCCAAAGACGGAAGACAAAATTAATAAGATAAAGCAAAGTTCTGATCCCCAAACGGTAAGAAAACCAAGTACTTTAACTTACTATATAATTTTTAATAAGGTACAGGCGTCACAACTTCTGCACAAAGCCGGGCGGCAAAAATCTGTAATGGCGTCCTGGATTGTGCGGTTTTTTTTTATAAATGTAATTAAAATATGCTTTAATTTTACTATGTTTAAATTAAATAATACTACGAATTGCTTTAGCAACCACAATAGTTTTCGCTAGAAGAACGGGGATTCTGTTCGAAAGAGGAATTGTTTATTTTGGTAACGTACCTGATAAAAGCTGCCAATTAGGCTTGAGTATGCAATTTGTTTTAATAAAACAATTACTATTTGTAAGAATTTTAGAAACCTCTTTTACTGGTGCTAACAAAACTATTTATCCAAAATTTATTTTTAGCTCACAGATTTGAATTTAGACAACACTAGTCCATTTAAACTTCAACTTCTTCAGGACTTTTCCAATATTACATCTCTTAGTCTCAGAAATATTGGTTTGACAAGTCTTAAAGGATTTCCAAAGCTTCCACACTTGCAGAAGGTAAACAGTCTTAATTTTCTTTATATATATGTATATTTTGGGTGCAGCTTTGATATAATGGCCAGTCTGTTCATTGGCAATATTTCACGAGCTCGAATATTTAATGTTGGGTTGCTATACTTCTTGATTTGTATGATATCGTCGGTAAAATGATAAAACCACGAATGTGCAAAAACAAAAAATATGCAAAGGGATAGAAAACCGGAAACAGTTAAACCGGTTTTTGGCTTCTGTTAAATTGGCAAAAACATTTCTTTAGCTGAACCGGTTAAAACTAAAGAACCAGTTTGAATAAACATTTTAACCGGCTAAACTGAAAGTTATTGATAGTTTGCATTGACAAGCCGATACCCCTAAACTGAAGAAAAAATTTAACGCAGTTAGATAAATCAATTGATTATGGCGTCTTAAAATATATCATAATGGATTTGTATGATTGGTACATCTATTTCCGGCTTGTTTGCTTGATCAGGGACCCGCTTATAAACCTTCGTCAAGTAAGACAGACACAGACAGAATTTTTACTGACACAGAGAGAAAAATTTCACCCAGGCGAAGGCGGGAATCGGACCCGCACCCGGTACAGTGTGTGGACTGTTAGCGTAATGGTCAGCTTTGTATGATATGGGTTCATTAGTAACACTTTTGCTGCGGATAATGCCCTAAGGCATCAAGAACTATGCTACCGGTGATGCTATTCCTATGACACATATTACGTGGCAACAAAAATCTTCAGAAAGGGGCACAGGAAGCGCTATTTTTTAATTAAAAAACTGGCGTAACTTTTGGTATCTTTTAATCCTACGGTACTGCTTGGCACGATTACAAAAACCTGTCAACTTTGCGAAACTCGTGTGTTTTCCCGTTGCCAGATTCTTTCACGCCGATGCATTAACCCTAGCTTCATCGAATTGGTTATAAACGCTATACTAGCGCTGCTTTTCACAAAACAAACCAAAGTCACGGTTTTGGTTTGCTTTTGACAACACAAACCAAACTCTACACTACACAATGGGCCAATAGTGACAATCCGTTATGTACACATTTGGGGCTCCGGGCAATTTTGTTTTCTCTAAAAAAAACCACCCAGCAAACAATACTCTACTCGCCCATTATTGGGCCAATACTGAAATGTCGGCATCTCCAGTATTGGCCCAATGTACAGTGGCCGTAACGGCGTCGTCACAAACGTGTCCGCCCTTGCCAGCACTGGCCCAATGTTACGGGCCAGTACCATGCCAATATTTGAAATCCGGGATTCATGGAAATTTCGACGTTGGGCCAGCATTCCGCTAGTACAGTTAAAATAATATTTGGCTGGGCAGTACTAGCCCAGCATTCTGCCAGTAGTTCTTATTTGGAAATTCGGCTAAACTGTGTTAGCCCAGTACTCAGCCATTAAATTATATTGATTCGCGGAAATAGCCCAATATTATTCCAGTGATGTTTATATTTTAATCAAGACATTAGCTTAGTACCGTTTATATTTTAATCACGGTATTAGCCCAGTACTGCTTACATTGGAATCGCAGAAATTGTGTTTTATTCCCATCCAGAAAATCCGACGACTCAGCCGGGGCTCGAACCCGCGATCTTGGGCTTATGAGGCGGACGCATTAGACCACTGAACTGAGCCGCTGTGTAATGTAAATGTGTGTATATTAATTTAAATTTATTTCATAACAAAGAGAAAATACAATTCAACTCTCCTTGTTCTTAATTTTGAACAAAATACTTTAAAAATTTGATAATTTGAAGAACAAAAACAACCAAAGGCGGCACAAAAGTTTTTGCTTATTATTTTCTTCCATCTTATATCAATTTATTGTTTTTGCAATGTCTTTTAATTTTTTTTCACTTTTCGGATGCAGGTGAAAAACTGTGATCGTAAAATAAAAAGGCAAGACTGGTTAATAGATAGATAACGTTGGCCAGTTTTTATTGACCCAATACCGTCCAGTTTATATTTGCCCAATACGGGTCAGTTTTTATTGGCCCAATTCCGTCTAGTTTTTATTGGCCCAATACTTATAAGAATTCATTTAACCAATACTAATTAGTCCGAATAGGTGATTTTTAAAGGATAAATTGCTTCATTTTCCCTATGTCTAACACAGCAATTGTGTAAATTAATCTTTATCAAAAAGTTTATTAAAAACCCTACTAAAGGCTTCGTATTCCGTTTTTAAATATCGGCAAAACAGTGGCTGGGGAATGAAAGCCCAGTACTGAAAAATCAACGTTGGCCTGGTACTGGCCAATTGTTATTGGGCCACTACATAATGTCCCGCATAACGCCGTAACAGTATGGTAACAACGGGTATCAGTATAGGCCTTGTATTCTGCGAGTGCACGACTGACCGGTGGGCAGCAGTAGCCAACACTGGCAGCACTGGGCCACCAGTTCGCCATCACTTCAATGTTTGCTGGGCAGTATCCTACATGGGGCAGTACAGTAGGGCCCATTGAAAGCCTAAATACTCGTTTGGGGGCTATGGCAATTTTGTTTTACAAAATAAAAAACAGTCTCAAGAGAAAATTCGTGTTCAAAACCTCAGGAAATGACGATAGAACAAAAAGTAATTTAGAACAAAATAATTCTGATACGCACAACATCCACGCAACCTACCCACAATTCCATGCAAGTATTGCCAGCGCCGACGATTTGACAAAAAGTAATTTAGAACAAAATAATTCCCATGCGCATAACATCCGCGCAACCTACCCTCAATTCCATGCAAGTATAACCAGCGCCACCTAGCCACAACGCATTTAGCCAGAAAATGCTGTATCACCAAAAAAATTGTTTATCGCCTTCTACATAAGCGCCAAATCAGTTGGCGACAGAAGTACCGTCTAATTAAAATTAACCTAACTTTTAATATAAATGTCATTGTATATAAATTTAAAATGGGGTCTCATTATAAATTATTCATTCTGATAAGGCGTTTTTATATTTTTCAGGAAGTATTCGTAAATCATACCTTCGAGATATTTTAAGTAGAGAAATGAAATCAGTATCGGTTAGTTACTTGGTCGGTTAGTTATATGCGTTCTAAATTACGACTCCCGTCGCCAAAGCCCTAGTGTAGTACATCTTAGTACACGTTACAGTACATTTAGTAATTAATGCTCCAGAGTCCTGACGTTGCGTGCGATGTCGCCAGTAAAAGTTGCGTTGGGTGACACCTGCACTCAAGTGTCGACTCGTCACATGATTGTGGTTCTAAATTACGACGACCGTCGCCATTAGCACTCTTGTAGCTCTAGTGTGACGATATTTCAAACCTCTAACCTCAATAGACAGTCGGAAACTAAAACTGGTTTTTCAAAGGACCGTATTTTAGTTACTTTTAACTGGTTCCAATTAAAACCGAAGGAAAAAGAACCGGTTGAACCGAGAAGCGGTTTTGTTTTTCAAAAACCGCAAATCCCTAGAATCTGCACATTCGTGGTGTAATTTGACCGACGATATATAAAATGGGATATTTCCCATATTTGGACATTTTTATTGCTTGGTAACGTAGCACAAATTGCCGAATGGAGATCAGTCATTATATCATAGCTGTTCCATATTTTGATTTATTAAAGAATTCCTTCTTTTATCAGTAAGATTCTACATTCTGGGCTGCATATGAATTACAAAATGCGCCGACTTTTCAAAGTGATGAATTAGTAGGCTGGCTAATTTTTGGCAGCCATGGTGAAACTGAGGCCAGCCAAAGATGAGGATTAAAAAAAAGATAAAATAAAAAACTTGCACACTGCATAAATATGTATATATGTGGCATGTTGAATAGGGGCAAATTACATGACCATTGAAAAAATAAAAAGTTACCAGTTCAACCTACTATGTAGCCTTTATAGCATGTGGCCAGAAGTGCACAGCTACCTTAATGTCTACAAATGGAAAGATGGAGGAATATTTATGCATAAATGTGGATTGTTTTGAGATAGGATAGTGCATTATTAATGGGGGGTTCACCCATGTAATGCTGGGAGATAGAGCTAGTGTGGTATAAAACTTGACTAAACTTTGCCATTAATCCATGAAAATTTATGTGAAGCTAGAGAAAAAACCTGATTTTTATTTATATTCAAAGTTAAAAAAAATATCAATTTCTTTATTTATATTCAAAGTTAAAAAAAATATCAATTCCTACTGATAATCCTTTACTCCTCTGCAGCTTTTTTTTTGTTTTGATGTAGGCTGGATTTATCTATTCATTTTTAATGGTTGGAATGTAATTTTAATGTGAAAGAAATTATTAATTAAAAACAATTGTAGTAAGTATTATGTTAATAAATTAGTTTAAATTACTAAATATGACACTTTATTTTTGAAGTTACTCTTGCATTGTGTAAAACAAATTATGTTTATATGTGTAGTTGGAATTGAGTTTAAAGTTATGATAATTTGAGTTGTACACTATTTATTATTATATAAATTAATATTAGCATTTATTTATTTAGATCAATAAAAATAAAATCTGAAAATTATTATAATTGTTTGTATGTAGTCTAACGTTTGTATGAAGCTCTGTAGCTTTCAAAATGAGCCTAACCCTGCGATTAAAGAAATTTTTCTCATTAAAATGTGACTGCTGTTTTTTTTTGTCTTTATTTAATAAATTCCTCGATCCAAGTATTGATGATAAAGTATTTTATTTAACAACTGTATTTTATCTAAAATATTTTATTTAGTTCTGTAATAGCTGGTTTTTTAAATTATAGCTGGACTTGAATGTAAACAAATTGACAAGTGCTCTCTTCTTTTTGGTTGGTGCACCAAAACTGACTCACTTAAATTTAAGTAATAACAACATTAAAGAGCCTGTAGCTCTTAAAGCATTGGTAAGTCATCTACTTTATATTTCCTTTCACCTTTGCTATTTTAAGTATATTATTTAGATTTAAAAATATAACTAGTTACACCTGCAAATATTTTTCTAGTGATCGGAAGAACTCACAGTAATTAGAACTCCTGCAAAATATTAAAATACCGATCTGGGAATTGTTCTTCCTCAAAATTACCTACCTTATATTAGAGCACCACTGATTTCCCGTTTTTTCCGATATATATGTAGGTCAGAATATAGCCCTGCCCTACTATATATTATCCTGTAAAAGAATATATATTTTTTCAAAAATAGCAATCTTTTGTTGCATTATTTCAACCTCGGCTAGCACACAAGTTCCTAATTTTGAAAATATATTGGGTTTAAAAATAGGGTCTTCCTCTACACGAGTATGTACAGTAACTCATAATTTTTGCTTGTATATATTTTTTGTTCTGATTAAGTTCACAAATTTCAATCATTTTCATCTTTTATTTGGAAAATGGTGCAAAGATTGTATTTTCTTTCTTTAATCAATGACTTCGGCTACTGATGCTAAATATTAAACTGTTTATTTCATTAAATTATTTACTTTTTTTTACATCTGGGGAAATGCAATTGTTATTTTGTAGTTATTTAATTTTTTGAATTAACGTGTTTTCACCCTAATTCCCTTTTTTTTTTAATTGAAAAGAATTTTAAAAAAATGGAAAGTATTGAAATCATGGAGATTTACTTTTCGTTCATCTGTACTTGCCCTTTTTGAATTCTGTTCAGTGTCTGTTCTGATTTTAAATTATTATTTGTTTTGTTAGAAAGTCTTTTATACCTTTGTTTGTGTGTATCCGTAGTCTAATTTCCATCTAATAGTTTATTATATAACAAGAGAGTAGGATATTCTTTTTGTTTCGGAACTTCTTTTTATAACTTATTTTACAAAGGATGACTTTATCTTAACTTTTTCAGGGAAAATTGAAACATTTGGTATGTGTGCATCTTGTGAATTGTGAGGTTACAAAAGTTGAGCAATATAGAAGAAGGGTCTTCAAGTTTCTTAAGGTATTAACAGAATTAGACGGGAAGATGAAAACTGAAGATGACGCATGTAAGCTTTGTTATTTCTTTTCTTTGAAGGGTTGCCACTCTACATGAAAACTGTAAAAAATTATTTTCTACTTTCTCTTTTTTGATAGCCTATAACTCTGCAATGGTATACCTAATTTATTAGATAGTTTCTAAATTTCAAAACTTAATATTAAATGTTAACCTATTTTTATTGTATGTACAGAGTTATTTTTTCACCTTTAAATTACAAAACAGGGTAAATATTAGCCCCTAAGGTTTTTTCCTCGCAATATCTTTCTGTAATTTCGGAAAGCAGCAATAAATTTGACTCATAATGCTGACAATGTCCGCCCCCCCCCCTTCCAAAATCGGTTCTATCTGTCAGATCTTAAAAATTTGTGTTTTTTTAGAAAGGTATGACCTCATAGACCCAACTTTCATATTTTTTTCGTTGTATGTATGTCCGGACGGACATAAGTCTACTATCTGTCGGTAAATTTTCCATTGAATTAGCTTGAGTCATTTAAATCGCTGTTGCCAAATCAACAATGGCAGGAGAAACTTTATTTTAAAATATTTGAAGCAAAATGTAATTTTATCATAAATCAGTTTGGCATAACATCATAAAATGTAGCCCAATGTGATACTTTGATTGTTCATGATTTGTTTACTAAGAAAGCGGCAAGGCTTTTTTTTTGCATACAATTCTAATTAGTTTTGATTTACGTTTCTTATTTTTTAGTGCAGTTTGGAGTATCATGTTTTTGTTATTAATAAAGATTATTTTTCAAACTACAAATAAGTCAAGCAGATGACAAAAAATATGAATTTAATTTGCAAAAGAAAATTAACGAAGTTGATTTTGGTTTTTAGACGTTTAAATTATAGCTGGTTTCAGTTTTGGGCAATTTTTTCTATGTATATAATTCTTGAGTTGAAACGGTTGTAGATATCTACTGTTACAAACCTACTTCTTTTCCAATATGAATTTCAGTAAGTATTTAAGTAACATCAAAGTAGGTGCTACTAGGAGCTAAACTAAAACTACAGGAGGAGCAAATTCAATTTTATTGATATTTATCTTCGATAATGTGGCTTACCAGCTTAACCCTATAAATACAAACCTACCTGGCGTAGATATTTACCCTGGTTTATGGTTATAAAGTTAAAAGTAGATTTTCTCTGAAAAGTTTTTGTTAGAAATTTTAACGCTGAATTTTTTTATTAGACATTTAAAAAGCTTTCCAATGTAAAGATTTTTTTTTAAAAGTAAATATTTACATTTAATGACATGCTGATTATAGCAATTCTAAGTAATGAGTTTTTTAAAAAAAATTACAGTGCCACCTACAGTTGAAGAGCCGAAGCCTGTGCACAATGAAGATGATTCAACGAATGGCAGGAAGCGGAAGTCCAAATCATTGGATGTCATTGCAAAAAAACTTAAATCTACTATAACAACTAAAAGCCCTTTAATGCAGCTCAATGAGCTGAAACCGGGATTGAAGTATCAAATAGAATCAATGTCTGGTCCAGCGCACAGTCCTCAATTTGTTGTATCGGTTGAAGTTGACGGGAATAAGTTTATGGGTCAAGGGAACTCTAAGCAGACAGCTAAGCATGCAGCTGCCACTGCTGCTTTAAAATCATTTGTTCAATTCCGAAATACTCCTGATATAATGATGGCCATCAGTAATATTTCAGGGGATTATGATTTTACCACTGACACTAAGAATGAGGACTTTGGAGACAAATTTGTTTTTAATAACAAGAATGGTTCAAGTCTTAAGAAGATGGAAGTTAGTGGTAAGAGTCTGAAAATTTTGTCTGAAGCAGATAAAAAGAATCCAGTCATGCTTTTAAATGAAATACATCCAGGCTTGACATACAATTTGCAAGAAGAAAACATGTTGGTCCCAAGTCAACGTTTCCGCATGACAGTTACTGTTGATGGTGAGGATTATGAAGGGACTGGACCGAACAAAAAACAGGCTAAAGTTTCTGCTGCCCGTGCAGTATTGTCTAATCTGTACCAAGTAAGCTATAATACATATGGCTCATCAATGGTATCTGCAGATTCTGATCATGCACATTTATTCAATTTTCCACAGGCAGTAGCTGATACAATTTTTAAACAGTTGATGAGTACTTATAATGAGATAATGATTGGTAATACCGAAAGTGCTAAGTGGAAAATTATAGCTGGGATTGCTATGACCAAGGGTGATGATATGAAAGATATCCAAATAATAAGTATAGGTACAGGTACTAAGTGTATTAATGGTGAGCACATTAGCATGGTTGGGGCAAGTCTTAACGATTGTCATGCAGAAATTATATCTCGGAGGTGTTTGAAAGATTTTCTATACACCAACCTTGAATTGCATCTTGAAGGTGAAGGAGACCAGTCCATACTCATGAAGAGAGAAGGAGGTGGGTATTGTCTGAAGCCAAATATAAAATTCCATTTGTACATAAGTACTGCGCCTTGTGGGGATGCACGAATTTTTTGCCCCCATGAAGAAGACCTGTTAGATTTCACAGATCGTCACCCAAACCGTAACTCGCGTGGGGTATTGAGAACCAAAATTGAATCTGGTGAAGGCACTATACCCATTAAATCCGGTCAGGGTATCCAGACCTGGGATGGAATTCTTCCTGGGCAAGAGCGCTTGCTCACAATGTCTTGTTCCGACAAGGTGGCCTCTTGGAATGTTGTTGGACTTCAAGGAGCACTGTTAAGCTACTTTATTCAGCCCATTTACCTTGAGAGTATAGTTTTGGGTGGCTTGTTCCACCCAGATCATCTTTCGCGGGCTCTTTTTGGCAGATTTGAGAAATCTCTCGGGGATTTGCCTCCCATGTTCCATTTGAATAAGCCCAAAATGTGTGGCATAAGTAGTCCAGAGACCAGGCACCTTGTAAAGTCTCCCAATCATAGTGTCAATTGGACCCTTGGTTTGGGACGACCAGAAGTGGCAAATGCAACCACAGGGAAGACTGAAAAAGGCACAGTATCTCGTTTGGCTAAAAGATCATTTTTCCAACGTTTTTTGAATATTTATGGTCGTTTGCCTACCATTAACAACTTTGATGTTCCCAAACCAGCACTGTATGCAACGTACAAATCTGTTGTAAGCGACTATCAAAAATCGAAGAAAGCTTTTATGAAAGCTTTTGTGGATGCCGGACTTGGAACGTGGGTGAAAAAACCAGTAGAACAAAATGAGTTCGAACTCAATTTTAAGAATGTATAATTCCATTTATGACATAAAATTCATTGAATGCAATTGACACTGTTCTAATTAAAACATAAATGTTATAGCTTATTGTAAGTGCATAAAAATGTGTGGCTACATGTAGAAGATATGTATATTCTCATTTGGAAATTCAGACTTTGAATGAAGTAAACATTTTGTTTTATTTATGGTCTTTTTTTGTTCTGTTAGTTCTTGTATCTTAGTGATACATGAGTTTTTAATCAATTCATTTATGAAGTTTGATGTTATTTGACATACTTTTTGGTTGCACAAACATAAATTTATTGGTGGGCAGTTATTTTGGCAATGTCTGGACCTGAACCTGGGACCTTTCACATGCAAGGCAAGCGTTTTACTTATTGGCAACCAATCCCTTTATGGCTTGAAAGAGATATGTGGTATGATACATTTATTTGGATGTTACAAAAGGCAAAATTTCAAAACTACCCTACCCTGCAAAAGCCTCCCTATGTTGAGTTCAATTATCATCAAACTTGATCTACACAAGGGCTGTTGGCACCATAATTGAAGAGCTTAGTGGGAGAACGTGCCAAGTGACAAAAAGGTGAAAATGAGCTTTAAAGTTTTTAGTTTGCATTCAAATCCGTTAAAAACAGTACTTTCAAATAATAAAATATGTACTTTAAGGGAAACTTGTTGTCTTTAAGGATAGAATAATATGTTCATTGACACAAAGAATCTCAATTTTTTCAAAAATGTCACTTTGCATGTTCTTCCACTAAGTTCTCTAACTTAGAACCACATTCCTTAGGGGACGTACATAAATCATGTCACACACAGGGGGAAGGGAGGGTATGCACCAAATTGAGGGATCATGACATGGAGGGGGGGGGGGGTAACCGCTTGCATGACTTAAAGATTCAGAAAATGTCACTTTTGCAGAGAAAATCTGTTTTAAAGGGAAAAAAAATTTCATCTACATTAATTTATCGTACGAAACACTATTTCAGAAAGAGGATGGGGAGATTATTACATGCCACAATGTTGGCATTATTAGCCTCCTATATTTTACACACCTCTTCGTAACATGCTGAATTGCAACATTATTTTGACCAATCACAGGACTAGCAGCCAATGCCATAGGAACAAATATAAAAAAAACTGAACTAAACAGATCTGATTACACAGACCCTCTTATGGAGACATAAGCAAATGGCTATTTTAATGGACACACGCGGAAACTTAAATGCAATGTTGGTCTTTCTATAGATAAATTTTACTTTTCTTTTGGAGTAAATTTAAAGAAATATTTTTTTGCAAATTTCAGAAACGGAAGAAAATATTAAAATTAACTTTCTTGGGAAGGGAGTGCAGGAACGTGACCTTAATTCGTAATTTCAGAGTATCAAACAGCTGTATCACTATATATCATAATAGTTTACAAGTGTTGTCTAACAAGCCTTTTTCAAAGTTATAGTACTGAGGAGTGTCATTTTAACAATTCAAGTTTTAGACTTAAATATAAACTATTAATACATATAGAAAAGAGTTAGGCAAACAAAGAAATTCGAGCTATGTGCAACAGAAACTTTTCAACACTTTATTCATATATACATATTCTAAACTACAAAAATATACATAACATACATTTTAAAATTAAAAACAATGCATCTCATTTAATTTTAAAATAAATCAAATGTATAGAAAAATATAAACAAATCAGTAGGGAATGAATTACGCAAAACTGAAATTCTAATAATGTTGTATAATTAAAAAATGGTATTGTTTTACACACATTAGACATTTATTTTTTCAACCACTTTTGGTTACACCGAGTTTGGAATCTTCCTTATGTGGACATGCAACTCGCCATCCAAAGACCAGTCTGTCAAACCCACAGGAAAATAAATTACGCCCATCTTCTGACCAAGCCACCGAACACACCATTCTGCGGTGTCCCTGAAAACATAAAACAAATTTAGTTTTAAAAAGTGAGTAGCTATTTTAAAACAAGTTTTAAAACATTAAAAATAATAAATTTTCAGTTAATTGTTACATGCTTTCTAAAGAATAAATATTGTCGCCCCCTGACTCCCAAAATGTAACGGTTATAGTTCTGGACAGCAGAGCTGGGGGTCTAGGTTCGATTCCCAGGTAAGACTTGGTTGTAAATTGTACCTATCTCAAGTCTATTGATTGGGCGAAAACCTTTTAGGCTATGCGTCATAATAAATTATTGTTATAAACAAAAATATGTAATACAAAATTTTAAGCATTATAGGAAACATAATTTTGCATTATTGAAAAAAGCAAAGAGCCACAAAAAAAAATCACCAAAGGGCAGCATGTGGCCCACAGGTTGCAGGTAGAGGTCCTAGACCATCTTTAGAAAACTGTTGTCACATTTAAAAAAAAAAATAGCCACTATTTTCTTAATTCCTTTTTTTGTACTAGCTAGCTCACATGTATTCATGAATATGAATTATATAAACAAGATAATTGTTACTTTAAATAGTACTTAAGTTTTTATCGGAGCTTTCTAAAGCTAAATTAAAGTAATTCAAAAGCATTAATGACTTTGTCCAATTCTCTAGATATGATTTTCAAAAATATACTTATTTTATCTACCAAATGTTAAAAATATAATTTACTTAAATGAAAAAGAAGCAATTATTAAACAGGTGTGTAATGACTCGGTAAACAAAATGCAGTATTTTGTTTTAGACATAAGGCTGCCGTTAAAATTAGCATGATCAAAAGACTGACTCGTCCAGAAGAATTGATAATATATATTTTTTTTCACATTTAAACAAGACACTAGAGTAGTTTTTTTTTAGAGTTGGACTATTTAAAAAAAAATTTGAATTTGCAGAAAATTTGTTTTCTTAAAAGTAAAAGGTTTTCCAAATGTGGGAACCCTGATTCAAAATTTAGAGGACTTTTTCAGAATCCATAAAGCATAAGCACATTCATTAAAAACACAGGTTTTACACACTATAAAGCAATTTTTAAACTTAATTGGTACTAAATATATTACCTGTCTATTACTTCTGGGTAACCTTGCTAATCGCACTCCATTCAAGTCAAACAAGCGCACATGTCTATTATCATGGGGTATGGCAATAACATTCTGATTTGAAACTGCTAGTCTGAAAATACAATATAAGTGATACACTTCTTTAAATTTTAAAATACAAATGCACACAATTAAAGTTGCAGATATATTTTTAACAAAGTAAAGAGTTTTCATGGGATTCAAATGTTTTATAAAATCAAATATTAGAAATCTTAAAGTTAATGAAACAAGTTTATGTTTATAACTAATAAAATAAATATTCATCAATTTACATTAAAATTATTTTGTATCTGTTAATTGATAAGCTATGATTTCTAATAATTATATTTTTAGAAATACCACAGAAATTTTTTAAACTAAGACCATGCATGAAGAATATATACATGAATTTCAGATTCAATGGACAATTTGAACGGGGCAGAGCATGTTTGTTTGTGGGTTAGAAAACTATGTTTGACGTAAGTGTGATATCACCATAGGCATTGACTGTTCTAATTTGGATGAATTGGCTGCCAGGTGGTTTGTTTGTGGCATACAAGATAATGTTTGACATTGCTGTGATGTCACCGTAGGTGTGGGCGTTACAGTTGTGCATTGAGTTGTCTAATATTTTTTTTAAAGATTTAGCATAAAAAAAAAGAAAAAAAACATGGAAATTATTTGATAAAGTTCAGATCACAGAACGATTGCAGACTAGTGTTAATAAAGTACTTATTATTGAAAAAGATATAAACAAAATTCAGATAATATTGACCTGTTTACAGGTGAATCCAGTCTGATTGTGGTGAGGGGTGATCGCATGTTTTTCAAGTCCCACACTTTCACAGTTCGATCATCACTGCCCGAAACAACCTTGTCACCACTTGCAAATGTAGCTGAAGTCACAGGGCTGTTTATAAAGAAAGCTAGCATTTTAGCAAGATATAATTGGGTTAAAAATATAAGGTTGTAAAATTATATGGAACATTACTTAGCATAAATATACCTAGATTATAAAAAAATACTAAATGTTAATTTTTTAGGCCAATGAAAGTTTTCATCATTACATAAATTTTCATAACAAACCTAGCATTTGATTTCTTTATTTGAGTGCATCACATATGTTTTATTGCACAAGCTACTATTTGACCAACAGCTTAAAGCCGATTGCTTACTTTAAAAAATGTCCATATTAGGAGCCGTATTTAAGTTTGGTGCAGAGGGTTAAAACTATTGCAAATCAGTCTTAATATTAAAGAAAACAAATGTATGGATTCTGAACTGAATTGTGTAAGCTTGATAAAAACTGACTGATAATCTATAATTATACAGCATCTGCAAGTCAATATCTCTTCCAAAAGATGCTGTTTGGTGTGCGTATTTATTTTTTTAATGAGTTTCCACTGACTAAGTTGCGAAAATAAATTTTTTAAAATGCATTTTAAATTAACAATATTGTTATAGTAAAATCAAAGAAAATTTAATGTTCATTGTCAAATTAGTTCACCTTGGATTCACCTGAAGGTGCCCCACAATTTAACACAATACAAAATCAGAAATTAAGGTATTTAATTATACTTACTTGGTATGTCCTTGAAATACACTGACAGAGTGAATAGCATCTCTGAAATCCCACAAACGAAATGTTGTGTCTTTGGAAGATGTCACAACAAGCCTTTGGGTCGGATGGGTACAAGTGTTTGTAAGTTCTTGGTCATGACCTACAAAATACATATTTTTTTAATCTGATTCAATATCCAATATTTTGTTTTAAATCAAAATATTTCCCTTTAACTATTCAAAATTAGTTGGATTAACATTATAAAAGAGTAACACATGGCTATAATTAAATAACAAAATTTAAGAATTGGATGCACACTTAAAAATGCTCATTTATGTGCTCAGTAGGGCAGTAGGCAGTAATTATATAGATTTCAGATAAAAAAAATCCTTTTCAAACATACGTAGATTTTATATTTTCATAACTAATTTTAAATTTCGATTAATTGTACTGAAATAAGAACAACGAACCAGTCATGACTAGGCAGAAGACAACAACAACATTGTTATGTATCAGAGGTGCCGATCCCACCCTAGAGCTAACGACGCACCCCCACCCTAGAAAATTATTACCCCCCCCCCCCCACCCAAAAAAACAACAACGGTGAGGATTTTTTATTTATATGGACTAATGGTGTACCTAACCAAAGTAGCCTCTAACTACATCTTTACGGTGCATATAGAAAACCTTATAGTAAAATGATATTTTAAGTACCATCAAATGGGGTAACTAGGTAACTTTGTCCCTAGAAATAAAACCGTCGTACTGACTTTCTTCTTAAATATTTTTCTACTGATAGGTCAAAGCAGAGTTGCCCCTAATCGAAAAATGGAAGCACCTTTTGTTGGAATATCTTTTATAATACGGAATTACAAGCTATTTTTATATAATTTTCCTTTAAAAAGGTTCTTTAGTACAGCAAAAGCTATCGGAATCTAAATGGTAAAAATTCCGCACAAAATTTATGTAAGTACATTATTTTTTAAATCAATAAAAATAGCGGGATACGTGATCCAATCAAAAATGACTTCCAATTCATTCCCTCAATTCTTAATAAATAAAAAAGTTTATCTTGGTATAGCTTTTCATCTAATACAACATATTTGACATCAAACAAATCAGAATTATTTTATAATGTTTACAGAGATAGTTTCACTTAAAATTAAAGTTAAATATAAACAAAATTCTTACCGTGAAACTTGGAATTGAACTATTTAATTATATTCAATCACCCAGACCCACACATTTGACACAAAGGCGACATATTTTCCTACTGATTCTAAAGCAATCATTTAGTTATTTTGGTTTCGAGTCTAATTTGGTGGGAAAAAGTCAGAAATATTATCCGTAGCTCATTGATTCGTAAAAATGTTATACAAAGTTCGAAAGATTTATGAGCCAGCTGCAAAATATGGCGGGAATATCTCATTGATACCATTGGCAAACTATGCGAACCTCATCAATGATCAATTCACCGAAATGTTTTATAAACTGCGTGAAATTTATGTGTGTTTAAAACTTTGTTACAGTGATCAGATTGTTTATTGGAAATAATTGTCAGAAATCTTCGTCTGGTAGACGCCATCGAACATAATTTATAACTTTTTTTTTCCTGGTGTTGCTTTGAATTATGGTTACCCATTCATATTCTTTGAAGGCAAAAAAATATACAAAAATTGGAGTCACTTTCGATTTTGTTGCCACTTTTTGTGTTTTATTTTAAACAAAATAAAAATTCGCCAGAATACAAGTTCTGAGGCCCCCCCCCCCTAATTTTAGGGAGGGGGGCAGATAATTAGTAAGAATAAGAGTTAGCTGAGTTTTTTTGAACAAGATTAGCAGTTTGTTAATAAGTTCTATAAAAAATTCAACCCCCCTTTAAAATTTTAACGAGGCAGTTTGCGTGGTTGACCCCCCTCCTCCCCGTGTAGGCACCCCTGTTATGTATAATGAGTCAGACTTTCAAATTATTCCTTTTACAGGATAAATATAATAAGGGACAAAGCTTTTAAGAAATCTGCTCAAGGGCCCTGATTACAGGTAGTTAAGAGACAAAACAATTAAGTTTTAACCCTCTGGAGGGATATAGATGTATAAACTTGTCACCTGACTGTCAGGTTTTCCAGCAACATATATAATTTTCAAAATATATAAATTTTAGAATTTTACTAAATTAAATTAGAAGTCTATGAAGGAGTCATTTACAATCATCTGCTACAGAAGTATAATTTTAATATCATGTGAAAACAGTAAAGACAATTTGCTTATCTTTCAGAGTATTTACATCAAAAGTTTAATGAACGAAATTTAGCTAAGTTTTTGATAGATTCTATAGTTTAAAATATATTCATACATTAAAAAATTAATCAATTATTAGTATTTTGTAAAACAATTTACCCACTAACTGTGTTACCAGCTCCCCTGTTTGGACGTCGTAAACATTAGCTGTTCGATCCCAAGATGCCGTAATGACTTGATCGCCTCCAGCAAGCCAATCTGCTGCAATCACCACGCCAATATGGCCTTGGAGCTCAATTTTAGCACTTTTTAAGATTGACACATTATGGGGTGATTCAACATCTAAGGACAATTATAATTTAATTTGCAATTTTAAATATCAAATATGTAGTGAACATGATTTATCAATACTGCAAGTTAAACATTATAAAAAAGAAACTTATATTTTGAAAGTTTTAACAGGTAAAATTATGAAGCAAATTCAAAAGAATTGGTAATCACTACACTAAACAGTTAACACAATCAATAAATCTTTAACTGAAAAACATTACAGCGTGAAGTTAATTACGTATGGTAAATCTTTCTTTAAAACCAAAATTATAAGCACACTTTTTTTTAATGAAAAACTAAGATTTACCATCACAGTGGTCTTCTTCAGATAGTTCTACTTCCTCTTCAGATGATTGATATTTCTATTAAAAGAAAGAATTTCTAATACAGAAAAGTAATAATGATAGTTATAACAATAAGCCCCCGTAGAAAATGGGCACGCTACAAATTCTGCGTTTTTCTTAAAATACTTTGCGAATAATTACTCTCTATGATTATTTATTAGGAATATATTTATAAATTAGGAGTATATCTACATTAAAGACTCACTTTTAACTTTAATACGTTTTTATTTCTAAATGTGCACACATTCTTATGTGCATTATTAAATTAAACTTCGCAACCAAGTAATTATTTCTCGTAGACTGCTTAGTATTGCGCCGGCATACAAGAAGTTCCCGAACAAAAACTGGGTCGGACGGAACATCTTGAAACTCTTTGTATTTAACACGGCAATACTGGACTTTTAATAATTTTCCAATTCTGCGGCAAATGTATAAATGGCCAGATTTTCAAAAGAGGACATATTCAACCTTTGCCTTACAACTCCACATTCTGTTGCAACCACAGATGTTGTAACATAATAGTTCTATAGGTATAATTCTAGAGAGTTGGCAGGTTTGTATAGGAAAATATCTTCACAACGGTACAAACCAGGTTATCTGCTGCACTGCTGGATGATGAAACGGGCCACACGTGAGCTGTCTGGTCCCCGGAGGCTGTGACAACTAAGTCATGACTAGGATGAAACCGGATTGAGTTGACCGACCCTTTATGTCCCCAGTACTGCACAATACACTTCCCATTGTGCATGTCCCATATTTTAGCTGTGTGATCTATAATAATAAAGGAATAGTTGGGTTTACTGAAGAATGTTAATGTCATGTTTTCGTTGCGATGGTCAATAAGACCAATCGATAGCTTAAAGTCAATGTCGAAAAGGCAAGAGCATTCAAGCTAGAAGCAGAATTTTGAGATTTTGATACTATACTAACTACAAGGTTGCTTACGCCTCCAACATTGTCTGCCAATAAAATAGCGTTTTTGATTTTTAAAAAGGGAATATATATGGCATAATAATTTATGATTTAACAATTTAATTATGAACAAATTATTTATGATTTTTTAATTATAATTAAACATTGGACTTTTTGTTTGATGTTTTCTTTACATATTGCATTAAAAATCATTGTGAAACTCATTCACCAAGTCTGCCACACTTGTAAATAAAACTTTTGCATATTTACAGTAATGTCGATTTGGAGAACTTTGGCCTTTAAAGGACGGCAGTTAAAAGTGGAAATATAGCATTTTACATACAAGAAAAATAAGTCAAGTTGTAATTATGACTGTTTCGGCAACAGTTACCATTAATGGAAAAAGTTACTCATCTGGCAATATTTTCATAATGTTGTTGAGAAATTAATATACTTGTTACCTGCTGATGCAGTGCCTATAAGAGAAGGTCCACATCTCGAACAGCTGACTTCCCACACCCCATCTCTGTGTCCGAGATATTCTTTTAATAGGCGACATGTTAGTGTTGGGGCTTTGAAGGTGGACACAATGCGACTAGTGGATGCCTTTAACTTATAGGTGCTCTTGATCTTCTGGGACAGTTGACTGGCTACACATTTTTTGTGAAAAGAAGAAAGGGTCAGTATTTGAACATGAAAAAACTATAAAATTAGTCTAGGATACGCTTTCTATCGGCGGTAAAGCTAAACTAAAATAACCCTAATTGGCAAGACAGAACTTAGAACCAAGGCCTGCTGTGCCCATTTCTGCTTACTCAGTAGAGTGTGACTTGTGGTGGAGGTCAAAAGTTCAGTTATGTCAACATTCTCCACATTCAAAGCAACATGACTATTCTGTTTATCATTGCTACAAATTTCAACATGCACCCTTTTCTGTACAAGATCTTTATAAACTTCATGTAGATCTCTTTAGGAATCTAAGGGGTGACATGTAATTTATGCATATGAAGTTACATAGTGCATATTTAAATTTATAGTTGCAATGTTTAAATGTATAGTATAATGATCAACATAAGTCAATACAATACAAATATGTATATTTTAAAACACTAACTTTTAGTAATATATTGTATTCAATAGATGCTAATTTTTTTTGTAAAATATAAAAATAGACACTAGTAAGACAAAAACCAAATTTTTAGTCCATAACTTTAATGACCAAAATTATTAAATATAAAACTAACATACATTAATGCATTTTGGCCTCAGTTTCTTTTACAGGGGTGAAAGACAAAGTTAAAATAAGAGGAATGCGTGAATTCAAATTTGCAAAACAAAAATAATTAGAATAAGTTAAGTGCTTCAATAAGTGAATAGATATTAAACAGCATAACAAAGTACATTAATATTAATGTTTAATTACTCTACTCAGTGCAATGCAGTGGTACATCTTATAGTTTTAAAGTAACAGTATGCTTTCTATATATTAAGAATAATTTTAAAGAATTTTTTTAAAAAATCCGGATCATTAACATTAGTAAATTTGAGGTTTTTGAATCATTAATGAATTTCAAGAATAGAAATTTACACAGTTGGAAGGTAGTGTTAAATAAATTTTAGGATATTTAAGACATAGGCGGCATTCTCTTACATCCGGCTCTAGGTAAAAGTTCATTGCCCCACCCTTCTTCTATTAGTTCATATATGCTTAACATATTTTTTTATAAGACAAAAAAGTAGAGTTGTTTTAGTTTAGACAAAATTCTATATTTTTAGTAATTTACACAATAATTAGATTTTAACTTGAGTGAATTGAAAAATTTCTACCCCTCCAGAGTTTGCCGTCCAAGCTTCAACCTACCCAGCCTATTTAGAAATAAGGCTCCAATTAAAGACATCAGAATATTGTGTGTACAATATAAAAGCATACAATATATTCTACAAACTTCAGCTCTTTAGTTCAAAATATATTAAACCTATTGGCTTTTAAAATGTTAGAAAAAATGTATAACGTTAACTCTATGCACTATTCTTTTAAATATAAAGTAAATAATTTGAAAATCGGTAAATCGCGGACTTAATCTCAGAGGCTGGTAAAACAGCAAGCCTTGAATTGTAAACTCTTAGATGCTGATAAATCGTTACACTTCAGTAAAAAAAAATGGAATATTGAATATCCGCTAGTCACAAAATTCTGGAAATCCGAATCCCCCCCCTAAAAAAATGGTAAATTGCGAAACTTTGAAAATCTGTAAACTGCAAGAAATAGCCGAAATTCATACGTGATCCCGAAACCTGGAATAACGTTCAATCGCGAAACCTAGTTAAAAACAGGTAAATTTAAAATTTCAAAGTTTAGCAAATAAAAAGCATACTATCTGCGAAATCTCCGAGATCATCAAAATTCTTATCATAAAAGATAGGTAAGCATTGAAATCCAAAGATTAAAATTCTGCAACCCATAAAAAAAATCCTGAAAATCCCCAACCTAACTTATATAACAAAAAAAACCCAAGTTTTTAAAAAATATTCAACCACGTATACTATCAGAAATAAACAAAGCTTTTTTTAAAAATTCAACTATATATCATGTTTAATGAATGATTTTTTTAAAATTCAAACGATAATTTTTTTTTAACTCAAGCGATAACTTTTTCTTAACTCAAACAGGGCCGGATTTAAAGATTTGCCGCTTGTAGGCTACAATTGATTTGCCGCCCCTGTCACAATATTCTCTAGCTGGTTAGTTGCAAAATATAGGGTGGTATGTGCTGTTTAAAATAGACACACATATTCGAATCATCTATATACCTTTGCACGCTAAATCGAAAGCGAAATAGGCGATTTTTTAAAAAAAAAACTGTTCAACTATTTTTCTTTAAACTTCGAAATCCGGGAGGAGGGGTGCAATTGCCTTCACAGCTACCATGTTTGCTACGAAATATTAGTATTATATATACATTTACGACGGTTTACGCATTAATGTAAATTATTTGTTTTCTTTCTTAAAAATTTTCGTATTTTATAATATTTTTATGCCGAATGCCGCTTTAATTGGTTGTAAAATTTACCGCCCCAAAAAATTCGCCGCGCTAGGCTACAGCCTACTTAGCCTATTTAGAAATCCGGCCCTGAACTCAAACGATAGAACCTCCAGTGGATAGTTTATAGAAGTTTAGTTATTCCATGAATAACGGTGAATTTAAGCATTTGCATACCTTTAAAAGTTTTTAGTATATTATGAAGTTTGATCAGTGATGGATATTTTAGCAAGGCTCTTTCACAAAATTACTTATTATTCGGAGATAGAGTAAGCTTAGTTTATTAAACATTCACCTGAAATGGATTCCCTTTTGGACTTCGTTTTCGTAGAGCTTGGTTCAAAGCCATCAAATGTGTCAGTCCTTTCAACAGTTGCTGGTTCTCTCTCAAGTTGTTCATTCAGAGCTTCAATCTTCTCTTTTACTAGAGGACAAAAATATAAAATATTATTTAGCTAAAACACGAATCACGATATTTAAGAAATATAATTTCAAAATCTAAGTATATCTTATTGTATTAAATTATTATAGAAGTTGAAGTGAAGAGGTTTAGAAAAGCAAACAGTATTGAACATTTAACTCAATAATAAATCTGAACCTAGTAGACGGAGCGGTAAATCTTATGTTACCACACAATTTTACACAAATAAATTTAATCAAATATAACTGCAAGACCATTTGGCATTTATAGGGGGCCAACATGTCGTCATTTCTGGCTTTCATGCCTCGTAGGTTTTTTTGGACCGATCAAAAACAAAATGGCACTCAGCAAAAGCGAACAGTAACAAAACAGTGGCCGGGTACAAAAGTTTATGTGTTGCATATATAAACTTTTGTACAAACTGGAACTGCTTTTATTTTATGTACTCATTTGTTATTTATGTAAATTTTTTAAGTTTTATCTTTTGAATATATAGTGCAGTAAACTTTCAATATCTATCATTCATTGTAGCTTCTAAACGAAACCAAGATTCCAATATAAGTTGAAAAAAACCTCACAAAAAGCTGTAACTCAAACTACCAAATGGCACTTTACACTTTGGTTGATGATGACCGAAACTAGAACTAGATCTCTCAGCTCAACAATACATTAACTGATTAAATACTACATTTTTTCTAAAACACTGCAATTATCTGAATTTCTGATTATCCGAATGTGGTTAGGCTACGGATAATTGGAGTTCTACTGTAATTTTATTGTTTCCGTAAAACCCACTTTAAACTGCGCATAAATATCAGATTGGTTGAGTTGAATTCTACTCACACTAGAGGCCGTCACTACAGCTACACGGGGCTGAAAGTTTGAATAGCTGGCAAGTGACGAGGCTGACATTGAGCTGGTACTCAACACGCATACGCAGCGCCAGGATACTTTAAACCACGACAGATTTAATATGTACCAGTCTCATTTACACGGGGTAGTTTATTGGCGCGATTTTTTTGTAACTTATGAAGTAAAGCTGCACTAGAGCTACGCGAGGGCTATCGACTGACGATTTTTTTTTGTCTAACGTTCGTGTGGCATTTAGATATCATTAACAATTAAGCAGTAAAGAATTTGTTAGTTTAATTTAAAACAACATTTATTACTAGTAGACTATATTTAGTTATATGAACTATTTTAACTATTATTTAGAACTTTTAACGTCAAAATAACACAAGGATGATGTGAATAATTAAAGCATATACAGTAGAGCCCCGCTTATCCTCAAGGTACGGGACCGGAGCACTTTCGGTTAATCGATATTCCATAGGAGTTTTCGGATAATCGGGAATCATCCACCGCAGGCCTAAAAAAACGACCAGTAACCCGGGACGAAAAAGAATCCGATAATGAAGATGAGCCAGAGTCTTACTCTAACAAAAGCAGCATTTCGCGCATACGGAAGCTACAAAAATCTTAGATTAGGCCTTTAGATATATAGAACAGAAGCGCAAGGTAGGTAAAGCCAGAAATCCAACTTTGTAAGTACGTATTATTTTTTTGTGTATTTATTTATGCGTTTATATAGTTATGCGTACATTTCATATTTTAGCAAAAAAAAAATTCCGGAGCCTTTCGGTTCAGCCGAATTTCGGATAACCGGGACTATACGTATCTTAGAACATTCATTTTGTTAGGAAATTTTTGCTTTAAAAAATATAAAACCCCCATAAATTGTAATTGAGATGCATTTCCGAAACCAGTTTGATCCAATACCACACAAGAGTACCAATTTGACAAAAACTATAAACGTTTTGATAAATAATATTATAGAACAGCTTCCTTTCAAAATTAAATACTTATGACGTTATTTTCAATCTTCCCCCTTATAAAATCGAAAGCGTCTATATCGACATTTATTAAACATACTTACTCGTATATTGCCCGTCTCCCCTGCTTCATTTGATTGACAATTTTCTCACCACTAAAAAGTAGAATATAATTTTCCTTGTATAATTGAAAAAGCTTTCCTTTGTCAATTACGTAGATTAATTTTCCTGCATATTGGCAAATCAATTTAATAAATAGACACAATGAAAGTCCTTAAAAGCATTATGAATTTGATAAAAACTTTATGAATTTCAATAACTGTTTTCAAACGTCGCTAAGTAACCAAAAAGATCAATAAACTATATTAGTGTACAGACAAAAAGTTTTTCTTTAGTAATATTAAAAAAAATTGACGAATTTTGCATTATCAATTAAAATGAGTAAACATAAATCGATTTCAAATTTGTCGTTTAATGTTAATTAGAAAATTTTCAAAATAATTTGTAATAACCGATTATTAAATTGAATACTTTACAGTCGACGGATAAAACTATATACCATTATATTTTGATCCAATAAGACAATACGAGGTTTCAAACACGGGCACGATTCTAAGTGATCGCTTCATTTTTTTTGTTCAAGTCTTTTTGCAATAAGTTTAAAAGTTTGAAAAAAATTCTCACAAAAATAAAAGTATAATTTGTGTAGTGTAAAAAATATGACGTTTTAAATATATGATTTATCTTGAGTTTGCTTAATAAAGTAACTATAATTATTGTCGTACTTAATCACGACATCCATCGTTAAGGAATAAAAGCCGCAAAAACTGCCCCTTAATAGAAAGTTAAAGTGATAAGCCTTTCATAAGAAAACCGGAATTATACGTAAAAGGATAATATTGAGATTTTTTTTAGTTGCCAAGGTACCCACCGCTGAAGGACGAGAGGCCCATCAGGTCAAATCATCAGGAAATTTTGACGATTTTTTTAGGCATTCGTCTGTTCGAGATCTTTACATTCTATTTCGCAATTTATTGCCAATTAATACACATAAAAAGGAGCCATAGTAAACATGTTTTGGAAAAACTTTAATAGGGATTTGCAAGTCTGCATGCATAATGATTTTGACTTGATAAAAATAAGTGTTTTGCATTAATATTTGGTCTTAGTTGAATTAACATTTCACTAGAGCTACCGCATATCACCAGCGATATTTGTCTTTCAATAATAATGAATATATTGGATGAAGATTTTCATTGTTAATAGTTATTTATGAAACAACTACGTAAAGTAAAACTATATTAAGCCTTTGAATGCCTGAAATTGAGCAATTAATTAGTGAATATAATTAAAGACAATTCAACGCATCACCCCAAAAGTTCGTGAGCTAAGCTACACAAATATGAAAATTCTCTTGTATTTTGATAATTTTTTTTTACTATTATAAACGTAAACAAGTTTGTAACAGTAAATGCCACCTAGAATCGCTTCCACACACGATTTATAAGCCATGGAAATAATCATCAAATCGTCAGAATTCCATTGGAAACAATCACCAATGAAATCGTTCAGAATTCCATTGGTGGTTTCGGTGATTGGCGGTATTAAAATGATCATAAATTTAGTTTTTAAAATTTTAGGAATACATCTAATTTTTTAAAAATGAAATTTGGAATGTAGGCCAATTTGATTTTATTTGCTTCAATATGACATATCGCACCAATCTGTGGGATTCGTGATGGTTTATACTATGAAAGTGGAGGATGGATTGACAAGACAGATTCAACGATTATAAATACCTTTCACTTTTTACACGATAAACGTAGTGTGGAAGTTAAAAGTGAGAAACTTGTCGACAACCCGATGCAAGTCATGACTTATGATTATTTCTCTGAATTTCAATACCTTTCCGCTGTCGTAAGTTAAAACAAATATATTGAGTGGTATTTTTGTGAGGTATTTCAGTCTTATATCAGTCTATGATCCAAAAAATCATCTTTCAACTATACTCAAAAGAAAAAAAAAACCCATTCGAAGACTTAGAAAGTAGACACAGCAAAAAATGTATAGTATAAAATAGAAATTAAGTATTTTTAGCCATTGATGAATAAATTGTCCTGCAAAGCTCCATTTCGGTAATTTCTATACAAGTCCAGTAGATTAGAGAAGTTTTCAATTTGTGTTGCATTTAATTTTACCAGCTTACACGATAACACAATGAAGAGATGTAATTAAAAAAAACAATTATACGTCTTTCGACGTAAGCAAACCTGATAAGACTAATTTTAGCTAGAAAAAGTGAAAGTATCCGAATCGTGCCACAACACAAAAACTAGAGAAATATGACACACAATATCCTTTCGCAACGGAAACAGACTACACCGGTGTGCATCCCGGAAACAAGATCTAGATCTTACAGCTGACCAATTTCCACAACAATAATAAAGAACACGTGTTTTTCACTTACAGGCGATGTTCTCCGTGTAGAGCGCCTCAAACTCTTTCTCAATCTGGCTGAAGAGCTCGTACAGCCGTCCCCTGAAACAAAGATATTACAATTTAGTATTACATACTAATTCTTTTTAGTTGCATTTACGAACTGTAGATGGCTGCATCATTTATGTCTTTCTAATGGTACATTTGCGCAGGGCCGTCGCGTGGTTTAGAGGCGTCCGGGGCGAGTGCTGGATTGTTAGAAAAAAATCCATTATTCGAAGAATATAAGCTCAAAACAGTAACCTACATTCATAATCTTTTCTCGTTCCTATGTATAACACAGATAGCCATCGACGCCGAAAAATATTCTGCAGCCTCGAAAAGTATAATAACAGATTGCTTTTATAAGACCTTTGACAATGGATACTCCAGAGGAAGCATCTTTAATGTGCAACTAAGTTTACTCACAATTCAACCAACAGGGTTAGGTAGAATTATCGTCGCGCTAGAACTACACGAGGGCCATTGGCGACGGACGTTATAATTTAGAACTATATAGCCTTGACTATGGCGTCAGTCAACAGGGAATTTGAACTGCTAAAGTGGAGGTCCTATTCAGCCCACGTTCTAGATGTACTGAACCTGGAAAATCTTGAAAGTAACTTTTTCTATTCAAACTCCAACTACTTGCTAAGTTTCAGGTCTGCAGTAAAATTCTCATAGCAATAATTCTCCAACAAAGTACTATCCAATAATCCCCTCCAACAAAGTACTATCCAATATGTTCAAATATTTTTTCATTTAACAAGCTAACAAGATTAACAAGCCCTTCGTCATTTAAATTAAGATATTCGATAGTGAATGAATTTCAAGCCAACTATAATATAAATTGAAGCCATTAAAACCCTCAGATGAGTTTCAACCACAAAGTCAAATATTTAATTCCGTATTGCTTTTGCGACTGAAGTTCACACATACTCTCAAAAACAGTGCATAATTTTAAATCCCTCGCATCAATTAAAAATAAAGTTTCCTTTGACACAGAAATTAATGCAGAATTGGTTATTATTCCATGACAAATTTCAAACCGTATGACGATTTCCCCTCTTACATACAATCCGTATCATTATTCAGTGCTAAAAAATGAATCCCTTTTTTAGAAAAAAATTAACAATTGTACTAGTTACAAATTAATACAGGTGACTGACAATTCTAGGCTAAACTCAAATAAGAGTAAGATTCTTTTTCAATTGAACTACAAGTATTACTACAAAAGACTGCTTTTTCTATTGAACTATCTAATAATACCGGAGATAAACATAATTTAATTAAAGGAAATGAAGTAAAATTTTTTTATAGACAAAAAAATATCTACCCGCAATAACACAAGCGATCATTCAACAATAAAAATCTGCGTTTTCCTCTATTATAGAAATTTATTTACACAATATTACCAGTGACAATTTGATAAAAAAAATTCAAATACAATAAGTTTTCTTCAGATTTATTTACAACAGCAACCATTCGATGCAAATTACTACAAATATGATAATTTTTTTAACAGATATACAATAGTCCTTTTCCCGATACCATCGGCGATAATTTAATAATAAAATCAGAATCATAAAATTATATTATTTGTGATAGACATACAACGCCAATATCTTAGTGTTCTAAAAGTTAAATTTTTATGAGCAATGCATTTTTACTCTATTTCCTCGTTATCATTTTCAAACATAACGCACTGAATCAAAAACTTTCAAACAAAAATTAAAATTCCAACTAAAAAAGAGGCAATTTCAAGATCCCTAGGTCATTCGAATTCTTTTTTTTGTTGTAATTCTAACATTCAAATTGTGCATAAATAAATGAGCTGTTTGTAAGTAGCATTGCTCAAATAATAATTTGATTTAATAAAACCCATCAAAATACATAAACTTTCTATCATGAGTCAAATTAGATATTAGCTAATGGAAAAAATGAAAAATGCACACTATATACTACTTCTTAACTATTTAACAAATAACCTACTAAAAATATGAATTCAAAACTATGAATCACTTAAAGCCCACTTTTTACTTTAATAACGGAAATAATTCTTCTTGACGAACTGATTTAATAAATATTGCTTAACACAAATATCATAGTTTTAAACAAATATTGGTTAATTGAATTTATTGTGACAAATATTTTCACATGCCTGCATCAAATACTATAAATTTCAAGTTGAAATGCAGTTTTATTACATTCATTACACTATCAGAAAAAGTTTACTTTTTGCAGTTTTATACATTCATTACACTATCACAAAAAGAAATACTGTCATTTTCTTTGTTAAACCCTTACCTGCAATGCAACGAAGCTAGAAGCAGTGAGAGTCTATCCGACATGAAGACAACGTGGGTTCGCCTGAATACGAGGCGAGCGGCCGTGCTCTGCCGGAGATACAACTCAAAGTGAAGAAAATATCTATGAGTGAAATTACGACTAGGGATGGAAAACCGGGAACGGTTGAATCGAAAAACCGTCTTTCGATTTCGGTTACACCGGGAAAAAAAACCCTATTTGTTGGGTTGGATTGAATTATTGTCGCAATAGAGCTACACAAGGGCTATAGGCAAAGGGCGGCGTAGTTTAGAACCACAATCAACCCTGTTCTTTGGATAATTGGTTATTTTGTTGAATTTTAGTTGAAAACCGGTACCAGTTTCATTATTTTTAACTCTTAAAGAACAAAATAGTAAATTATTGCCAAAACAGTTTTTTTTAATATTATTGAAAAAATAAACATCATAAGTGAAACCGGAATAAAAATGGAATAATTGCGACGAAATAAAAACCCGATTTTTAGAAGGAAAACTGTATAATGGAAATGAAAAGTTATGAGATTAATCAAATAATATAGAACATTTTTATAAATACTGGAAACTGCTGTGTGCCGTCTATTAAAATAGATAAAATTAAAAAAAAAACGGAATTATCGAATCTGTTAAAAAAAATCTAATAAGGATTTTTAAAGACGTTATAAGTTGTACCGTATCAGTTAAATGGAAATGAAAGAACCGGTTATTTTCAAGAACCGAACATCCCTCATAAGAATACAACAGGTATCCGCGCAGACAATCGTGCGCGATAGTGATGTGTGTGTAAAGCTGGGTAGGTGTGTGCTGTGCGTGTTGTTTTGATTACCAGGGATTTGTTTTGGAAATAATTGAAACAGGTTCTCGACCTGACTATTTTAATGATGGGTGGCCTTTTCTAGAGGGTAATTGATACTTTTTTGCGTTTGTTTGAGGATACGATTGTATTGTAAGATTGGGAATGGCTCGATATATGTAGTTTCAATAAACTTTGTACAATGCTAAAAATTGGAGAGGTAGATACAGTAACTGGAAGCAGAGCTTAAAATTTAAGCACTGAAATGGTTCGATGGAAGATCAGAAAATCACTTTTCAGTCTTTGATTGCAGGTATAAGTCATCATTTCTATAAAACTGTTACGAGGGTTAAAAAAAGATTTAACGAGAATCAACATGATTCCCGAGTTCTTACAAAAAAAAACCAAAAAGTTTTTTCAGTAAAAAATTTCAAAGGGATTTTGCATGAAAAACAGAATGAAATATTACATACGAAAAAACAAAAACGATACAGCTAATTTGGCACTCATAGCACCAAGAAATGTATATGTTACCGTTAAAGTATATAATGCAGTTATTTCATAAAATACCTAGTTATTCCATGAAATAACTAGGTATTCTATAAATTAACTAATGCGAGACAGTTAAAGTGTAAAATAAACAATTTATCTAAAATGAAATAACTTGGTATTCCATATAAACTATATATAAACTAATGATAGACAATTAAAATGAAAAAGAAGCAATTTATCTAATTTATGCAGCGTATAAATGGTATTTATACCCATATTAAACGTAGCATAAAATCATTTGTTACAGTAAGGATTACTAAAATGACACTTGGAATTAAAAAAAAAACATTATTTCTAAAACAAAAACACTTTTTGTTGACACATTGGGTTTTACACGAACATTTTTTAAATCCCTGACCAGTACCTAAACTTTGAGCTGTAGCAACCGGCCGAAAGCGATATTTCTACATCTGGTACTTCTTTGATATTAATTAATTTTTGTTCGCAGACACTGAACTGGGATCGGGAATATAATTGTTTCATAACATATAATTAATTCATAAATGCAGTAGGGGTGGAAGGTAAATGTATTTGTCGTGCGAGATATATGATAACGATTATTTTACACTTTAAAGGGCTGCAGATCGTTATTCTATGAAATAATTAGTTAAACCATGAAATACAAGAGAGTTTTATACTTTAACGGACACGATCAGTTATTTCATGGATAAACTAGGTATTCTATAAAATAATGGATTTCATACTTTAACGGTAACAAATATACATATTTAGTGCTTGAGATTTCAAATTTCATATTTGAATTGACGTGCCCCTATAGGCAAACATTAAAGATTATTTTTTTTAATTACTGGCAAAAAACATACGTTTTAATATAATCTGTTTGAAACATCTCTTTAGATAAAGAATATAAGAGTACGATTTTGCTTTGGGGTCTCAGGAGCCTTTTATCTCTCTCCCCCCCCCCCCCCCTCAAAACGAAAAAATTCTTTAAGCGTATTTTTGTATTTTTTTAAACGTATTAAGTTATCTTAATTCGATTTTATACAAAATAGTAATGAATAAAGTTGAAATCATTTATAATTATAAATGTACGACTGAGTGGGATTCAATCCCACTGATAAAGGAGTGTAGAATATTAAAGATATGGTTTCATCTTTAGAAGAGTTTTTATCAGGTTCAGATTAGCAGGACAATTCATATTTTGTTCTTACCTTTTCTTTACTATGTTTTCTGAAGAGTTATCTATTTTTAGACCCGTTCTCAAAAACTTTTAAAAAAAGTCAAGGAAAAAATTTAACCCGATATTCAAATTGAGCGTACTATTTTTTTTTTGTCTTAGCGTTTGTAGATGAGTGCTCAGTGCTTAATGGATTTCAAGTGCAAAGTGTAGCTCTGCTGCAGGAACACCTAAACGACTTGCTGAAACACAAATTTAGAAAAGCCAGCAACTTAGTTTTGTAAAAAAAAAACTCACACAGAAAAATGGGGATTGCATGTTTAGAAAAAAAAAGATTTCTTAGTATAATAGAATATACTAGAAGGAAGTATTTATAAATCTAGCCATGAAGAGTTAATTAAAAAGAGGAAAAGTTTAAGATAAAATTGTACTAGTTAATTTATCTTATTCACTATTGTTTTAAGAACATTCTATAGAAGTACAGCAACATAAAATACGACTTTTTAAAAACTATCATTAGCATTGAATTTATTTTAAATAGTTATTAAGTAAATTGGAATACAAATAAATAATAATAGTTACTGACTTTTTTTAAGCAATGGACCAATTAATATGAAGCAAATAATTATTTCCTTTTAAAGAGGGAATAAGAGAGAAACGAGTAAGCCAAGTGGTAATTTGTGCAACTTTTTTTGCTTTAGTGCACGATACATTTTATTTAATATTCGCAGAAATACATTTAAAAAGTTTCGAGGGACCATAAAGCAATGCCTTTGAAAGTAAGAGAATACAAAAATAAAACGTTCTAAAAGCGTTGTTGAATTGTTTTCTAAAAGAAACTCTTTGGCTTTTCCATTATTTTATGGTTTGAACTTATTGCTTTAGGAATTGCAAATGTAAATATTTCATAACAGTTTAGAAACAAGCCATTTCCACACACCCCACTTTTTGTAATCATGGTGAATACACAAATACATATCTCCCCCATAATAATGGGACTTTTATTATATAGGGGTAAGTTTTACACTTGTTTTATTTAAAAACTGGATAGTTAAATGAAGCCAGCGCACAATTTTTGCAGAAGCTGCTTGTTCTTTTGTAGGTATTTTTTCGCAATTTATTTTAATATTTGTATCATCTATTTTATTGTAGACATGAAATTAATTCCCAATTTTAAAATACATTCAAATAATACACATTTCTAATATTTCAAAAGGTAATCCAGCTAAATCAAAATTTTTATGAATACTTAACGAAGTGTTTTTTCAGGATAACATTTATTAATTAAACGACATAACAATTAGGTAATAAATATTTTACGATATTTTATTGTTATGTACATTAACGTAACAATATATATTTAATGTTAATTTTATAACTAAAATTGATATTTTTTGTACGTTAGTTTAAAAAAAACCTAACTAGTAACCAAGCTTGGGTAATTTATTAAATAACTTGCGAAAATATCAAGAGGCATTTTCTTTTTAAGGCCTTATAAGAGCAAAAGGTTCTTTTCAGAAACAGGTCGACTGAAAATTTCCTAATATAAAGACAGAAATTCTAGAAAATTATTCTAGAAAATATAAGCTAGTTAGTCTTCTGCACACGTAACTCTTCCCATAAATAAGTAATTTCCTTAAGGGTGTAAATGATATTCATTCCGACAGGTACACGGAAATTCTTATATAGATTCTTAACTATGAATAAAGCTGACAAATAATAGATAAGAAATGCAAATAAACTATAAAAACCTCGATTATAAAAACATAGTTTTGTTGTTTCATTTGGTAAAAGGAAAACCCATGATAGAGATAGACTTATCTTTCAGTTTCTTTTATCCAGCAATAAAGTTTGCATAAATGGCCATAGTTTAGAAATGACATCATTTATTTACTGCTAAGCCTTGTTTCGTGCATGTGATCTTTAGATATCTTGGATGTAAAAAAAATGTCACGATGAATATATAATAAAAAGTTTTAAAAACTATGTTTGAATAATCTTATAAATTCGAGTCTAATTTTAGGAAGGGAGGGAAAAATATAGTCAAAAATTTCATTAAGTAGGCGGTCTGGGAACCACAATTCGCTCTCAGGGGAGGTGAATGTTAATGGGGATATTCTTTAATAATAAAAAAAATTATGTATTTAAGTGCCATGCATTTTACTTCATATTATAGTACCAACAACTTTTGTACGTTATTCTTTGCAGTGAGAAGCAAAAATAAAGTATAGTTCTTAGCACCTTTAGTAGTACAGTATACTTAGTAGTTTGCTTATGTATGAGAATAATTTTTTACTTGAATTGCCTACATGAATGCACGATAAAAAGCGAAAAGTAAAGATGTACATCCAATCAATCATATAAAATAATTTCTATGTTTCCGCATCTCACAATAATGAATTTATTCACATAAATTAATTAGGTTGATTCGGTAGGATTTGCGTCGCTCTAGAGCTACACTATTCAGCATGTAATAAATGGGAAGAACACTAAATAAAGCTGTTTTATTCTACACTTGAACGTACCATATGCAGGGATACAAGGCTTCAATAAATCCATTTCGAGCAAAGAATTGCAGCAGGTAGTGTATTGCGCATTGAAATCAACACACCTACAATTTCTTTTATATTCTGTTTGCGAAAGTTAATGAAAGCGTGAGTATTCTTCTGCCTTTCGTGCAATCCGGGGATATTTCTAGAATGGAGGCGCACGCAAGAACAGAATAGAATCCCTTCCTTTCGAAACGGCAAGGGAATATGGCTTTCGAAATGGAAGCCATAACATGGAAATTCAGGTAGTTTCGAATTTTACAATGATTTGGGACATAAGATAAAAATATAACGAAGATCGATCTTTTGCTGAAGGTACATGGTAATTTCGTCCTTCCAAGGTTGAAAATAAAATAAAGGCTGGTTCAGTCCGTTTTATTGATAGAATGAAGATTATTCGGATTGGGAAATATCCCGCAGAAGTTTTATGTGTTACGATGTTATTTGATTACGTTTATTTTAGAGGCCGTTGCCATACAAAGGGCATGCGTCTTTATTTCTTATTGAGTTCACAGACTAAAAGTGATACTTGAAGTTTTTTAGAAAAACGTAGATAAATGCAATTCGACTAATGTATTCGCAAACTCAATGGTCGTATATGGTTCACTTATTCAGGGTTGAAAAAAATTGTTTGAAAACTTTTACTTTAAACATCTACAAATTCTCAAATCCAAACATTATTACGCATCCCATTCAGTGCAGTATCTGTAAATAAAAAAAATCACAATATCCCATTAACTATATACACATGGGAGCGGTGTTGAATTTACGGCAAATTCAGTGAATTTTCACAGGTCTATTCATGATTGTCGCAAATAAAGAAAACAATTTCGCAAAACAATAGAATTTTTATCATATATGGCAGGCACCTAGATCCCATTAGGCGTTTCTAAGAATTCATTGAAATAGAGAAGAAAATCCATACTAAAATTTATGCAGCTTTCCGTTCCAAACATTCTTCGCTTTAAAAGTCCAGAATGAACATTCTTGATGCATTCTCTCGCATTCAGAGTCTTTTATAAATTCATGTGTGAGGGACAAAATGTCCCGATTAAATTGCTTGGGTTAATTTTTATATATTTATAGTTTAATGCTCATTTTAAATTGTTGTTAACCTTCTTTATCTTTATTGACACCTCATTATACTAAAACTGCTTCAGAAGCCCCAAACCACACAAGGAACTGATTGTCGAAATAAAATGACCCACATTTTTCTCTCGTCCCGATTCATAGTAAAATTATGCAGTTTTTAATGATCCAAAGCTTTCGCCGCAAGTTTCGAACTAAGTTTCTCAATACCTTCTTCTCGCATTCAGTGTCACTAATGAATTGCGGTCTATCAATAATGGGTCATCCCTACTCGTAGACAAAGGGATCCTTGCGTAATTCGGCAATAAATTGTTACGACTGTTCCGAAACCTTTCAAGTTTTGTCTGAAATTGAAACGGTAATTTAGAAAGCACGTTTGACGTCATGTAACCGGATTTGGCTGCAAGGAAAGTGTTTTTTGATCCTTCACTTACACTTACATACGTTGTTTCTTTCTTACATACATTTTTTTTATTGTTGTGAAACAATACCTTTATTTACGTCGATAATATGTCGCGAAGCATTGAACTCCATTCGTATTAAGAAATATTATACTTTTATAATTGGAAAGTTAAAAAGAATAGAAATAGTCTCACATTGTACAATTTTAATCGACTTGGGAGGAGCATTTTAATGGACATTTTTGAGGAGCATTGAACTAAGGCTTGAAAAAAAAAAACCTTAAGAATATTCGTTAACAATTTGTGTTTTCATTCTATGGTAACAGAACTTGTGAGAATCTACTCAGACGACATCTTTCAATTTTGTGAAAAATTATATTCAAGAAATTTTTAAGAAACTTTACTACAAAGATCCCATTGGTGGAATTTTTTAAAAAATAAATTGTTTGTGGAAAGTTTAATGGTTTAGGAAAATTAAGAAAATACATAAATAATTTTCAGAATGTATCCAGCAGTGTTAGAATAAATTTTACAGTTAAAGATTAATAAAAGAAAATTAACTTGATGCAGATAAGTTTTTAATTAATAAAAAATGATAGTTTAATAATAAAAACTTTTGTAGGGTCTTTTTCCGCTATAAATATTTTTTGGAGGTCCATTAATTCAACCTTTATAAATTTTAAACTTAAAATTTTCTTTTATTATTCGTAGGATCGAAGCTCCTCCAAAGCGCCAGGACTTTTTCAAGATCTTTTTGCACACTTCCCTTAATGGGGCGTTATATGTTAATTTTTTCATTAATTTTGTATAAATTTAGTTAGGTTTATATTATAGAGAAGAGTTTAAGAAACCAGGTTTAAAAATAGCTAGGTGTTCATATTGTGAATTTAACACCATTACCATTTATAAACGACGCATTTAAATATTAAATACAAAAGTTTCATGCGAAATTAGATCCGCACCCATAATGATAAAGCCATCATTAAACATGTTTACTAGGATTTTTGGATTAATATTTAATTTTTAGGCTCTGTACTTTTTTCACTTTTTGCTAAATTGTTTTTTCTTATCCTAGAGTGATGTCCGAATTTCTTATAGAAATTACTACTAATACTAAATAAATTAAAACAGAAACCTAAATAAAATAAGCCTAAACCTAAATAATAAAAAGCAATGAATATTTATAAAGTTAAAATAAATAGAAATTCACTAAAGCGCATTAAATATATTGTATATTCGACAGAAAAATTGTAATAAATACTTTTTGCATACAAACATATTTTTGATAAGATATAAGTTGACTAAGCAATAAAACTGCATGAAACACCACGAAGAAATAAACCCAATATCAGAGATCTCGCGTTATGCTTTGTAAGTCAATCTAATGAACACGGTTTAGAAAGTAACTTTTTCAAAGGAATAAAAAATGCGTTATATTTAAAAAAAAAAAAACTTTATTATGTAATAAAGATGTCATATTAAAGTAATAACAAACAATAGCATTTGTGTTAGTACTATATACAAGAGGCCAGTTGGCCACTCCCCGATTAAGGTAAAATGAAATAGAACTTTAAATAAAAATAGGTAGCAGAACAGGCTAACCAGTTTAACATCCTATAAAACTTTGGTATTTAACTTTTCGAATTATAATTAAGTTTTAAATTATGTCAGAATAGATTTCACACAAGAGAGATTTCTTAATGGGAGAGTTGAAAGTTTTAAAAAACGGATCATTAGCCTTATATTAACAGAAAAAGTTAGTCTTAAATGAAATTATTATTTACCTTATAATGTTTGAAGTACGCAGATTTTACGATTCGATGTATTACATATGAAATTAAGTAAAGTAACGAAATATTCTCGCAATAATCATCAGAGGATAATTGAAAAAAGTGAAAGTACCGGAAATTTAAAATCGGAACATAGGAATTCTTCTAATGCATGTGGATCTTAATGACTAGCACACAGTGTTTCAGTAGCCGACGAGTGAGCGAAGCGAGCCCCATTGTATCAGGGAAAGTAGGCATGCAGTTCCCACCGGTTGACGGGCAATTGCTAGCAGGAGGCAGAGCCCCCCTAGTACTTTCGTATAACACTAGTGCGCCCGTGGGCTTGCAAGCGAGCAGATTGCTGCGCAATCTCACTCGGCTCGTAAGCTCCCACCCTTGGATTGCTGCGCAATCTCACTGGCTCGCCAGCTTGCATTCTTCACTCCGCCCCCTGCTCGCTAACGCTCGCCAACCCCCGGGAATTGCTGCGCAATCCATTAACAACAAAATAGATAAACGCGCCAAATCTGATGCGCCAGTAAGCCTCGATGGCAACCCGATAGCGACCAACAACAAAAAGACAAAATAGTAGCAAATAAAAAATCGCAGACCTTACCGATAAAGATTTAACAACGTGATATTTTTTATCAGTTAAAATATCACGTTGCTAAATCTTTTCTTTCAACTTTTTTTTCTTCGCAGGTTGCTTTTTTGTTGTTGTATTTAATCTCGTATTTTTGTATCTTTATATTATTGCTGTGTGTATTATTTGAAGAAGAAGTTACTAAGCAGAATATTTGGAACTGTTGTGAAAAAAGGGAAATTTTGTGATTCCATTTTAGCAGAATTAACCTAATAAAATAATTTTGTTATAAAATGTTTGTTTATTGAATTCTTCCACGTGTAAAGCAACTTTTGTAAAAAGAACAGGTTAAAGAACTGTTCTTTTTAAAAGAACGGAGCAGAGAGCAACTGTTCTTTAAAAAAAACGTAACAAAATCACGCATTTCTGATCTTTTCCCCCGTGGTGTTTATGCAAAAAAGAACTAAGTTTTCGTTTTTGGCTGACTTATTTTAATTTTTAATTAAAAAACTAATTTTAAATTTGAAAAAAAGGCATAAGGGAGGCACATATTCCAGAAAAAGAATGGAATGATTGAATGAATATTTCATGCTGTTATGGCTGCGAACGTTTTAAAAGCCTATACTTTAACATAGAGAGAGACTAATTTTTATTTTTAATTAAAAAACTAATTGGAAATTTGAAAAAAAAATGCATCGAGACATAAGGGAGACACGCCTTCCAGAAAAAGAATGGAATTCTAAGATGAATATTTCATACTGTTATCGCTCCGGACATGTTAAAAGAGCTTACTTTTTTTTTTAATATAGAGAGATTCCACTTTCCTAAATGTTTTATTAAGCAACACGAAAAACTCAAGCTTTTATAAGCAAATAACACATAAAATTTAGTTATTTTTTTTATCATAAGCCATATCTCGATTAATATTGTAGCTGCGAGGTTAGTTTGAATTATCGTCGCACTAGAAGTACGCGAGGGCTATTGGCGATAATTTTTTTTCCTTTTCGATGTTGGTATACAACGCTAAGTTAAGTGAGGGACATGAAACGTGCGAACGAAAAATGTGTGATTAAACAGGTGATTTATGTGATCAAAATGAATAATTCAAGCCACAAGTAGTTTTTTTGAGGGTAAAAAAAGGGTAAAAACAAACGCCAAGTGTCCTCTCAATTGTTATACCCACCTTTTTTTAAATTAAAAAAATATTAATAAAGAAACTCATAAATTATTACATATACACAGTGCTGATATAGCAAGAATTAAATATACGATTTTTTAAAATATTAATTGAAATTATTTTTTCCGTTTGTGAAAATCTTAAAATGTCAACTTTTTTGAAAATCACCCAACAAAGCCTGGAGGGAAAATATCTTAAGGAAACAAACACGTTTATTAGAGACACTATAATTGGTGCTTTACGCAACTCTCGAGTCATTCGATTTGCAAACACTCTTTTATGAATTCAAACATGGCGCAATCTCTTGTTATTGTCTTTTCAATGAGCGCTTATTCTCAGACTGAGGTGGACAGAACTTCCGCTAAGAGGCCATCGCTTACATTTACCCATACTGCATATAAAAACTCGGCTAGCCAATGCAAAACTGCTCATAATTCTCAATTTTTTTTTAAAGCAGCATTATTTTTAACAAACGTATCTAGATCTCATCACAAACAAAGCCTAGATATCCTTTAAAAAAACTGTCACGTTACATAGGATAGTGTTGTTTATTAATTACTGACCTTGAGCGTAATTAGATTTCTATCCGACACTCCACATGAATACTTAAAATGCATAGGGGATCGGCGTGTAATAACCTTGACCGTCTAGTTGTACTTATTGATTGAGTTGGTATATGGTGAAACCTTTACTCAGAGAAGAGCTACGCAATGAGGACGGTAGTATTTCCTCCATTAGGTGCCCTGCACTTATCCGATTGCTTTTCTCCATCATATTTCACAGAGGTAAACAAGAGCTGGGGTTACCAGACGTCCAGAATTAGTACGGGGAATCATGGTTTTTTAATAATATTCAGGAATGCATCGGAAGTAAAACTAGGGGGATGTAGCACTACACGATACTTAAAAGTAATTATATACCTTATAAGGCAATTTCAATAACTTTAAAACCTAAAATGTTCCACGGCAGATACCCTTACGCATGCGCAATTTTCTCAAAAACGTTATATTATGACGCCCGACAAGTATTAGGAACCACGACGTGTGTACCAAATTTTAAGTCCTCAGCTCTTTTAGTTCGATCTGTAGAGTAGTTTCAGACGGATTGATGAACCAATACACGAAAACCACTTTTTTAGAATCAGCAACCTCTAAAACGTGTAGAACACACAAAATTCCATTTCATATTTTCGACCCCATCGCAAGACATTCTTTAGATCATTACCTTATACTTCATACTAGGTAATTAAAAGTAAAAATTCAAAATAATGACAAGTTCTTATGTTAAACCGAAGATGCGTCCCTTCGTATTTTTTTCTTAAGTAGTATTTGCTGATTATTTAGAAGTACATGGTATCACAATTTTAGGAAATCAGGAAAAAAAACCTAATTGAACGGAAAATATTCAATGCACTGTATATATATATATTATATATATATATATATATATATATATATATATATATATATATAATATTATATATATATATATATATATATAATATATATATATATATATATATATATATATATATATTATATATATATATATATATATATATAGTCCTCCTATCACTTCGTAGCACCTATGACCTGTGTTTTAAATGAGTCCAAACTATCACTCGTAAAATGAAAAGAGGTAAGGAAGATTTTGGTTTAAGCCAGAATTACTATATTTGGCGAAGCTTTTGTTGTCGCATTTTTTTATATCAGAAACTGTTTCTCAATCGAAGGGCAGTTCAAACTTACATCGGGTTCACTATTAATGCACAGCTATATTTTTACTTATAGAATTTACCGGGATGATACTGAATGTACGTTAAATAATACGGGCTACAGATGCAAATCGATTGACGATCATGTCAAGATAGCAAAAAAAATGCACGTGCAATCATTTACGACTATCAGCAATAAACTATAACCCCCCTTTCACTAATAACCCATGTAAAGTTTTAGTGTGACACATTTCCAACCAAACTAACCCAACAATTCCCTATGCTAGTATGCTCGCCAAACGCCATGGGATTGGCAACCCCGCCTTCATCAGATTCTTTACCTGTTTTCAAAGTTTACTCTTCCACAATCAAAATATTTGAGAAGCTAAGAAGTGACAGGAGAACTATACCGGGAAAAATACCATATAATTTACAGAGAAAATCTGTTTATTTTATACGAACATTTTGCAATTTTAACACAAAAGCTGATTTTTAACAAACAATTGGAAAGCAAAACAAAACTCCACCTCCGCCGGAGGTAAATGGAACCCCCGGCCACCCCAGTGAAAGATGGGAATACTGACCACAATACTACACCAGGAATAATAAACTGTCAAATCCGGGATCGAACCACGTGCCTTTAGAAGGTCAGTCAAACGCTCTTTTAACTTAGCTATTTCGGCATGAAGAGTTTCCACCAACAGTCAAACTGCTTGTTTGGTTGCAGTTTAGTACTCTTTAAGCTTCTAAAGATTATATAATTAGGTTTTTTTCTGTAAAATTAACAGATTATTTTCAGTGTGGTTAATTGTATAAAAAATATGGCTATTATAATTTGATACTAAGAAACCAAAAATATATTTTAGAGTGTCATTCAGTGATTTAAAGTTAATTGCAGTCTTTTAACGGCTTGAAATAATAAAATATGTATTTATAAAAAGTAGTTTATTTTCGATATTGTATTTTTTCTTCAGGGCATTGTCCAACAAAATAATTTTTAAAAGAAAAGTACATTATTACGCTGAGACATACATTAGTACATGCACTTACATATATTAAAAACAACAAAAAAGGCAATGAATTACACATTTACACACAATATTCTACACTATCTATATCAGGCGATTGTTTAATCCTGGTCAACGTGTATAACATAATCTGTTTGCCAAAATCTTGCTTTTCCTCAGGAATTGCTTGCAAATTTTATAAAGCTTCTTTGTGCCTTTAACGGCTTTAATTAAAACAACTTTATTCTGTCTGCCTAGGAATTGATGCAATGAGACAGTTGAACATTTGGCTGTAGAAGACTTTGACACTGCTTTTATTGGTCTCAAGCATGATTTTGGACTACTGCACTGTATGAGAAAATGATCCACATTGATTTTTCTTTTTTATATTTTGAGGTTCAATACAAGTCATAAAAAATCATATTTAGTTTAATATTTTTTTTTAAATCTTCATTTTATTGAGAGATACGGTCCCAAAATTGAAGACTTGCCATTTATAGGTCAAAAAAGGACTGTGAAATACTTTTAAGTTTTTTTAAAACCACTGTTAGGACTTGAGAACTAAAATATTATTTTTCAAGTTTATTTTTTCATAACTCTTTTACTCGAATTAATAATTTTTTGCATTGTTTTTTCTAATAAAGTAAAAAGTTACAACTTTGCTCATCAAGAATAATAATAACAGAATTTACATTGCAAATATTTTGGGGAAAAACAAAAACAGAGCCACATTTCTCCGGCTGTATTGAATATTTTTTCAAACGATTTTTTATATGATACATGTAGCTGATTTACAGGTCACTATAATACCATTTTTTTAAAAACTGGTTAAAAGAATTTTTTGATTATTAATAGTACATATTACAATAAAAACTAGGTCAAAAAGCAAATGCTAAATTATTTTAATTTTTAGGTTCGAAAAGTGGCTTTAAAATTATAAAAATTTCTTATCCAGCTAGTAGCGCCCCCCCTAGAAGTAGAACTTAATCTCCTCCCCTGGTAACACCACTTGCAATTAAATTTGCTGAAACTCCAACAAGAAGGTACATGTAATCTGATTTCACGAGCCTGCAAATTTTAATTTCTGGTCTGTGAACTAAAGTGCAATTCATTGTTCCTGTGTGGCCGCTGATTTTGGAAATCCAAATAGTTTTTTTTCAGTCAAGTTTTAAAATTATTTAAAATGTTGAAGTAGCATTGATTTATTCTATTAGAAATTTCTTATTAGTAAAAAGTTCTTTTAAAATTATTTCCAAGTCTTTGACTTTGTTAAAAGAACCTGAAAAATGTTTTGAGGACTCATTTTGTTTTCGGCTACTCTCGAAATAACAATTCAAAAATATAAATAAGTATTTTTTTTCTTTGCTTCCCCTGCTCAAATTTAGTAGCCAGTGGTGCCGGATGTTTGATTTCACATGTCAATGGCAGGTTTCGATTAAGTTATACTTTGTAGGTTTTATCAAATTATGAGAACTTAAAGGTTATGATAAACTGAAAAGTTTATAAGGTCGTTATTGTCAGTTAAATGACAAACACCAATATTTAGAATTTGCACATTCCTGGTTATGTCATTTGACCGACGATATGTTATGGTTGATGTTAACCCTCTGAGGGATACAGATGTATAAACCCGTCACCTGGCTGTCAGGTTTTCCAGCAAGACACATAATTTTTAAAAAAATATAAATTTAATAATTTTATTAAATTTTAAAATTTAAAGCATGAAAGAGCCATTAATAACCATCTACAACAGAAATATAATATTTAAAAAATTTAAGAAATTAAATTTCAATTAAAAATTTTAATTTAAATATCCTGCAGTGAAAACAAGTTTACACTTCAGCCAATTTGCTTGTCCCTCGGAGGGTTAACAATTAGTTATTATAAATAATAATTGGTCAACTACTAATAATAACAATTGGCCATTATTAATAACAAAAAGTCTTAATAAGAATGACTAATCATCATTATCAATAATTACCAGTTAATAACAACCCAATTTATGATATTAACCATAACATATTCATTTTAATTGTTAATATTTATTTCTGTGTTGGGGACTCCTATTTCACAGTATTTTCTGCTTTTTAAATATTAATTGATTCACAATACATTTTATGAAAAACTTTTTCAGTGTATAAATAATTTAAATAGTCAGTTATGAATCGGTAAATGTTACCAAAAACACTTGAATAGTGTTTTTGAGTTCTATAAATGTATAAAAAAATAAAACATACTACAATTACACTCATTACAGTTAGGCCTTAATTTTGGCAATTTTTTGGAGAGTAACATCTTTCAAGAATTTACAAAATTGTTGCAGCAAATAAGTAATAATTATATTTCTTATACAATTACATAATTGTAACACATTAGTTCTAGTAAGAATATGTACCTTTTGATTCATTTTAGTTAGTTTTATAAGGTTTTTAATGACTTTTTCACTCTGTATTTCACCATTTTTGAGATAGAAATTCCATCTGATTGGGGAACTAGCTCCCCAATAGTGCAAGTTTCTGATTAAAAATTAATTTTCAAATTCGAATACAAGCAGTGTGTAACACTACACAACTTTCAATTACTGCTCAATAAACCAAATACACACACTTTAAAACCAAAAACGTTCTATGGCAGCTACCTCTTGTGCATGTGTAATTTTCTCAAAAATGTTATTATGACGTCTGACAGATACTAGAAACTCGTGTACCAAATTTGAAGTCTTGTAGCTCTTATAGTTCGAATTGTAGAGTGATTCCAGACAGACAGACTAATTGAATACCACATTTTTAGAATCAGTACCCTCTAAAATGTGTAAAAAACACAAAATCTCTATTTAGGATTTCTGACCCCCATCACAATACTTTCATTACCTTATATTTTACATTAAGTAATTGAAAGTAAAAAGGGTGCTATTTAGATAAAAAGACGCTTAAAATGTTATATTGCATATTAAAATTAAAAACAAGTGAAAATTATAACTATTTTTAATACCTTTTTCAACTTTCGGATTGGCTTTTTCTCTATCTTGTATCGTTTCTAAGATCGGAAGAATAACTCATAAATTTGCCGATAGGAGTGCTACAATTTGACTCTTTGTGTAAAGCTTGGTCACTTTACTAGACATAGACGTTAACTCTAATACTATAGCTGCCATGCAGTGAACAAAATCGCCCAATTTCGTAAATTGTTCCTGTGATTGAATCAGATTTATGGGGTGGTCACCTTCAGGAGCACAGCTAAGAAATTGGTAGAAGTGTCCATTCCCTCCTTCATCCTTATTTTTGCGATTTTTGAAAAAATAGCACCCATTAGATATTCCAGAATCTTAATAAATGTTATTTATGTTTATATTCTTAAAAATGCATCAAGTAAAAAAAATGAAACCCTTACAAAAGTACCTTTGTATCTTAAAGATTTCATTAAGAATTGTTGGAAATTTCTGGAAAAAAGACTGTTTTTAAAAAAAATATCATTTTGAACAGTAAACTTTTGATTTTTTAAGATAAAATAATCCTATATGAATATCAAACAAAGTAGTATCAGTATTAAACATCAAAACATCCAAATTAGTGTTTTAAAGCAACTTAATCAAACAGTGGCCAATTAGCCACATTAGATACACCTCTTTTAGTACACAAATTTCAAACTAAACTAAGAAAGCTAGTAACTACACCCCACCAAAAAAACCCCAATATATGATTGAATTCTACGATATTTGGAAATGCAAGTAAGTTTGCAGATACGAAGCATGCAATTATCTGTTTAAATTACAGCATAGTCTCAAAATGACTTGACAGAAGAAAGATTTTTTTTTTGCACAATAATAATATTATGAAACTATTCAATGTGAAAAATACAAATATTTGAGGATAATTACAGGATTGCCTGCATGCGAATTCTGACTTTTCATTATACATAGTTTACTTAAGATATAGTTTACCTGAATGCAATTGGTAGAATTCTTTCCCCATCGTCTACTCTGCTGTATGGCAAATGATAGTCTGGATCAGAAGTGCTGGAAACTCGACCAAATCCTTTAATTCTCTTACCCTTGGAGGGTTTACTACTTTGATCAAGTGGCATCACTTTTTTCTCTTTATAGCCTTAAATAAAGAAAAATGATAACTTTAATAGGAATAATCTAATAAACTTTTTTGCATGATTCAGTTATTTATTTACTCTTACTATTTATTTTAAAAACTTTTACGAGTAGTATATATGATAAGCAATTTATCTAAGACTTCAGAAGAAAAATATTCATGCAAAAAGTTAATCAAATAATTCATTGTTATATGATTTAACAATGCTATAGCAAACATCCAGTAGATGTTATAGTATGTTCATCAGATTTACAGAAGTTAATCATCCTCTACAGGATATTGGAAAATTAATTAAGCCATTTTTATCCTAACACATTTTTATAAGAGGTCTGTTTTAAACAGGATATTGGAAAATGAATTAAGCCATTTTTATCCTAACACATTGGACCTTTACAAAACTTTCGTAGGGTTTGTAATAATTTAGTGATTCATATGAAAATGATCACTTTTTTTGTTGATAATGCCGTTGACTGGCCCAGGTCAGTTTATCTTTGAACTTGTCACTGTATCATAAGTGTGTATTGCCTTACAGAACTTATCTAGCTAGATTTGACCATAGTTGAAAGAATTGCAAAATATAAATAAATAGGATTTTATCACAGATCCATACTTTTTTTTTTAATAAGAGGTCTGTTTTTTATTAAACCAAAAAAAAAAAAACTTTTTGTAAAAAATAAAGCCATAGTTTTTCTTTATTTGTTTGCTTTAGTGTCGAAATAAAAGCATCTGTGACACTTCCATATCATAGTGATACTATCTCAATTATGGCTCCCATGAAATGATTTTAAGCTGTAATTGCCATACTTGCAGGCGATCTTTTGGGTCCAGTCATAATAACTTTTTGTGGACATAGTACGCTTAACAGAAAGATTTTCCAGATATTTTAGCCATAACTGACTACTTTTTAAATATATTTCTGTGGTAAATAGCGGTAAAAAACTTTTGCAATACTTGATCTAATTATATTAAAAACTTAAAAAACTGTTTTGTTAGAAAAACAATATGTGCGCCTGTATCTCTCAAATGATTAAATAGCATAAAATTGCAGAAAACAAATTGCTGATTATATTTTTACTAAACAAGTGTTAAAAAATATTGTAAACAAAGTAGTGTCAATTTTTTTTTTAAAAGTGAAAAAAGCCATGCTGGGCTAAATATATACCTTAACCTCTTCTGTACCAAGACCTATACTACATTTACCATTATTATACAAGATTTGGTCATGAAGGGGTTAAGATTAAGAAGCAAGAATAAATGTGCACAGAGCAGAGTGCAGATGTGTATCCAAGAATTATTTACCTAACAATGATTCCATATACCATAACATAGAGACAAAGTTTTGTTGACTGTATAGCCAAATACTTTTTTTTCAGTATTATAGAAAATACCATTACTCACAAGAAATAACAGCTACTCCATGGTATGTATGTAAGAAGACTTCTTATATCTAATGAGAAAAAAAAGAAATCAATAATTTAAACTGGAATAAAATTTAAAGATATAGTAAATACTGTTCCAACAAAATATCAGCATTGTTAAATTTTGTGCAGAGGAAGGTACTGTATAAATTGATTGGGAATTTTTGGAATACTTTGCATATAGTTAATCGGCAATAATTAATGTAAAAAGCAAGTGAATTCATTAACAAATGTTAAGCTGGGCATATTTAAAGGGATAATTTTTATTTGAAATTTGATCAGCAACAACTAAATAAGGAAATCAATGAAATCATATTAAAGAAACACAAGCAATTAACTACACAAATAGTTGACTAAACAAAAGCTAATTTTTCTTATTTAGGTATAAGAAATCAATCTACTAGATGGTTTATTTTTTTTACCACGAATTTTAGAAATAACTGAACTTGAAGATACAAAATACTTTTAAAAATCAAATAATATAAGTTTGTTTCATAGTGACTGATATCAAATAAGATATCCTGTATAAATATGTAATTTAATTTAATAACTCTGTTTTTTTCTTTTGATAACCCATTTTTAAAGCAGAATTCTATATAAGTAAAATATGCATAATTTTAGGCCAGAATTTTTTAAATAAATAATTAGAGTAGCAAGTACACTTTTAATTTAACTGAATCGTGATCACAGGGGAAAAGAATACCGGACAAATTTTAAACTTTTATATTTCAGAATTTAAATCATTCTGAGGTAGCATTAATTTATACCATGCATTTTATTTACCATAAAAAGTATTAAAAACATTTTTTTATATGAAATTCTAATTAGATTAGGAAGAAACTTCAATTTGACAAATTTCAATATACTTAATTACAGGAAGACTTCTTTTTCTTTTAAGTTGAAATTACTTGACATTCTTCTTGATTAAATAAAATTATAAGCTTTTGTAAATAAAATATTCAATTTCTAATAGCAACCGGGATATATTTGAAAAGACTCAGTTTTCATACAAAAACCTAAAAAAAATTTATTTTATTTTTATTTACATTTGACATTTGAAGTAAAGTTTAGTTGTTTTCATGTGATTTAAGCTAGACACACACGGAGAGACAAGACTATGGACCGAATATGTGAACGTTTCTGGCAGTGACTCAATTTTAAGCGATGTTTTGGTGGCACCATCTATGTAATTGAGGAACAACTATAATCTAGAGTTTTATTTGGTAAAATTGTGTATTTTTAATCCTGATGTGTAAGTTTAAACGAAACAAATTCTGACAAAATTGGAATCACTTAACGGATATTTAAGAATTTTTTTATTACTTTCAAGAATTGACTACGAACTTAAGGGCATATTAAGAATCTTTATAAAGATAAATGGGACTTTTTAGATTTCAATATATACTTTTGGAATCGAATAAATATTTTTTTGAGATGTCATTGATACCAAAAAATAAATAAAACAACAAAATTACAACTTATAATGTTAGAAAATGGGTTTTTAGTGGCAAATATAGCCTGACATCAGGGGTTTCTTATGCAGCATCATTAATCAGGTTTTTTTTTTATATCGCGGGTTGCCAACCCCTTCCTTGATTTCTGCTAGCATAATCATTAACAGAAGTTAAACAATTTCAACGTCTCATAAAGAGGTGTTTATAGAGTGTTAGCATGTGGCGATCAATATCAACTAAAATCGTGGTTTTGGAAGACCTCGGAACACCGGCAAACGAGAGGACAGACAAATAAGAAAATTGGCGACAAACCTACATTGTTCTTTAAATCAAATTAAAAGTCTGATTGCGGCTAAAGTTTCACGTGAAATTATTAGGAGAATAATCAAAGAATGTGGATATTTGATAAAATCCAAGCTGAAAACGCAAGCTTCGCTTGCTATCTCATCATACAGATGCAAGACTGCAATGGGCTCAACAACATAATGTACAACGACGAATGGCTGCAAGCGACGACAAAAAAAAAAAAAAAAATGAAAATCTAGATGGTCCCGATGAGTATGCATACTATTAGCATGATCTGCGTAAAGATACCGGGATTTAATTTAACCGACATCAAGGTGGTGGTTCGGTAATGGTGTGGGGGGTTTTGGAACATTTATTTTGGTGAAATGGTTAAAATAGTTCTGAAAAATAATAGGAGGGGAGTCATTTCGATGGTACAAGAAATCGCCAACTTTTACTGAATTTTAATAACCAATTTAGTTTATTGCTAAAATTTTTCGTAATGAGTATTGCGTTATTATATTTTTCTGTGATTGGTTAAATGGACAAATCTTATTTTCTTTGATCTTATGTGATTCTGTTTTGCTTTATTTCAAAAGCAACACTTATTAACCGTTTATTAAAGTTCTTTTTCTTCAACATTGTACTGCCCGGAGAATTTTAAATATATTATTTTAACAGTGAATGGTTGATAAGATCAACATCCTTACACAAGATTGAATCTATTACGTCTAGCTAAAAATCCAATGCCTTTTCACTGGTTCACCGACACATTCGATCCAAAGTAAAGGATAAAAACCAAAAAGTGATCCTGAGTGTTTGTTTACCTGCCGTTAGGGAATCCTTATCGCAAAACAACTTCTACAGGGATGATTTGAGCAACGATGACATAGGACAGCAATGACAAAGTTTTCTTGAATACACTGCTCAAAACAATAAGGGGATCGCATGGTTTCAACCCTTTCACCCCCAATGATTCCATTTGGAGTCATCAGCTTCATTTTTTTCTCACTAAGTTGAACTCCCACTTATTTATCGTTAGACGGAAGAATCTTTGAAGAATTAAATAAGGTTTGTTTTAATTAAATGTAAATATGAAAAACATGGTAAAATAAAATTCACTCTTAGAAATTTTTATGAAATAAATTGACCCTAAATTCTTCACGCTTGAATTCTTAGTTCTTTATAAATTGATTTTAACTTTTTTTTAAACAATTATAGTTTTGAAAAAATTATTGTTAAAATTTATTCAAAAGTTATAATTACAATCCCCCCCCCTTAAATTTTAGTTAAAAAAATTAGGATATTCCCCCCCCCCCCGTTTTTTACCATTTCATTTTGGATGCATAATGAATCTATTTCACAAATTTTAGATTTTTCGAATAAAAAAATAAAAAAATGTAACTGAAAGAGTTAACGGTGGTACGCAAAGTGCTCTCCTAATTGTTCTGAGCAGTGTACATGGATTTTATCTTTATAGTTTTTAGGATGCTTATGCTTACCGAAAGTGGCTATAAATTTATCATTAAATCCTATTTTTAAAAGTTTTCTTGGTTTGTGTTAAAGTTATATAAAAAACTTTAGTGTAATTATGAAGAAAAAGTTAGCAGTCAATCTGTCTACCCTGTGGTATTCCCACAAGATCTTCTTTTGAGGATGATTTCTAATAATTGAGATTCTGTCCTTAGTTTTTTTCGAAAACAACATCAAATAGAAATAAAATATCTCGAAATAGTTTGTTTTATCTTTCCTATATGAAGGTTTATGAATGTACGAATCACATAATGTGAAATTTTTTTTTAACTAAATGCATTATTATTCCAATAAATTTGCCAAACAATTCAAGTTAGCCTAACCAAATTTGAAGAATTAAATTTTCAACTATAAAATCATAATTAAAGTTTTATAAATCATATATCATTTAAGTTATATTCATTCGTAAAACCTATAACAAATAAAAGGAAAGCTATTTGGGTAGTTTTTATAGCTAGTTGGGTGATTTAATAACAAAAAACTAAACTGTTCTGTGAAATGCAGTACGTCTGTTTACTCAAATTCCAGTTCTACCTTGAAGTTTTTTTTTATATCATTACTTCCATTCGTACTTTTGATAGTTAAGAAACCTTAAAGAAGAACGCAATTATAACTAGAGAGATAAATCGTTTAGACTAATTACAATTACTAATTACAATATTTTTCTTTAAAAGCTTTCCCATTACGTAACTTGTCATGTACAAATACAATATTAACTGTTACAATACATTTTGATTTTACGCTATTTCGTGTTAAAGCACAATTAAGGACGATTTGTAGCATTGCGTGATTGTCCTATTAGGTTGGAGTTAAAAATAACTTGCATTTTGGTGTGCGTTTAATACATCGCTCTATTTGATGATATTTTATGGCAGTTTACTAATTATTAAAGATAGTTAAATGTTTAAATACAAAATCTGTTCTAAATCATTAGCTAATTTAATTTATTTATACATAGTTTGTCAATAAGTTTAGATTGATTCTTAAGGATTTGCTTTTTTCATTCAGTTAGGAAAATTTCTTTTAGTGTTTTATTTTTGAGATATCCTAGTATCATATCGCTTAATAACTTTTGATGGGAGATAGGTAAATCGAGGAATAACAAATTCTTCTGAAGGAATGAATGTTTAATTAATCGCATTTGCTTTGAGAGGTTACATTTGTTTTTTTTCCAACAAGATAAGTTGTAAGATTTATAACTGCAAAAAAAAACTATCGAAAAATTGGAAATTGCAGGGCAATTCCTATATAATATATAATTGCAAATAGTTTTTATTTTATTTTTCGTTAGGTTTGATTAAATATTTATCTTAAATACTACGTAAGATAAAGATTGGTTGATATAGAACTATCATTTTGTTTAAGTAGAAATGCGAATTTCTCTTTCTAAGAAAAGAGATTATGTAGGTATTAAGAGAAATTGGTTTTGAATCTACTTGATTTCTTGTAGATGGGTTTCTCGTTTTCAATTCGTTTCTTAATAGATGTTTTATAGAATTCCTTCCCTATCTTTTAAAATACTTACTAATGCGTAATATTTGTCTCGGAATCGAAATAGTTAAACGATACTTTTGATAAAAGAGGTGGTACGAACTTCTTCCAGTTTTTATATATTCAGACCCACATACTTTTTATAGAAATAATCCGTTAACAATTTTCCAAACAGTTAAAACTTAGCTACTAAGTTTAAAGGACGCATCTGAAAAACCGTGAAAAACAGGTGATTTTTGGGAATTGTTTTTAGAAAAATCAATTTTATTTTGAACTTTTCACACCATCTGTTCTCCTTAATAACGGAACCATATTACCGTGACTGTATTCGTACGTTCAAGTTTTTGTTATATCAGAAGAGTATAAAAATTTGTAAATAGTTACAGTTTAAACTTTTGTTGGCCAGCCGGTATATTGGTTTCGACTCGTGCTTGTTAAGCGAGAGGGTGCGGATTACAGTTCCCGGGTTGTCTAGAGTACATGCAGAGAATGTTCTCGTTAAATCTGTGGTTCCGAAAGTCTTGTGGGCGGTCATAGCATAGTACCATGCCTACAGGTTGTATGGAGAAAAATGCTCCTCCCCTCCAGAGACGTGCCTAAATTGAGGAGTTGGCGCCTCTCGGAGAAGAAGTCAGACTTCTAGCCAAACGTGTGCTCAAAGCCTTGTGCTAACGGAAGCTACTACACCCCTTTTGCCTTTCAGGCCCTGGGGCCACACGACAATAACAACAATTTAACCGTTTACATATCAACCAAATACCAAATTCAAATAAAATTAAATCAATTTAAAATATAATAATTTTTTTTTAGCTTACTTCAGATAATATATTCCGTTGTATTTACAAAACTATTGCGATTTGTAGAGAATAATTGCTAAACTAATTTGTACTCAAATGTTTCCCTTTTCAAGAATTATCAAATAAAAAATATTCTTTATAAATATAGTATTCTCGGTTACAATAACATTAGTTTTATAAAATATTTAAATAGTTAAGAAACATATTTTTTAAGAACTAAACTATATGTTATTGTTTGTGAAAATGTAAGCATGTCGTTTAAAACATCCAAAAAATACTCCGGTTCCATCATTAGAGTAGCCATAAACAGTTGTTTGAAAGTCGACGATAGTTCGCGTTAAGTTAAACACGTAATACTCTTTTACAAACTACTCTATTTGCATCACAGAGCGTATTACGACATAGTTTTAAACATTCAGTTGTTGATTAAGGAATACATTTTATGAATCTATATTTTGCTTAACTTCTGACTGGATTAATTAGAAATTTTAAGATTAATTACATAAGTAACTAAAAACGTATTTCAAGTTATAAATTATTATACATTATTTTGTGAAAAAATAACACGTAATTCATTTATGTTTAAATGAGTGCTATTTAAAATTTTCAGAGAGTAAAATTGGGCAATCACTAAAGAATTTTAAGCCTCTGGTTGTTCTACGTATTTACAGAGCAGAAGATATAGATTATTTATCTATATTTAATTAAGCCATAAATTTTATTAAAAACTCCTGACATTAATTAAACAATTGGATTTTCCTTAAAAAGATTCAAAAATATTTGTAACAATCTATTCATTAGTTTTATTTAAAAAAATGCTACCTTATTTTCAAAATTGCTAAAGATTAATATTTGTTCATTAACAGTTTATTTTTCTTCCAAATATGCAATGCTTTCTTTATATCAAATATTCACTTTTAATTATGTTTTGTTTTGTGTTATATATGGTCTCAACTCCACTTTATAAGAAATTAGGCTGCGAACAACTTATTTAATATAATAAATATTTTTTAATTAAACAATGGTTTTTAAGTACATTTCTATTAATAAGTGATAAAAGCATATTCTTTAAAAACACGAGAAAATTTCTTGTAAAAACGTATACTATAAAGTAAATGAATTAATTTAAATGTAAAAATCGGTAAACTTTGACATTATCTTTCATTATATTTGAAATATTATTTTTATGTCTGATAAATAATTTTAGGCAGAATAAAAACAAGGAATCAAAACATAAGCTCTTTAACAGTGTTTTTTTTATAAATTTTTTTAAAAAAATAACTATCGAGGGGACTTTTAAAGATAACAAAAATCTTACAAACAATATTTCAAATACCTAACGATTTCTTAAGTAAACCCGAAACGTTTTTTTATAAAGCAATCGAATACACTACAAATCAATTTAATATATTGCACAGAAAAGATGAAATAAAATTGAAAATATTGAATTTTAGTTTCAACGATGGAAAGATAAATTGGTATAACCCTAACTATTGATCAAATACTTAAGATGCCTTAGCGTTGCTCTCAGTAAGTTCGGCTTCCAACAGAACGCAACAGATGGAACATCCCACATTCCACTAGAGAAACCTTTTTATGCTCCTCTTTCTAATATTATGATATATTTATCTTAGTGTATATCTGCCAGAAAGAAAAAAAAAACATTATTAGAGTTCACTGGGAAGTCTATTCAGGCATATTTCTTAGATTTATTTCGTGCAGTTGGCAAGCGATTTTTTTGAATTTTTGAAAATTCTGCAACGACATTAATGAAAGTAGTGAAAAGAATTATATTTATGTGTCAAAATGTCATTTAGTATAATTTTTTTTGATTTTGTTGGCAAAAATTATGTTTTAAAATTACATCTGTATCAATAAAATGTTTGTCAGTACCACTACTTTGGTATTTAAGTAGACATTCTTTTTTTGCATTCTTTGAATCTAGAAAATCTAAAACTGACTTTACCGGCCAACGATGCGTTTTTCTTTTTCGTTTTAAGCTTCAGTAAATACTATATCAAGACTTGACAAAATTACTTAAAGGTTGTTATTTAGATATTTTTGTTCTGAATTTATTATTATCATCGTAAAAGAAGATTATATCTTAATATTAAAAAAATTGTAAGTACGTTAACATTTAAAAAAAAAGTTACTTTTCACTATATAGTTATTTTTGTTTATTTCTAAATATACAGCCTAAATATTCTTTCAATATCTGGTATATGCTTCAAAAGCAAAAAAGTGGTGCATTTCAAAGAAAAGGAGAATACTTAATTTTTTTCGTCAGAATCAAATAGAATATTAAACACTAGGGATAAATAACAAATTATATTGGATATTTTATTATCACCGAAAAGTTTGTGATAAATAATATAATTTCGTTTTTGTATCGTAAGGGAGACCGGGGCTAGTTTTCATGTTTTCTTCTTTTTGATAATATAATTTTTACTTTTATTTATTTTGAAGAAAATAACATGTCATTTCCTTCCTCGCATGGTTAACTAAAAACTCGTATTACTACTTTTCTAAAAAGTAAATACACTTTTTGGCAGCGAGTAGGTAAATGCAAGCTCGTTGAGTTGAAACATGCCCCGTATATGGGGTACATTTTCCCAGACTGCCAAAAATGAATGGGACAAATTTTCCAACTATTCTTGAAAAGATTTTTAACACATTTATAAAACATTTTATTGTAAACTAAAATAGCCCAGAAGATTATGCCCAGAATAAAGGTAAAATTGTAAAAAAAAGCCAATTTCCAATATCAAATTGTTATAATTCTTGACAGTTATTAGAGCAAAGAAAACAACTTTTTACATTCAGAACTTTATGTATGGTTAGATTACTTGGTCATACATTAAAAACTAATTACATTTATGGAATATTATAAAAGTTGGAGCGCGTTTATCTACAAGGCATTGTTGGAATTCTTGCCCCGTGAAATTTTGGAAAACCGTAGTAACAATAATTCGTAGTAATAATAGAACATAATCATGCTCTGAAGACTGTTTTTAATCTGAAACTAAAAAGATGAATATCTATTAAATTTATTTGAAATAGATGAAAATGTAAAGTTAGGGGAGCCATTTTTTGGTCTTATTTTTTTAATAGTTATTGATATGCTTATTTTGGACAAATACTTTCAGAGCTTTTACTTAACCTTATAACGTCACGATTTTACTATAACTTTTTTGTTAATTCTTTCAAAAGGTAATTTCCCAATAGATTATTAACCTTACACCCTGTCCTTATGTATTTTACTTTGATGTGTTTATACGTAAAATGTATACTTAAGCGCAAAGTGTAGTTATAGATTAAATTAAATTATTTTCGAATGGTTTTTATATGTTTTTCAAACTTACTGAATTACTTCTTTAAAATGACAAAAATTGAGCGCGTAATTTTAGATCAAAATTTTACATTACTGTTTAATACTTTAGCTAAGGATCAATTCTTTTAAAAATATGGATTTATTCTTTAAAATATACCAAGAGAGAATTCTTATTCAAAAATGAAGATTAGGACAAATTAAAAGAAAAATTACTAAGGAATATCCCTGGTAAGTTACAAATTCTTATGTCTTCTAATACATCATTGCACATGTATCTGCAAAATATGTTGTGAACATTTCAAAATTATATTTTAAATTTACACAAACCTAAATAATCGAAGTATGCATGAGTAATACGAAAATTACAGTTATATTTTCATACATTAGTGTAAAGCCATGCAATCGAAAAGTGGACTAAATTTACGTATACACTGAGAAAAATGACACTTTTAAATTTGGGTAAATCTGTGTTTTCATTTTGAAATGAAACGTTTGTTTCAAATATGACGAACCCAATGCTTTCAATTCTGAAAAATACTAGACATACAGTTTCAAACAAAATTTATTTTTATTCGTTAAACGTAGTGTGTTTCTCCCGGAAAGTTGGTCGAATGGTTATCGTATTGGAATCAAGATACAATATTGTCTAGAGGGCGGAACTTCGTAAAACACCTATTACCAGCCATCTTATATATAGTATATATACTGAAAAATAGAAGAAAATAATTCAAAGTTGAATACTATTTACTCTTAGCCATTTTGACTATGCGGCATATTCATATTTGAGTATTTTTCACTCAGTTTTGAAAATGTAGTTTTTAGAGCGTATGCTACGGGGGAGATAAATGATTTGTTAAATCAATATTGAACGGTTAAAAGGAAAGTTTTAACAATAGAAGATAAAAGAAAAATTGCTATTAATAAGATGACGTTAAGAAATTCAGAATTAAGGTATTTGGCTATTAAAAGATATTAATAGTTAGAATTCTTTTACTTTCTTAGTTATGTTTTTTTCCTATGCAGCAATGCGTCCCCCAAACCATCAACACAATAACAAAAATAAATTTTATTACTTAACTTTTTTTTGGATGAGTAGGAGTATTCGTGATAAAACTGTTCACAATTAAAAATAAATTAGGATAATAATAAATATAAAAAGAAATTTGAAAAATAGAAAAAAATATTTATTGTAAAATGTAGAATGACTTAATTTTCAAAGAGGATTATTAAAAACCAAAAGAGACTGAAAAAAAAAGAGTAAAAATTATAATTCAATGCTTAAATCAATAAAAATTACCAAGTTGCGATACGTAAAGTAAAAAAAATCTGGAAGAAAGTTCAAAAAATAATATTTGATACATTTAATTTTCAAGATGTTTTATATGCTACATCAGTTATTGCAGTTTTCCGCTGAATAAAAATGCAGTGATATTTATTGTTTATGCTCTTTTTCTATTGGAAGTCAGAAATTGTGAACTTCAAAGAGGTTTTTGGAAATAAGATAAGTCACGAACAGTATTTTCACGTTCAACGTTGTTTTGAGCAGTTATAGTGTGTTTGTATAAGACGCTATAATAGCACGTTTCTAGTAAAATTTTATATTTAAAATATTTATTATTTTTCAAAATGTTTTTTTATTATATAATTTATTTGCTGCAAAGACTTAACCGTAAAGAATTCGAATTTTAAATCTGTGGCGGTTTACCACACACGCAACCTCAACATGCCATCAACAACTAGGTGGCGCTGATTTATCATCTCGTTCCTACCACTATTCTTAATTACAAAGTTAATAGTAGTATATATGCCTCATCTCCACCTTGAGGATCCTTTTGGTAGACTGTGGGTTACTGAGGCCGCTACAAATCTATTGTCAATTACTTTTAAAACTTGTTTGATTTTTGGAACAAAGTATTCTTCAAACAAAATTATTTCTTTCTGGTAATTTTTCATTTAGCGAACTCTATTTACCTGTTTTGAAACCAATTAATTAAACGAATGGTTTAAATGCTTTGAAACTTTATTTACTTGGTGCTTTATTTTATTTCCTAAATTCTTAATGAAATGTTAAATTTGCGTGTATCATAAATTTCAAATGACCAAATCTAATAGAAAGTGTCAGCATTCTTTGTTGAATGGCGACTACCATAAAAATCATTTCTAATTCTAATTTCAGATGAATCTTTCAAATGAATTCTTTCTTCAGATGAATTCATTCTATTTCTGAATAAATTAATGTTTCATGGTAATTTTCTTAATAGAAAAAGAACATATCATGAAACATATACTACAAAATAATAAAAATCTTATTAAAATTAAATTATTTGACTTTCATGCAAGAAATCAAATAATTTAAATATCTTGTATTTTATTGTTTATTTTGAAATATTCATATAAAAAAGCATCTGAGTTAAGTAAATATTTTAGCAATAAAATGTGATCGAACTTCTTAATATGTTCTTTGTTTGATTTGTAACACAGTATCTCGTTTTTAGTCTTAAAGTATACAGTTCCATCTACAGTGGGGAAACAAACGATAAAGTTCTATTTATAGTGGAAAATAAGTAGTAGTATTTATTTAGGGATAGAGAATAAAAAGAGTTATCGACATGCCAATGTTAGAATACTTCTATTAAAACGGTTAATTAGTTTCAAACTAAATGGATTCTTTTTGAAATATTTTATTTAAACATTCAAACTTGAATCATAATTGAATCGCTTCAGCATAATCTTCAATCTTTCTAAGCACAATACTTTTGTTAGCTTACTAAAAAAGTAAATATTTGATGGAACTTTTCACACACACGAAACACTAAACAACGAATTTCTTAAATTATGCAATGGTAAATCATATTTTTTACAGGCCCTATATTACTACTATGTATTCATTAAATTTATTACTATCATCAGCTAAATATTTTTGCTCAATATTAAAATTATATTATTTACCAAAAAAAAATCAATTGTGGATTTTTATTTAATTCAATTTAAATATTTTTCTAAAATGATAAATCTATATATATATATAAAAGAAAGTCGTGTTAGTTACACTATTTATAACTCAAGAACGGCTTGACTGATTTGGCTGAAAATTGGTGAGAGAGTAACTTAGAACCAGGAATGGGCTTTTGGATACTTTTTATTTGAACCCAAACTGGTGTAGGTGTGCAAAAACGTGAGCCGATTTTCCCATAGGAATAGCATTGTAAGATTAGAATTTATACTTTTATTTCAATTTAAAGAAATTGCAGCGCGTTCAGCGCGAACGAAAATTAAGAAAGAAAAAAAAGAGCGCGTTTGTTTAATTTTCTGGATTGTTATTTGAATATCAGTATTTTATTTTATTTGTTGATTTTAAATCTTTTCATTCTTTTTATGGTGGATCATCATCATTCATCACCATTGAGTCTCAGACATGGAAGGAAGCAGTACTTCTGATCTGTCCTTCCTACTCCAAAGGATTTCGGCGGCTAATGGTTTCACCAATTTGATGAAAGATATGAATTCTCAGCTCGATCTAAAGCCAAAAGCTGTGGCCGTGGTGTCGATGCCGGAGACACCCCTGATGGAGACCGATGCAGAGCCGCAAGCCGTGGCGAACATCCCTGTCCCCAGTCAGGTTCATGCCTTGGCCGAGTCCATAGTGCTGCCGTCGGATGCCCAATCCCCGTCGGCAGGGACTGCTACCCCGGATGCCCCATTCCCGGAGGTATGCTCGGATGCCCGGTCCCAGGAGGGAAGCACGGATGTCCTGGCGGTCAAGAAAGCCAAGAAAATCAAGCCTAATTCGGATGCCCAATTCCCGAAGGTGGTTGATTTAAAAACGCCTGATGCCCAATTCCAGGCCAACATTCCCACTTCAAACAAGTTCATGCCCTTGGCCGAGTCCATGGAGCTGTCGTCGGATGCCCAATTCCCGGCGACAGGGACTGTAACCCCGGATGCCCCATTCCCGGAGGGATGCCCGGTCCCAGGAGGGAAGCACGGATGTCCCGGCGCCCAAACCATTACCGATTCTCTTCCTCGGAGGGGAAGTCGGAGACGCCATCTGTCAGCGAGTGCGAGAGGCTGTGGGCGGCAGCATTGGATGTAAACCTTACTACAAGTTTGTTAAGATCTATCCGCGAACTGTAGTAGAGGAGGACAAAATCCTGGCAATTCTGGCCGAAGAGAAGTCAGGTTACTTCCGCCACTCGCACCGCAAAAAATCCTTCATAAAGACCGTCGTCAAAGGCTTGCCTTGTGACACGGATCCACTGACTATTAACTCTGCCCTGGCTGCGGAGGGTTACATAGTTGAGAAGGTGGCCCAGCTGTCTCGGGCCCGTTCCAGATCCCTACTACCAATATTCCAAGTCACTATCATCCGGACTGGAAGATTTAAAGACATCTACAACCAGTCGACTCTGCTTGGCAGAAAGGTTTTCTTCGAGCCTTTCAAGAAAATTTCAAGAATCCCTCAGTGCTATTGTTGCCAAAATTTCGGGCACGTTAGCTCCCACTGCCATATGGGTCCCAGATGCAGGTTTTGTGGCCTCGGCCACGACTCTCGCACCTGCCCCACCAGAACTGACACTACCAGCCATTGCTGCGCCAACTGTAGCGGACCTCATCTTAGCTCGTCGGCGTCCTGCCCCGAGCGTCCCAGGCCCACCAAATGCGAGGTTCCAGAAAGTGCCGCCAGGCGGCAGCACTTCTCGAAGCCCCGCCCTCCGACCAATGACGACTCGACGTCAATTCTCGCCGCCCTACGTGCCGTAAAAGATGCCATTGAAGATGTCTTTGGCGACCTGGGCGCATTCATCAAGAACGCTGCTGCCTAGCAGCAACCACCACCAAGGAAGCGAAGATGCTAGCATTGTTCCAAATGCTTGCTCCTTAGCTGACTATCTCAGTCTTTTCTTACATCATGGCAGACAAGTTTCATCTGGCTCTCAAACGTTTCCTATCGGAGGTAGAGTGCCCTTCGGGCACAGATCCTCTTTCTACATAATGGATCTGGTGGATCAGATTTCCTCAACTAGATTTTAATTACGTTTTCGAATTTAATTTAATTGATGTTTATAAATGATAAGAAATGATGATATGGAGGAATATAGGTTAACCTAAAGAACCGTGGCCGGATTTGGCGAATTTTCAAAAATGTCGCCAAATCGAAGTGATAACAAACCCCGGCACTTGCCGAGATGGTTACCGTCTCGACATGACCAAAAATACTACCTAATTTCAAAATGGCCGACTTAAAACAGCGGAAAAATTCGTTAAATTGCAGACCAGATTTATAAAAAAAAAAGTGAAAATGACGAAGAATTGATTAAAAAAAAGTAAATAATCAGTAAGAATCTAATTAATAAAATATTAGAAAAAGAAAACTTCAGAATAAATTAGATGCGTTTAAGATTTAAATAGATTAACATTTAGAAATTGTCAATGCAATTGCTAATTTCGCCAAAGGTTGCCATCGGGGCTACCAGATTTGGCGCAAAATTGCCGGCCACGATTCTTTAGGTTAACCGGAATATATTCGGCATAAATAAGGAATTTGTACTTTATAAAACTTTTCCAACCGTACAAGAGGATGAATGTCTGTTTTTTTTCTGAGATGGCGTAATGGTCGATTGAATTTTGGTATTGGCGGCTTTTGGCGAAGTTGAAAATTTAACGTAGGGTAGCTATTCCCATCCAGTTGTATGGGTTAGGGTTAGTTTGAATTATCGTCGCATTAAAGCTACACACGAGTGCTATTGAAAACGGGAGTCGTAATTTTGAACCACAGTCAAGTTACTAGCCGACAAGTGAGTAGGTACCCAATGCAACTTTTAAGGGCGACATCGTACGCAGCGTTGGGAATTTGGAGGATATTTAAAGCGCCCTTCCTCTATACGGGATATTATTCGTCGGACATTTTGTGGCTGCACGAGCTGTTCATAGGTCTGCATAGGTTCATGGACCTGAACCTGGGACCTACCGCATGCAAGACGAAAGCCTTTGCCAACTGGGCCCCCCAACCCTATCGAGTTGTATGAAATATGAAGTGGAATGTTTACCACATTTGGGCAGTTTCATTTTGCGCTAATTGTGAAATAGAAACAGGCCATTATACTCGTATCATATAGCTGTTCTGGCAATTTGAATAGGGGCCTATGGGAAAGCCCTCAAACTCCGGAAGGGCCTGAATAAAATCACCCCCTCATATCAGAATGGGAGGAGATTATAATATCTTGATGGAGTGGACCACAGTGGAGGGATCAATTGGTATAAAATAAAAGTTTACATAAAAAACCTACTAATTAGGGTTATTAAGGGTGCACTCGTGCAACGCCGGGTTTATAAAGCTGGTTTAATATAAATTAAAAACACTTAATACTTCACATTGCAATGTTCTTGAAAGTGACAAAATTGATTTTTAAACTGAAACTTTACGTAACAATTTTAGTTATAAGACGATTAAAATGTTATCATTTTCTCTTATTGATGACAGCAACAGAAAAACAAAACTAGAGAAATTCGTGGAAATCTGGAAAATCGTGTTTTTGCTTTGTATTTTTTTAGTTTATGGTACGGCTGTGGAAAAAAAGTACCCACTAGTGATTATTTCGGCCGTTAGTCTTCTTATAGAATCGAACCTTTTTGACTTTGTGAATAAATAACATTCTGAGTAAATTGCATGACACAAAATTTGCATAAGGGACCGTCTTCATATTAGAAATGTTACCAACTTCGAAAATTTCAATAGCAACATCCCTTTTTGAGCTCATATTTCAAATTCATGACAAATTTTAACACTAAATACCAAGTTTTATTAGTTTTTAAGCATTATTAGTTGAGTTAGAGACGTGCAAAGTTTAGGGGTTGTAATGCTAAATGAGTTGCACATAAAAAACTATCCCACTCTAAAAATAATTAAGATAATGAAACGAATTTTTTACTGAGTAGTAATTATAAACACCCAAACAAAATGCAAAGACTATTGGGGTATTTAAAACATTTTTTATATTTTAAACTAATTATTATTTTATTTTTTAAAAAAATATGAATAGAAACCTCTCAATATTTGTACAGAAATAAATTTACGACAAGTTTAGGCAAAATCCCAATTTTTAAATTTTTGTATCCATAATTTTCTGAGTAAATTACAAATTTCGTGTTAATTACTCCTTAGGGGGCTGTATACGAGTTTAAATGTGAATTTGATAAACAAACACCGAATTGTAAAAAATAAAAAAATGACCCTAAGAATTCTATAGTATGCCCCAATAGATGCCTTCACTCTTAAAAATGACTCTTAAATACTTAAAGGAAATTTTCATCGAAACACAATTATATCTGTAACTGAAACTATCACCTATAACCACTTCCACACAAGATTTATAACTTCACTAAACCAAGCATTCAGTTGCAATTTGAACTTTTCAACGCCAAAAATTTGCCACTTTTATCAATTTTCTTTCATAAATTAAATAAATATTCTTTATCATTTTCTATTTTATTTCCAGTTTCAAGAATAATTATGTAAAATTGAATGAGTCAAATCCTAACATCATTTCCACGATATTTGGCAATGTTTGGAAAATATCACCTTATATCTGAGCTTCGTATTCTTAAATAAGTATCGACAAAAAAAAAAAAAAGGTTTGTAAAAAAAAACCCGGACGAACACTGTGAACCGCTTTCTTTGAAAACAAATAATGAACTATCAAAGAATCACGTTGTGCTAGATTTTATGACGTCATTCCAAACCGTTTTATACGGGAAAAATATTCCTTAAAATTTTAATTTTAATTAAATAAATTTTGTCGTGCTATTGTTAATGTGGCAACAGTAATTAAAATGTTTAAAAGTTAAATTTCAATGCTAATTAAATGGGTAATTCGTCAACTGACAGGAGGACAGATATCCGTCCGGACGTACAGTCAGACGGACAGAAAGTATGAACGATGGATCTCTGCTGCCATACCTATCCAACATAAAAATAATTTTTAAGATCTTATAGAACCTATTTTGGCAGGGAAGTACGGACAGACACACGGACATCTTTAACATATCAATGCCTACTTTTCTATTTTTTTTTAATTATTTCGAGTTTAAAAAAATTAGAAAGTAGACTAAAAATAACCTTAGGGCTTCATCCTCATTGATTATACATCCCTTGTAGGACCCCTTCCCTCAAGCTCTTTGACATTATATTCTTTTTCCTCCTTCAATAAACCTACAAACTACGCTTGTAATTTTGGAGATGGTCCCCCAAAAGTCATCAAGTGATTCGATTAAATAACTCGTCAAATATTCATCTATATAAATAAAAAAAACTTAGATTTAAGGGTTTTTGAGGGTGCTTAATATTTCTAAGTTATTTCTAAGTTATTGGGTGCTGTCATTTGAAATTTTAAAGTTAGTAACATTTTTAATATGAAAACGGACCCTTATTCAAATTTTGTGTCATGCAATTAACTCAGAATGTTACTTATTCACAAAGTCAAAAAGGTCCGATTCTATAGGATGACTAACGGCCGAAATAATAACTAGTGGGTACACTTTTTTCCACAGCTGTACCAAAGGCGGATCAGGGGTCCAGGGAAGATTTATTGAATTTGTATGCCCATAGAAGTAGTTTTGAAGCATCTAACAATAATATTAAAGTTGAAAAACATGTAATTATTACTCTACTATTCAAGTTCGAAACTTTTTATTGCTGAGAAGCAAAATAAGACGTTGTTTTTATTTGCTAGATTAAGTTTAGGTTAAACTTAATCTAATCATGTAGGCCTAACAGTAAAAGTCTAAATTGTAACTTCATTTTTATATTAATTTTAAACTAATTCTTAACAACTTTGCCAAAAAATCTGATTTAAAAAGTGTATAAATAAATGTAAACTTTTGTTCCATATTGGTGTTTATTTACGTTATTTCTTAGAACAATAAAGCACAACTTATAATAAAATTGCCAGAGTAAGGATTACAGAGCAAACAGCTTAAGATCATATTTTTAATTAAAATATAAGAACACATGTTACGAGGAATTAAGTAGAATCTCAATCAAAATTAAATACATGAAATAACTTAAATCATAAATTTTTATAGAATTTCCTTTCTTGAAAGTTCTCCATTACGAACATTTTGGAATGAAAATTTCATTTAAAATAAATGTATTTTTTTAAAAAACCATTCTATGATTTCCACTTTTTGCAAATCTTTCAACTATTTTATCTGGTTCCACTGTTATATACTGATGCACGTGCAACAGATCCAAGCCTACAAGCCGATTTTCTGTCATAGTCGTAAGGTAAGGTAAGATAATCGTTTACGGCTGCCTATTTCTAGCCTCCTTCAAGAGCTTTAACACAGCCAATAACGCCTCGTAATTTAGAACCCTGGTCAAGTGACGCGGTCGACACCTGAGCGGGCACCCAACGGAACTTCGAGCGACATCGTACACTAACGCCGTCGGGACTTTGGACTCCACAGATTTAACGAGCACGTCCGACCCTGTGTACTCGGGCCCATCCGTGATGAGGATTTTTCTACTATTTCCAGCACGGATCCGATTTATAGGATGACTGGCAGTAGGTGGGACTCGAACCCCCGCAATCCGTCATAGTCGTTCTCAACCAAGTCTTGATAAGACGGAGGGTCGAAAACGACCTCTCTGAGCTGGCATTGCTCACTGGTAGTGTGCACAAAACCTGCAATAAAGTATGGATATTTGGATATATATCTTTATCACAGGCTTGTAGAACATGCAAGGCTTCAGTTGGAACAGTTTTCTGTACTTCCTGCCACTTGTTTTTCCAGTGAGCTACTTCTTCCTTAAGTTGCATCAATTTTTTTTTCTCCAGTACGGCAATGATATTACTGATGAGTTTAGTAGACTTGGCGAGATCAAGGGTTTCTTTCTGTAATATCTTGCTCAAAGGAAGTGTCAGGCTTATTACATCACTGAGGCAGAATAAACCTATAATAAATTGGGATTCACTTACAGCTTTCATCAACAGTGATGCTTTTCCAGCCGTTTTCTAGTCTTTCCAATTTGATATTTTTTCAAGGCAAGATAAAATTTCCAGCAAACTAGTTGTAAATTGTATGACACCATCATGCCTTTCACACCATCTTGTTTCACACAAGTGTGTCAGTTTTGTTCCAAGAAATTTTTTCAAAGCAGTATTTCTTTTTGGATAAGAAAAGAATGAAATTACCAAATAAACCTGTTCCCCCCAAAAAGCGCCCGAGCCGTAATATTTATTTCCATGTTCTAGTTCTAAGTTGAGAATGCAACGAGTTGTAGTATAAATATAAATATTTGTAAAAAATAAAAACATTTCATTACAAGTCGATTCTATCTTGTATGAATTTTGAATAGGTGAAAAATATATTACTCTAATTTTTTAATAGAACTTTGCAATGATCAAGTAATTTACAAACTTAAAACCTCATGTATTGACCTCCCTATACTTTTCTGATATTACTTGTATAGTCGAGGACAAAAAAAAAGGTAGCAGACCTCGCTGTTGAGGCACCGTTTGTCGGAGGCATAATTGTGACACGTCATTTTAACGGAAATAACGTTCTGAGTTGATTGGCAACACAAAAATTTCGTAAGGGGTCGTCTTCATATTGATACAAACTTTAAAATTAATACAAACTTTAAAATTTCCAATGGCAACACCCAATTGTTTTGGTATAAAAATGTTCAGAATCGTCAAAATACCCGGTACCACTGAAGACCTACCGAGTATATGCGGAGTACGTGCTCGTTAAATCTGTTGGGTCCGAAAGTCCTCTAAGTTCCCATACCAAATCAATACCTCTGGGGGTGACAAGCCAATTCTGGGGATCCTCTAGTTGGCCTCTGTCTCTAAAAATTAGATGGATCCACTTGTGTGTGTTGTCTGTTGTGTCTGTCTTACTTGACGAAGGTTTATAAGCGGGTCTCTGACCAAGCACACAAACCTGAATATATATGTCTACCAACCAACCAACCAATCAAAATACCCCAAATATCAATTTTCATTACCAGATTCCCCATAGTTTAGGATCTATACAACTAAACGTATTTGGCTTAAAACGGGGGGAATCTCCATATATACATGTATTATTTATAGGTCTACATTTTTCCGATATGGTTTCTTGCCGAATTCTTTCTGTGGCATTTTTTTTTGCTTGGGGTGAGGGTTTGGTGGCAGAATGAGTGCATAACATCCCACTAGAGCTACAGAAAGTATTTTGGTTATGGGCTAAGGTATTTTATGCAACTGCCAAGGAATAAAACCATTTTTTTTTACTTTTGTGAATATATATTGATTTGATTTATATGTAGTTTTATGGAGGAGCTTTAGTTGAATCAACGTCCTATATGAGGAATATTGGCAAAAGCATTTGTAGTTTAAACAGTGGTCAAGTGACGCCAACATTTGAGCTAGCACTCAAAGCAACTAATGACTTCGTACGTGAGATCACGCCCGGACTTTGGAACATGACGTATTAACTTGCACCAATCTATGTATATAAAAGTCAAAGTTCTGACTCACTGACTCACTCACGTATCAACGACCAGCCCAAATTACTGGAGGCACAGCTACCAAATTTTAGGAGAATATTCTTTTTCATATCGTAGGCGTCATTTAAGAAGCGATATTTCAAAATTCGAACCCAAACGGGTGTAGGAAGGCAAAACGTGAGCCAATTTCTCCAAAGAAATAGCATTGTAAGATTGGAATGTATACTTTTTTTTATTTCAATTTAAAAGAAATTTCCGCTCGTTCAGCGTGAACGAAAATTAAGTATAAACACGTAAGAGCACGTGAGCTTAATTTGTAGGATTGTTATTCGAGTATTATTATTTTATTTTATTTATTGAATTTAAATCTTTTGATTTTTTGTTACCGAGTTTAATTTAATAGATGTTTACAAATGGTAAGAGATGAAGACATTTGTACAATGTCTCATCTCATGACAGCAAAGGCAATAACTATTATAGATCTGATGAATACTTCTAAGAAATGTCAATTCTCTCTACGTATAGCGTTAGCGTATGTACTTTGTGTTTATGAAACTGGCAATTTGGTACAGCTACGATATAATGGGCGATTGAATTCTGGCATTGGCGGCTTTTGGCGAAGTTGAAAATTTAACGTAGGGTAGCTATTCGCATCCATTTGTATGGGTTAGGGTTAGTTTGAATTATCGTCGCACTAGAGCTACACACAAGGGCTATTGGCCACGGGTGTCTTATTTTAAAACCACAGTCAAGTGACGAGCCGACACCTGAGTAGTGACCCAATAGCTTTTAAGGGCGACATCGTACGCAGCTTTGGGACTTGGAAAAATATTTAACGTGCAGGCTCCCAACACAAGGGGTATTATTCGGGACACAGGGCATTTCTGGCTGCATGGGCCGTTTATAGGTCGGCAGTTATTTTGAAGATGCCCGGACCCGAATATGGGACCTATCGCATGCAAAGCGAACGCCTTTACCGACTGGGCTCCCTAGCCCTGTTGAGTGGTCGAATATGGAGTGGAATGTTTACCACATTTTGGGCATTTTCGGGTGTAGGAGGGCAAATAGAAACTGGCCATTATATCCTAGCTATTCTGGCAATTTTAACACGGCCTATGGAAAAGCCGTCTAATTCCTAGAAGGGCTTGGATACAATCGGACTTCTTTTAAACAAAATAATGCAGATATTAGAATGGGAGGAAATTATAATATACTGATGGAGTGCTGACCAGTGGAGAGGGGATCAATTGTTATCAAATAAAAGTTTACATAAAAAAAAACAATCACTGTTTGTAAGGGTAAGGGTACACCCGTGCAACGCCGGGTTTATAAAACTAGTTCTATTTATATGGTGCTATTTATTGGTGGAGCATTTTTTGTCCAGCATGATTCGTTTATTGGACGACTAAGGCGAGAACAGAACCCTAAAAGGTATCCTCCGTGCATTTCGCCCTAACTCATTTTGCCAAGACGGTACTGCTGGCGGAGAAATATAGATTTACATTAAAGATTTTTGAAAGAATATTGGCGGAGATTTGTGTGTGTGAAGATCGCGTTATAGAACAGTATAAGGAGTTGAACTGTGGTTATGTTTTGATAATAAGCGTTCAAGTAGTTTTTGGGATTTGAATTGTATGCTCTAGAATATTGAGGTAGTTTAGGTAAGGTAATTTAATCGTTTCCAGCTGTCTATTTCTAGCCTCCTTTAAAAGCTTTATACCGCATATTGAAAGAACTTTGAAGTTAGAGTTACACAGGGCTCTTGGAGGCGGGCCTCGTAATTTTTAGCCTTGGTAAAGTGACGAGCCGATATATGAGCGGACACCCAAAACAATAATTTTTTTTGTGGGGGAAGTCATTCTATGCAGCTAAATGAAGGCTGTTTGCAGCAATCTTTGTGTTTTTAAGAGTTTTTCATATAGATTTGTTGGTCAATTATGGAAACTTCTCGAAACTACCGCTCCTTGTAACTAGATTTTCTCGGCAAATATGGAGATAAGATTCCCAAAGTCTCTCATTCTTTGCTTGAAAAACCTGCAAGGTTATCGCCAAAAATCGCGCCAAATAAGTGAAGTAAGTTTTATGGCTCTTAACATTTTTTGTTAATTATGTGCCAACTGGATATACTAAGATTATGTGGATAATTTTAGTGACGTTTCAAATAGTTTATGACCACGATTTTCGTTTGTCGGGAGTTGGGTTGCACATAACAGATTCTTGATAATTTCTTCAAACAGTTTAGATGCTCATGATATCCATTACCTTATCTTATGGAGCTGTAATGAGCTGTTTTTGAGCGATCTTCGTTCTTAGATCTTTTATAATTTCAATCTTCAAGCATGTTCCATGTATCTTATCACAAGTTCAAACTTTTTATATAGATTTGGTGATTTTGGCAATCCCATTTTAAACCATTCTGTATTCAACCATTTTGTGAAATTATTAATTAAACTTCCTGAAACTTCCACGTTAGAATATTCCTCCACTTGCCAAATATATCGAAAAAGCTTAACGAAGTAGCAAAATTTTCGCCATATAACGCGCTAAAGGGGTAAATGTGGTTTGTGGCTCAAAATCAAGGTTTTTAATTTTTTTTTGAATGCAAAGGGTCTCCGCCCCTTTTTTCTACGATCGCCAACCCCGGCGAAGGACGGATATTTATTTGCTGATTTTAAATAATTAATGTTACAAAATTAAAAAGTCTCAATTTTTATTGAAATATTATAATTGTAAATTAATTTGAATGTTGACTAATTTTTTTTCCAGTAGGAAAAATTGAAAAGTTAGCGTTGCCCTAGTGTGGTGGGTTGTGTTGTGGTGACCTTCCAACCTTCAGATTTTCAAATGTATTTTTATTATTTGAAAATGGAGGTATCAGATATGTGGCTTTTAAATTTCTATTTGACTTTCCGTCGGTACTCCCCTCTCCAACTTCGTCTGTTTTAATGGTTTGATATTGAAAAAAAAATTTTTTTTTTAAAGGTACAAGATCAATCGTAGACCAATGCTTTATGGTCGTTTGTCTGTACTCTCTTTAGCTTACAGACTGACGGATGCTTAGAACTGCCTTTCTGTCAGTTTTTCCGTTTAACATCAGTTTATATTTTATAGGTTTTTAATACGTGAATTCAAACAAAATGAATAATTAAAAAATTATTTCTTAATATATTATAGAAGATTTATTTGAACTTATTCGATAATGATATATCTTCCCCCCTCAAACAAAGAATGGAAGCAAAAGTTCGCTACAATTATTATAGAAATTGTTTATTTGACTAACATTTATTAAATTAAAAACATTTTTGCGTTGAATTTAAAAATCATAAATTTTTTGGAAAAGAACTTTGCATGATGCAACAATAACATATTAGTAACCTGTTCAGTACTTGATTCAATTTTACTCATTTCTTCAACTTTATCTGTATTGTCCTCTAATTTAATTTTAAGTTAAAATTAATTGAGAAAATGTGTATGCAAAACCTAAAAAAACAACAAAATATGCATAACAAATTACTTAAATGATTGGGGACTTTTCATCGAATAGTTTACACCCTGAATTTTGTTCTAAAAAACTTATCTATCTAGCAAGAAAATATTCTTAAATAAAAATAAAATTCTAATACCAAAAAACAGTAGAATCTGAAAGATTAATTTGGCGATAATTTTTGCTTTGAGAACCACGTTACAGCCTGTAAGAAGTAGCAATAATTTTTGTTTTTGTTTAATATAAAAAATGTTCATACAAATTAATTGATCTTAGTGTTAATTCATAAGAAAGTATATTCTACTCTTACAATATAATTGTATTTACTTTATATTTTGCATCAAATGCCTACAATTGCCTTTATTTTAGCTTCCACACTACGTTTATAACGTAAAAAGTAGAAGGTTTTATAATCGTTCAGTCCGTCTGTCTGTCCGTCTGTCCGTCCGTCACCCACTTTCATAGAAAGAACCACAAGTCCCACATACAAGTGGGATACGTCATTTTGAAGCAAAAAATCAGATTAGGCTACATTCCAAATTTCATTAAAAAATTTAATTTAGAAGTTTATTTAAAATTTAAATAACTAAATTTTTTTTTATCTACATTGAAATAACATGCAAATTCCATTTTTATTCATATTTTCACTGTTGCCATCCACAAGTCCCACAGACAAGTGGGATACGTCATTTTGAAGCAAAAAATTAGATTAGGCTACATTATAAATTTCATTAAAATTTTAATTAGTTTATTTAAAGTTTAAATAACTAAAAATTTAATCTATATTGAAAAAACATACAAATTCCATTTTTATTCAATATTTTCACTGTTGCCATTTCGTTAAACGTACGAGAAACTTTATTTTAAATAAAAATAAACACTTTTGAAAGAATATTTATTTATGCGTAATAATTCAGTTTGGATTGTTGTAATATCACAATAGAGTTCTTTTGATGGTTTATTATATATATGTATGAAGAAAGATGCATAGAGAATTCTAACTTGGCATAAAAAATATGCAAAGTTTCGCTTTTATTTTTAAAGCATCAATTGCACTAATTATATATTTTTCGAACTGTAAATTAATTTAACAAACAATAAATGACTGAATTTTCGAAATAAATGTAAATGGTAAATTGTGGCGACACGAAGATATTTATTAAAAAAGATTACATTATTATTCTTCGAACTTCAAACAAATTTAGCAAACGATAAAGTCTAATTATTAAATTTAAGAAAGAAGATTAGAGATGCAGATTAATAGTTAATTTTGGCGTTTAAAAGTTTGAATTACAAATAGCTAACTGCCCTGTTTGTTATTAGGATTAAATCACAATTGCCATTCGCAACAATCGCCCGAGAAACTTAATTCTTTTAGACAATAAATTAAAATAAATATATTTTTGCGACGACATCGATCAGTTTGAAATGACGTCAAATATATTTCACTACGAGATTCTTTGTATGTTGATATGAAATATTTTCATTCTATTTAAAAGCGATAAATATTACATATTTATTTTTTGAAATATAAATTAAATTTTGCAAACGATAAGTTATAATTATTGAATTTTCGAAATAAAATAAATAAAATTAGCCAAATTTAGCATGTAAATGTTTAATATAGAATTAATGCTGTGTTTGGCTCCTTTTTACCTGTTTAACACAAGTTTTGTGTGGAAGCGGGTTAAGTGACAGATTCTGTTACAAACCTACTTGTTTATACTTTGCATAACCTAACAACGTTATTTGGAAAAGGACTATAATAAGAACGTATATACAATAAATAGTACTCTGAGTGTTTTCTTACTTAAGTCACCCAATTAGTCCTTTAACTACACTACTATCATGGATTACAAATTTTCTTTGCTTATCGTTTTTAAAAAATACATTTTTAGGTAAAATAGAACATATTTTTTTAAAGAGTTTATTTTCCAGTTAATATCCGATACTTTACTTACTATTTTACGTTATAAAACTTATAAAAAACACTTTATACACGAATAACCTGTAATTAAATTCAAATTTTTTTTAAAGACTTTCCAAATTTATTGAACAATTGATTATTATTTTAGTTTACTTCGCAGGAAAAGAAAACTATTTTCTTAACAATTATTTTTAATCACCAAACGATCGGTCCGATCTTGATTGTTGTAATTTCTCAATTTTTATACGCTCCCCTATTTCCAAATACAAGCTTATTATCATCATAACTCAAAAAGTTACTCTAGTAGAATTACAAAATTTGGATAACTTTTGACACTGAATCCATTTCTGCAAAAAAAAAAATAATGGGTTTATATTCATATTTTTTAAAAAAATATTTCTTAAATTACATAAAACTGTTTTAATTTCGTTTGGAAAGTTGTAAAGTAACACAGAAAAAAATATCGTCTGGCTACGTATATTATTAATCGAGATATGATCAAAAGTTTGGAAATCTCATTTAGCATTATGATAGATAAACTTTCAGTAACCATAACTCAACAACTATAGGGAATCTGACAGCAAACCTTGATATTTGGGGTATTTCGATGATTCTAAACATTTCTAGACCAAAAATTGGGTGTTTCTATTGAAAATTTAAAATTGTGTATTAATTTCAATATGAAGACGACCCCTTATGAAATTTTTGTGTTGACCAATCAATTCAGAACGTTATTTCCGTTAAAATGACGTATCACAATTATGTCTCCGATAAACAGTGCCTCAACAGCGAGGTCTGTTCCCTTTTTTTTGTGTCCTTGACTGTACTTTGCTATTTAAATGTATTCTTCAAACTTTACAAAATAAATAAATTGAAGTTATAAAAAATATAAAATGAAGAAATCTTTAGTTTTAAATTTGCATTTGATTGCGTTGAAAACAATACTGATAATTCAGAGTAGTAAAGTTGAAAAAACAACTTTTTGGAAAAGGCAATGAAGAAAATAAATATTTAAGGATCCTTCTAACTTTATAAAGATATTATATATATATATATATTTTACTATTTTTGGTAATAATTTGAGGCAATTTGATACAAATAATTAATAATTAACTAATAATTTGCATTTAGATTAATATTTAACTAATTTTTTTTATATTTTTGGTGATAATTTGAGGCAATTTGATACAAATAATTAATAATTAACTAATAATTTGCTTTCAGATTAATAATTAACTAATAATTTGCTTTCAGATTAATAATTAACTAATAATTTGCTTTCAGATTAATAATTAACTAATAATTTGCTTTCAGATTAATAATTAACTAATAATTTGCTTTCAGATAATCAATATGGCTTTAGAAAAGGTAGGTCTTGTGCAACTAATCTTTTAAAATATTATGACATTGTTACAGAAGAGATTGATAAAGGCAATATGGTTGATGTTATTTACATCGATTTCTGCGGATGACATAGTTTTATGGAAAACGTTCACTTAATGGTAAGTACTCCGATTGGAATGAAGTAGTAAGTGGAGTGCCTCAGGACTCTGTACTAGGGCCAATTTTATTTATTATGTTTATTGATTATATCAGCTGGGGGTTGGATAGCAAGTTAAGTATTTTTGCAGATGATTTAAAAGTGACGAGTACATTAAATTCTGGTCAGCAAATCGAGCAGTTACAAACTGATCTTACTAAAATTACTGAATAGGCTTCAAGGTGGGGCATGTCGTTCAGTGTTAACAAATGTCAAACCTTGCATTTGGGTAAGAGCAATGTTAATCATTCTTATGTTTTACAGGGAGAAAGTATCCAAGATAGTGAGTTTGTTAGAGATTTAGGAGTTTTGCTGAGCAATGATTTCAAAATGAGTAAACAGTGTGTTGAAGCAAGTAAGAAAGCCAATCGAATGTTAGGATATATTAGAAAAAGTATCACTTCTAAATCTAAGGAGATTATTTTACCGTTGTATAGGGGATTGGTAAGGCCACATCTGGAATATGCTGTTCAGTTTTGGTCTCCCTTCCTCAGAAAAGATATAGAGTTGCTTGAAAAAGTTCAGCATAGGGCTACAAAAATGAATAAGGGTCTATCTGGTATTGATTATGATAGCATATTAAGATCTTTAAACATGTATTCCCTGGAAAATAGGAGAGCTAGGGGTGATTAAATTCAGTTATTCAAGTTCATAAAACAGGAAGACATGAAGGGCTTAGGTTTTACTTTAAATAGCCGGACCAGAGGACATGATCAGAAATTGAATAAATCGTGCTTTTGAAGGGAGGTAAGAAAACATTATTTTTACAATAGAGTTGTCAATAAGTGGAATGCTTTACCAGATTATTTTGTGCATTCGAAGAAAGTAGTAGATTTTAAAAAGAATCTTTATAGTCATTGGAAACTGGTAAAGTATTAGATTTATTTTGGACCAATCTTGCTGGGCTTCTGGCCTATTGTTGGTCGACAATTTTTGTATTTGTATTTGTATAATTATATTACATAACAGTAATAATAAAAACAAATAAAGGGATACAGATTAAATGTCTTAAAATAGTATTAAAAAGAAGTTTGAAACTTGTTTAACGCAGCTTTCAATTGACCCGCATTCTAGAAAATTTTAATTCTTATTTACTCACTTGTCTTAAGAGTTGGTCAAAGACGAACACTTTGTTCACTTCGATTATCGGAGAAGCTTAAACTTTTCTTAACAATTAAAAGTTAGTGTCTTAACCTTTGAGACAGTCTAAGCAATTTAGTTTATTTTATGCTGTAATTTAGTTCTTAAAATAATTTCTGATTAAAAATCAATATTTATTATTAAGGATTTTGTAAACATTGAACATAGAATTTGCATACAAAATATTTATTAGTTTTAAAGATTTCTATATTTTAAACTTTTAAATATCAAGTAAGCGTGTACGAAATTAAAATCCCTGTGCAGTAATGCTTCAATATTTATTTAAATTATCACTTAAAACAATATTTTCTACACTAATTGTAATATTTGTAGTTTATTTTTGCATAATTAAGCAATATTAAAAATATTCTATCCTTCATAGCAATAAATTTAAATTCTAAACTAAAAATTTAATATCGATAAAAATTTAGTACAAATTTACAGAAGGTTTATTAAATAATCAATTATTCAATTAATCAATTAATAACTAAATTATTTACTAGCTTGAAAACTATGAAGACATTTAATTCATTTTGTAAATTATTTAGCAACGATATTAAATATTTATTGCAAGTAAAAACAGTTAATTTTCTAACAACGTCATTATTAAAAGCGGCTGTATAATATAAGAAAACAAACAGTCCCAAGAGACAGAACTTTGTTAATATAGAATTAAGACAACGGCCATAGTACCATGATGGATGCTATTGGTTTTCATTTTTTTTAACTACCACTAAATTGGCATATTCAATTTTTAAAAGGTTACACAGTCAAAATTGTGTATTTGTTCTAAAAATAATTGTGATCCCTCTTATTAAGACTTCTCAAAAATTAATTTACTAATGAAATAGTTGCTATAATTATTTTTGCCTTTACTTGTCTGTGAATAAATGTATGAAAATAATTATATCACAATCAAAAGTTAACGCAATTAAAAAATATATTATCATGGAAACTTGAACACGTGTTTGTGTAAATCACTCAAATAAACTAACACGGAACAAAGGGAGTTTATTGAACAATAGAAATAGAATACAATAATAAAATTCGAGAATTAACCGATGTTTTGAAAATATTTGTAAAACACGAATTTATCTTAATTTTCTTTTCTTAAGGTTTTTGAGGGGACACTGAGAAGAGGAGGGATGAAGAGCCAACATAATAGAGATTTGATCATCCACACTACACATAAGCACGTTTTCTGTATGGACTTAATTAATTTTCTTTTGAAATCTTTAAAAAAATAATAAAACGACAAAGAAACCCTCTAAAAGATCTATAAGAGACGTCACTTTAAAACCTGATTAATTTTTTGAAGGAGATTTGCATGTTTGATTCCCCTAGAAGAAAAATAATGAAAACACAAAACTTTTAAATTAGCGGGTAAAGTAAAAAAATAAATTAATGAAACCTCAAAAGCATGGTTATTATGATCTTAAATATAAAAAAAATTGAAAATAAATTTAACACAAAGCTCATTTTGTAATGCAGGAGAAAAAAAAGATTTGAATCATTAGAATGTGGCCATTAAAGGTATTTTACAATTTAGTGGAACTGAAATAATAAGCTTATACTAGTGGTTAATTTCTAATTATTTTTACAAGAGAAAGGTACAAAAGACTTAAAAATACAGATATATTAGGATAATATTTCTTTCTGTGTAATCTCTTGAATTTTTTAAAAGTAATTTTAGCTTAAAATTTCCCATAATTAAACTTAAGCTTTTTATCGTGGAAATACATTGAATAGAAATACATATTTTGACATAATAGAGAGTTGAAATGTTTTTATTTCTTATATATACTGAGTCCATATTTGTATGTACAATTGATATGTAACTATAATGTTTCAAAAACTTATTCAGTTTTTTAGTGAGTACCGTGAACTGCTTAATACGCATTGATATTTTTACACCATATTACCTACTAAATTATACTTTTCGGGTTATACTTAAATATTTATTTAGGTTATTATAAGTATTGACATCACATAGCAACCATTTGGATCTAACATTCATTATAATATTCCAAACTTGACATTGAACATATATTGGTAGATAAATATTTTAACCTCTAAAACATGTTTGATAAATATGTTTCGGTCTTCACCGGGTAAAGCGTAAAAGGGGGAATCGGAAAAAGTGCTTTTTGTGTAGTGAGTGCACTGTTCGGAAACTACATATACATTATTGTCGGTTATTTGTCTTTTGTTGGATGAAAGAGTTTTTTTTTATACAGAACTGACTCCCAGCTTCTTCCCCGCAGTTGGTTGGCAACGAATCGCTCACACGTCGAAGTCTTCATTGCTGGAGACCTGTAAAACGCAAACACAGAATCATAAGCATGCAAATGAGGCTTAGCCCTATGATGGATCAGCAAATCGACTGGAAAAATAAATTTTATTCCACGACGTGAAACAACCCCCCATGATAAATTTAAATTCCTTAATTTTTAAAAATTATATATCTGTAGTAGATGATTATAAATGATTCCTCCATACTTCCAATTTTTAAATCCAGTAAAATGATAAAATTCATAACTTTTAAAAAATTTGGTATGCTGGAAAACCTGACGGTCAGGTAACAGATTTATACGTCTTTATACGTTCGTATCCCCAAAAGAGTGAATTTAACCTCAAGAGGTTAAACTTCAGTAGTTACCGGCAAACTGCATAATCTCTAATCATTTATATAATACCTAGGATTTATATATTACTAGCAAACTTATACCCGTTCTTCGCACGGAATAAAAAAATATCAAATAGATTCCGAATATGTGTACCATATACCCTGTTATAGGATCATAAACTTATTATTGTTTCCGCTCGTTATAAATTATAAAATCCCGTTTCATTGCCTTAAAATTCCAAAATGAAAAATACGCTATAAAATTCACTCATAAATGTCATCACAATTCCCTCATAAATACATAAAACCTTTCAGCTTATTTGGCGCGTTTTGGGAAATAATTTGGCGAGAAAATAGATATAGCTACCCACACCCATTATACAGCTCTAACACAATGACCTTCGAACAACCGACCAGCTTATAAATTATTTATAAAAGAAATTGCCTATTTGGCGAATTTTAGTTAATAATTTGGCGAGTTTGGCAACGTATTTGGCGAAAAAATAAAGACATAAAACACTAATAGCTCTAGTGCGATGGCCTTTATTAACCATCATAGTTCAGTAATAGCTTAACTATACATTTATTGCTTAAATATGCATACATGCAGTCAACAGAAAAATCAATGAAAAAATCATCAAATAAACCCACAATAAAATCCGGGAATGAAGAATGGCGGAATTACGTCACTTGAAGCATGTCAATTATTTTTCAAATAATTAATTTAGTTTCTTAAAGTAATGGCAAAAGAATAAAATAAACATTTTGAATTTTAAATGTTTTCGTTAAAAGTTTTATTTAATTTTTTCAGCCGATGGCATCAGGAAAGAGAAAAAATGATCGGATTTGAGCGAAAGTGGTGTATTTTTTTCAGAAAATTCGAATTTTCTCTAAAAATTGAGCAAATATGAAAAATCTAAGCCTCAGGAGCACACGTTGGTATTAAAGGGAATCTATCTTGAAAATTTCGAATTTCTGAGGACAGTATAAGTAGGTCTTTTACGATCCGAAGACAAACACACAGACACACACACAGACTCTATCTTTTATTATTAAAGATTCTACATCTGCGAGTAAAAATTAAGCAAGTTTTACGAATGTCTTAACTTTCCTGTTTTTAAATTGTTACATAACTTTTAGAGTTAGTCAGATAATAAGTTTGATCAAATGAAATCTTAAATTTGCCTACCCAATTAGAAATCTTGAAAATTGCCATCAATAGAAAATGTGTGTAATGTTAACATTTGTACGCAAGGTAATAAATTTATATTAAAAGCCTATCTAATGAATGATACGCTATTAGCTATAGTTTTGGTTGTTGCCTAGGCAAAAGGGGTTGGAGATTTGTAGCACATAGATCTAACTCCGTTGGAAAAGGTTTTCTCTCCATTTAATAAATGCAACTATTTCTGATATCTAAGTGAATCTTACAACATTTTGACCTGCATTTGCAATCATCACTCACGAGCACCTAACAAAATGGGTGCGAAGTCCGTGGTTTGAAATAGATACCCCCGTTCCTTTGTGTGCGTGCTCCAAAAAACGGAAAACACCCCATGTTTTCAGCGAAACTAATGTGTCGAAAAGCGTATTTGCCAACACCAATCAAGAATATTGTAGGCACGATCTAAGACTAATAAGACACTTCAAAGGACTATAAATAAAAAAAAATCGATTGATTGCGAAAACGTTCTTACTGAACTTAAAATTTTCTACAGTTTCAAATTTAAACCATTAGCCGTGAAGTAAATAAATGATAGAATAAAACAAATGTATTCCTTTGAAAAGTGCCAACTAGAGGAAGCAGCTGCAATCTCATTGGTCATCCGGCGTTCTTCCTTCAACATTCACAAATGTTGTGGGAAAATATGAGTGGTTAGTGATAACGGAAAAGTACTGAAATATTTTAAGTACTTTTCATTGCACAACTACCATTGGTTAAGGACTCTAAATTCGTATCAAGTAAAAATAATGATTAATTTGAGAGGAAAAATAAATCCGCTTTGAAGCAGTAGCACTGCAGACGACATTTGGCTGCTTTGACGTTTTACTGAAAGGTATAAAAATTGAATGGCAATGAGTGTCACTCAGTTATGGTTTATGGGATTACTATTTTTTTTTTATCTTCTTTTGTATTTTGAAAAAAAAACAATCTATTTTTCTCCCGGCCAAATATTAGCTTCATTCCCAGTTCAGCTAAAGCGCCGTTGAGCGATAACTATTACTATTATGCACAAACCGTGAAGAAGCTTGGAGAACGGGGTTGCCAATCTCTTGAAGTTGGCAGCACTTTTACATATTTGTACGAAGTACTAGTTCGTTCTTTTATTTAGGGTATCTAAATTTCTTCGCCTAGTAGTAACTTCAGTTAGGATTAGCAGATATTCCGTGATGGGAAGACCTCTGTTTTTATATGAGAACTTTTTGCACAAAGGGCGTGTAGAAAGTAATTAAGGTGATGTTTGTATATCGTTAGAGTGGATATTATTCGTGTGATTGCAATAAATGGTCGTCGTATCTTCATGACCTTACATAATAATGGAATCTGTTAATGACAAACCGGAATTATGTTCTTATAGTTATTGGGCTTTGATGTGTTATTAATATTATATAGGTATGCATGCTCATAAAATAGGTGTGGCGATATATGAATAACATTTTATATTATCAAATAAAAAGACTTTATTGTAGCATAGGCTCCTATAATTAAATGTCTGCTCAGTTTAAAAAAAACATGTTTTTAGGAGCAGTCCGAAAACTAATCATGCCACCACACTGTTAAAAATTAGGCACTTTGTTTCACCAAAAATATGGTTCCTAGTAGCTGCGACGGCTGTGTGGTGAAACGTTAAACCATATTTTTGGTATTAGGTTGAACCATTTCTCAGGTTTTTGTTTCCAAATCCAGAAAAATAGTTCAACCAAACACCGAAAAAAAGATGAAACATTTCACCACACCGCCGTTGCAGCTACTAGGAACCAATATCATGGTGAAACCAAGCACACAATTTTTAACAGTGTAAAATGTTAGTGAATTGCACCACCATGCTGACTTTAATTTAATTACTCATATTGAAACTTGAAAGTGTGCGGAGCCATCTATGTCGATGATGACTAGTTGGCTACCAACCGCCTAGTTTTGATAGACTGGATATGCATCTTATTCTAGGAGGAAAGATTGCAAAAAAATTCCAATTCAAATCAATTAAACAGTCAATAACAATGTACTTAAAAATCAACTCGAATATCTCGTTATAATTTAAAGTTAAATAATGGACTTTGTTGTTTACTTTCTACGGCAAAAATGAAATAGATCTATTCTCTAGTGATAAAAAGACGGGTTAAGGAGGTAAAAAACAAATTTAACCATTTTTAAAATGAAAACAAGAAGCATGCATTGTTTTGAATTGCGAACCTGTTCTCTATTTTTCTTTTACGAAAACAATTCATGAACTAAACTCTCTTAGGACTTGGAGAGTGATATTGATTATATTTTAAGTCTGCCAATCAGCAGTCTATTCTTATCTAAAATCTTATATTTTCGAGAAGAGATTCTCAGTCTCGTATCTTTCAACGTGAAAGTAAACTGGACTCACATGTATTCTCCTGAGGTAGTTCTCTCTTGCCGACCCTCTCTTGCCGAGGTTCTTGAGTATGACAGCATTTTCGCGGATCTGTTCCTGGTTCTCTTTCATTCTTCGGCGGGCCATCTCCAGCATGAGACGTTGGCGCAACACATCCAGAGGGTTCACAATGGAAAGAGAGTGGCTGTCACGTTTCTCGTGGCGCTGGTTCAGGGGTTCGTCTGGGTCAGAATCTTCCAGGGTGGCCAGTAGATTGGCGTCGTCGGATGCTGAGGATTCTGCTGCTGGGAAGACATAGAAAATTTAACTATCTGTTAGTTAATGGTGTAAGTTAAATCATTTTTGTGTTTCAGATTTAAGTTTTTTTCGTTAACCTCAAATTGTGAAATTTTTCAATTAATCAGTTGAAATTAACTGAAAATTTAAAAATTGCTGTTTGATTTGAATGAATTCGTTTGGATATCAAATGAAAGAAAGTGGCACATGACCACGAATCAAACTTTTATGAGTCAGTTATGGAGACACACAAGAAGTATCAGAACAAGTTAGTCAGGGTAAGGGAAAAGTTATTATCTGAGCTACATTGGCCAACATCTGAAAATGGTTGAAAAATTTAACTAGTTTTTAAAAAGTGACGTGCTTCATTTCCCTTTTAACTTTGTATGATGTTACTTTATGTGTGTTTTCTGTTAACTGTGATTTAAAAGTTTGAACAGTATTCAGGGTATTTCAAGGGGAGTATAACAAAATTAATTCAAAATAAAAATAACTATTTGTTTTTTTATTTTATTTCGGTTGACAGAGTAGATTATTATTGAGAGAATCATTGGTCCTTTACATTTTTCACTAAAACTAAAGTCTTTATTTAAATCAAGTAAATAAAGTCGGAATAGAGTAAAAATAGTTATCTGCGTGGACCAGTTTGATATTAATTACAGTACTTATAAGAAAAAAATGCCGTGATTGATATTATATATTGATATAAAAATGCCGGATTTTATTATTGAATTGATATTTATAGCCTTGAGTCTTTAATGTGCTATTTAAAGAATGGTAATTAATGAACTAAATCCTATTAAAGTATCTAAAATTATCCTTTTAATTTTAACTTATAAGTCATTTGGGATGTCTAGAATTTATAGAACCGATTGAAAAAAAGAAAATTGTCTCTATATTTAATTAATGTTTAAATAATTTGAAACTTTTGGCATTTTTAAAAACACATTTTAAAGAGGAATTAATTTGTTTTTATCTATCAATCTTAAGAACTACAAAGTGGCTCCAAAATTAGATATTTAATTGGTAAAAATATAAAGATGTATAATGAATACGTTTGGCAGCTTATATATTAATCCGAAGCTAAATTATAAGGTCTTTATTCTGAGAAAACTGTTGTTACGGAAAGAAAAAAAATTGCAATGTATTGTTGGCTTCAGGCTTTTCCCATAATTTACAGAATTTAGCTCATATGTTTCAGCAATTATCGATGTTTCTGTCATATTTTGTCTTCCGGTTTGTTTTGATAAAAGTTTCAGTGGGTAACTGTATCGAAATATTGAATGGTATATTTATCTTCTAACCTTAAGCAAATGTTCCTTATATTTATGAGTTTATTCTGCAATATATGAAAATAATAGAAAGTTTAATTAACTTGCGTTGTTGGAATTCCAGTTTTATAATTTCTGCTATAGTTTGACAGCTATTAACGAAAGATAACACAGCGTTTTTAGTTTATAATATTTTTTATATTTAATATTTTATTTCTTAGTGTCAACTCTTCTAAATCTATTCAAAAAGTAAAATTATTTAGTGAATATTAAAATAAATTTCAAATATGAAATTCAAAAATTAAAACTAATTACATTAAATATATCAGTACGAGTATTTGTAATCTTACTTAGTTACAAATGTTTAAAAGGATAGTCTATTGGGGAAAATATACGATAAAGATAATATTGAATAAGAATACATATATATTGATTATAAAAATATAAGTTGCAGAACCCCCAAAAGTATTAGTATCCGAAAAATGAGTTTAAATGATATTCATAAGTTATAAATTATAGGAACCAGAATTTTTTTGCAAATACTATAAACTTTTTTCAAAAGTAATTCTGTGCTTAAAACTTAATGCAAATAAATAATCTGATTTCACCATTCTTTTTAAACAAATAGGTAATTTCTATTGGAGATATTTAAAATTTACAATTAATATAAATTAATGCAGATTATTTACAAAAACAAGTTTCTATAAAAGATTGCGATTAAAATATTTACGAAAACTATAATGAATCTGACTTTCTACACTAAAATGTTAAATATTTATCTTGAAAACATGTTTAATATTTAGTAGAATGTTAATACAATAAATGAATAGGCAATTTAATATATGCTAGGCAAAAAGGGTAAACAACTTTCATTTTTTTAAAAATTAAGTAGAATAAATATTTGATTTATTTATTTAAAATCTCTATTTAATTTTAAATGCTTGATCAGATTTACTCAACTTTATTCTAATTATATTTCCGAAATCCATTCAATCTGGATGTTTACAACTGGAAAGATAAAGGAATATTTATGCATAAATAGGGAGTTTGAGTTGGTTGATCATTAAGGGTACAGTTATGCAACACTGGGCATATAAAGCTAGTAAACTAATATTCTTTAAGATCTTTCCATTAACAAAATAATACATTTATACATTGAAATACTAACTTACAGTTTAAAATACTAACGAGCCATAAGACAAACAAAGTAAAAAAAAAATTGTTTGTTTTATTAGGTTATATTTTAAAATAGTAGTTGCTGCTTTGACGTAAGATATTACGTACCTGAAAGGAACAGCAGCGTTTACTTCAAGTTAATAATTCTTTGTCTAATTTGTACCAACGCGACGAGCACTTAAGTTAATTGGGAGGCCAAACAATTGCTTAGAGTTAGAAGCGAAGTGTAGTTGAAAATAATTGAATGTAAAATTAAGTTACGTGTGTGACGTGATTGTGAAACGTAAATAAAGCTCATTTCGAAATCATAACCTGGTAAAATACTGTTGAGTTAGATTACTTTGTACTGTTTATGAAGTTACGTTTTAGCTGTTTTCAGCTTTAAAACTCTATAAATTTGATTATCAGGGTATCTTTAACTAAGATGTTTATTTATTATTCACATATGAAAATATTTCTAACTGGAACTAAAATAAGAAAGAAGTAATATAATGTTTCTATTAATCAATATTAAAATAGATATATTCATAACAAAGAACAATATTTGTACCTTAGGTAAATAAAATTTATAGCAGTATAAGTATAGGCTTGCCTAAATATTAACCAAATATCGTTTTCCGTATGATTAATTTCTGAACAAAACAGCTACTTATGTTATGAAAATTGTGGAATCAAGAAAAATGATTCCACAGAATTACTTCCAGTGATCATGAGATGCAATTAAATATAATTAAGAAAATACGAATATCAGCAAAAATACTTTTACAATAAATCGATTATTTGCAAAAAAGAATTAAAAAGAATTGTTGTTTTAGACACTTTGACATTCCAGAAACAAACTGTTTTTACAATTAAAATCAAGAAAAACAATCAGGACCTATAGACACACAACTTTAAAATATTTTAAACATATCCTATAAAAATATACAATTTTTTAAATAAATTTCTTCACGTTAATTCAAAAAGGAATTTAAGTTCGTCTTTATATGGTTTGTACTTTTATTGAAATAGATTGAATGAGATTATTAAAATCTTTCTAAAAAATTAACAATTAATAAGAACTGAAAAGAACGAAAATAATCTGCATTCCTTTTACTTTACTATTCACAAAAATTCTTATAGTACGACGGACACTCAGAAGTACGGGCAAAATATGTAAAATAGGTATCTGATGTCATATTTTTCAACTAAAAAAATAACTTTGAAAATCGGAGGGGGGGGGGGGGGGGTAAAGACGGGTGGACAGAAACCCGCACGTACTGTACAGACAGATGGACAAAAATTATAAAAAATATAGTTTTCTGGTGCCATATCTTTCAAACGAAAAAATAATATTTAGTAAAACAGTAAGTTAGAGCGGAAATCGAATGGCATATGGACAGATGGGCGAGCGGACAAAAAGATGGACGCACTGTCTAGACAGACAAGAAGTATAAAATTGGTATCTGATGTTATATGTATTAAACCAGTAGGTTTGTTACAGAATCTGTCACTTAAACCGCTTCCACACAATATTTATGATCAACAGGAAACACACTATTTATACACCTCAGAAAGAAATTCGCCTATCAGGGACATCTAATTCAAACTTTTAAACGCCAAAATTAACTATTTTCATTAATCTTCATTCGCAAATTAATAATTATTCATTATCGCTTGCTAAATTTGTTTGAAATTCGTAGAATAATGATGCAATTTTTTTAATAAATATCTTTTAGTCGCCACAATTTAATTTACAGTTAAAAAAATATATAATTATTAAAATTGATTTTTTATGCCAAGTTAGAATTCTCAATGCATCTTTCTTCATACATATATAATGAACCATAAAAAAAACTCGATTGTGATAGTACAACAATCCAAACTGAATTATATATATCACATAAATAAATATTCTTTCAAAAGTTTTATTTTTATTTTAAATAAAGTTTCTCGTACGTTTAACAAAATGGCAACAGTGAAAATATTGAATAAAAATGGAATTTGCATGTTATTTCAATGTAGTTAAAATTTTTAGTTATTTAAATTTTAAATAAACTTCTAATTTAAATTTTTTAATGAAATTTGGGATGTAGTCTAACCTGATTTTTTGCTTCAAAATGACGTATCCCACTTGTTTGTGAGACTTACGGTTCATTCTGTGAAAGTGGGCGACAGACGGACGGACGGACGGACTGAGCGATTATAAGGATTAAATGGGGCACGGAAAAAGTCAGTGCGGACAGATGATCAAGAAGTATGAGAGATAGTTCCTTTAAGTCAGATTCATATCTTTTATTTAAAAAGAATTTTCAAAATCGGATGGTTAGAATTGGAGGTTGTAGACGAACAAATGGAAATGTCCACCGTGTCAATAACCAACTTTTAGTACATTTTCAATTCTTTCGAATTTAAAATAAAGGAAGTAGGTTTTGAAAACAAAAAAGCTAGTGCCAATGTTAACTCCATGCAAAATGAAAATCAGTAGTCGGTTTTAATAATATATTTGTTTTATATCTTACTTGAATTTTCTATTCTGAGAATATGTTTCTTCAATAAAGTCATTAATGGTTTTCCAGTGACAATACTTGATAACATAATATATTATGATAAAACCAAGTTTTTATATTTGTACATACATTTCCTATCTGGTAGGAAACATCATTGCGCCTTCCTATAGTCAAAACTCTAGTGTATTAAAATGTCCTATTCGATATATTTTGGGAAATGGATAATGTATTGAAAGGAAAATAAAGTGGAAACGATGGATTTCCTTCTTTCTCGAAGATACTTTTTACGAATTTAATATCTGGCCTAACACAATATAGGAAGGTATTGAAATTGAAACCGTCATGCACATTTTTTTAGATTGAAAGGTCACTTTGGAAGCATTTGAATTTTCATATATATACAATAAATATCAATATTTGAAATATTATTAAAAACTAATGAACTAAATATAAAGGAGTTCTTGGGGAGGAATGGGTATTTATTGTTTAAAACCGATTATGTATAAATCAGCAGTCTTTATAAATTAGATATAAAATAATCATATACATGTTTAAAGCTTATTGTTTTACAGCTAATACTATGAAAAAAACGAATTAACGGTTATTGTTTGTATTATCGATTGTTTAATTCACAATATCGTTTCATATCTTTTCTTTGTTAATCCAAAACCACAATGATATTGTGTTGTCGAGAGGTGATCGAAGTATAACTTATGCTACTAGAGCAGTGATGCGGGGTCCATAGTTGAGCCTAAATGGTGGAAGCTTGAACCCCTATATTGAATAATTACTCCAGGATCTGTAGGTTTCTGAACATATTAAAGGCATGTACACAGAAAAAGGAGGGGGAGGGAGAATCCAGGGCGGCTACCCTTGCACATAATAGTCCATTCAAAACAGACGAAAGATTTAAAAAAAGTTATAACAATATTTCAATCCATCTAAAATAGATAAAATAACATCTGAGATGCCTATTTTATTAATTTTTTATGTACCAGGTAATTAGCATATTTTGATCTTGAATAAAAAAAATGCTCCACTTAAAATTATGGGGACTTTTAACAGGTAATTTATAATGATGCTCTAAATGTCTTTACTAATTTTCAGCTTTATGAGAATTTTTCTAATGTTGAACATCTATTTGGACTGAACTACAGTACTTGTACCCATTATGGACAGTGCTTTCAATATAGACACCCTTAATATATTTAATAGTTAAATTTTTATCGAAAGATACTGCTACATATCCGTGAAGAAAAGCAGTTAAGAATATATTTTAGCCTAGAAAGTACAAAAAAGCACGTTATTCGCCCTTTCTAAGGTGATTTTTATTTTCGTGGTGACCTGTGCTTAATTATATATTAGTTTATATTCTTAGGATATATTGGATAATTACTTTAAATATTGAAATGCGGAGTGTTTTAGAATGCTGCTAAAACACATTTTTGATTGATATTGCTCACATTGCTTGATAATTCTTTATTTGAATATTTATTAGAACATTTAGTAAAACCTCCTGAATCCTAATATTGACTCCTTATGTGCCCATCGGAAGTAAAGCTAATGAATCTTCAGATTCACAAATTTGTAACGTATCTGTTTACTGGGATTAAATTTAGCTAATTAATAATAAATTAATGTTCAAATTAGTGATATTACTGTGGTTTGAAGGTCTTTGAAGATCCACAACCGAAAATGGCTTCCTTTCCTTCTTAAGTGGGACGTTTTGAAGATATTTACTCTGCCCCTTCCCTTGCAATCCTTTAAGATATTATTTTTATCCCATCTCTTCTAAAAATCCCTTGCAAGAGTGGCTCTTTCATTCAGTAGTAGTTCTCTAAGGAGCTACCTTTCCCTACTATGGGCATGCCTGCCCATAGTAGGGAACGGTGGTTCTTTATATGGACATTTGGTAAAATTTTTTGTTTTATTATTAAAATTAAACCAGGTTAATGACAGGGTCCATAATTTTAATTATTATTGTCAACAGTCCAGAGATTGTGGTAACACATTTTTAAAGTCTTGTGACGTCTACAAGATGGTGAGAAAAGTTAATTTCCCTTAGAGTGTCCGTATTAAGTAGAGGTACTGTATAAGTCTTGATCGGGCCCTGCACACTCACCTGACGAAGTGGCCTTTCCGTCGAATATGCCTCGTGAGAGGGACCTCCAGGGGTCTTCCTCTGACTTCCCTTCGATGTAGGAAGGGTGTGTCTTCTGGGGTGTCGAGTCGTAGTCCTGGAACCCGCTGTGGTGAGAAGAGGAGTAGGCCACAGTTGAGCATACTAGGAAGGCGAAGACCGTCCACAGGGCGACTGAGAACCACATGGCTGAGAGTAGAGGGGATCTGAAATAGAAATGTAGTGAACTTAGTACAGTAGAATTGCAAGCTTTCAAACACTCCGACTATCTGCCAATAGCCCTCGTGTAGCTCTAGTGTGACGATTGTTCAACACAATTCAGTTCAACTCAACTCAACTCTTCGACTGTGCAAAATTATCCAAAATCCGATTATACGAATAGCTGATTTTTTTAATAGATTTCCATCCCTTACCCAAAGAGAACGTTATTGAGACGATGATTCACCTTCTCAAACCGCAGTTTCATTATTGACTCTGTCTTCGGAATTCAATTAGCCGAAATTTTTGATTTTCCGAATAGAGTTCGTACCGATTGCTTCGGATAATTAGAGTTTAACTGTGTTCTATGTAGTATAGTTTTAAATTCAGTTAAATTCTGACCTCAAGTCTATACTAACTTATGAGCTGCTGTCCATTTCCGTTTTTGTAACATTTGGGCCTTAGGTGCTACATGTTGTTCATGCCGAGTGGATAGCGTGGCTATGAACTCTAGTTATCTTCTCAAGCTAGATCGGTACTCATTTATTGACCCCGGAAAGATGAAGGGCTGAGTAAACCCATGACCTACCAACTCTTATACATTAATGACGTAGGAAGCAGGAGCGTACTAAGTACAGGGTTGTCCAGAAATAAGTTGCCCAACTCAGAGGCCTGTGCAGGATGCTGTATTGGTCAGAATGTGATAAAATTTGAGATACAGACATTTCAGATCATGCGCTCGCGATTTATTACAAAAAATATAAGTTAAAAAATTTGCCAATAGGTGGCGCTGCAGTTTCAAAAACGCATTCTACAGTAATTCTACATTAGATTCGTGGTTCTCCACAATTTCCCCCATTCTTTTAGCTTTGTGTCTGATCTCACTCCATATGATTTCTGGTTGTGTGGATACTTAAAGGATAAGGTCTACTGAAAACGTCCTGCAACCTTGGCGGATCTGAAAACCTCAATTGTTCGGCAGGTTCAAGGAATTTCTGCAGATTTACTGCGTTCCGCTGTGGAACACGCAACAATAAGAATGGAAAGTGTTATGGAGAACCACGGATATCATGTAGAATTACTGTAGAATGCGTTTTTGAATCTGCAGCGCCACCTATCGGCAAATTTTTGAACTATTTTTTTACTAAATCGAGAGCGCATGATCTGAAATGTCTGTATCTAAAATTTTATCACATTCTGACCAATACAGCATCCTGCACAGGCCTCTCAGTTGGGCAACTTATTTCTGGACAACCCTGTACTACTACATCTTTGAGGCCACATTATATACAGTTTCAGCGTGCAAAAGTGTTTGTAAATAAACATTTCGAATGCTGTTTGGTACTGATATGTGACCAGGAACTAGCTTAAATTTTTTTACAAATAATACTATTCACTCTTTTACTTTGCTTTACTTTTAATATCCAGCTCATGCTAAGTAAAAAGCATTAATTTTATTTAAAACTTAAATCTATTTTTTATAATTACGTGAAAAAATCCAACTTTCACATCCTAATTTTAATTTCAGGCGCATGCAAAAAGTTAGACTTTGTTAAAACTGTAAAAAAAAACCTGCTTTTTTTCACTCAAAAGCAGTGAAAAACTACTTTTTTCACTTTTTCATAAGATGCCAACATTTCAGGTAAAACTTTTATTTCATAATATTCATGTTTATTGTATAGGAAAATATCCGCGAAGGAATTTTTCTCAAAAAACGCTCATAACAACAGAAATTTTTTACTGTCTATGTTCTGCTTTACCAAAAGGTTCGTATGGAGCATAGAGGACCCCGACCAAAGAACAAAGGATTTTTAATTTTCGATTTTTCAGAAAAGTATGCCAGCATTATCCTTTCTTTACACATATTTTCTACCTATTTAGATACGCACTAATAAAGAAACTTTTTATGTACATTTTCGTAAACATGTTTTTATTTTTCCGGAAGCATATTTGAAGTGAGATCGTTAGCCGCTATTTCTATCTCTTATGGAAGCTCAAATTGTTTTTGGTGAAAATTCTAATTAGAATCCATGTTGAAATGGGTGATTCGTTTTAAAAAGTATTACTTTTCAAACTTGTGTTGCATAAATAACCATATTATATTATAATGCGCGTGCACTGATAAAGTGTGGTTGTTGCGATTGCACTTATTCTAAGTGAGCACAATAGATGCTCGGGAACTTAATAAGAAATATAATTTGACGTATTTTTCATTATTAAAACTCAGTCCAAAAATCTATATCTATATCTAATCTATATAATCTATATGAGATAACAAAGATAGTTATTCCGTGCATTTTATAATTTTACAGTTTATAAGCATACCTCGAATACTAAAATACATTGACCTATCCTTTATGCCCCATCTTTCTCTTAGAATGTTATGAAATGTTTTGTACACGTTTTAGCTTAAACACTTTTACAACGTAAAAAGCTTTTATAAAGGCCGCCTTTTATGTCCGTCATCCACTTTCATAGCTCAAATTACAAAAGCTACAGAAAAGATTGGCCCGTCAAAAATTCAATGCATTGCACCTAGAAGTCATTGAAAATTGAGTTTGAAGTACTTCAAAAATTAAAAAAAAACCTTGCAAAATCTAATACTCTTTTAAAATGTATAAGAAGGGAATTTTCCAATTATTTAAAATCACCATTGCCACTCATACATCAACATCATCATCATACATCAACTTTATTTAAAATAAATAGAAAAAGGATTTTTTGGTGATATAAGAGAGTTTAGAATGAAACGCCATATTATATACCAAAATAGGATTCTTTGATGTTTTGCATAATTTGTTTACAATAAGGAGTTCTATTTTGTTTTATTTAAAAGCAAATTTGAGTTTATTTATAACTCAAATTGTCCTTGACATTTAAACATCAATTTATGAATAATTACGTTTTAATTTTATTTATTCCTTTTAATGAGGACTTTTTTTTTATGCTTTTTGATTTCATAAATGGTATTTAAAAATCATTTGGTGCAGTTAGGTTTTGAACATAATATAATGTTTTAATGTGTGTAGTGGTATGTTGATATAAAAAGTTTTGCTTCTATTTAAGAGCCAGACATATAAGATATTTATTCTTCGAAATATAAATAATTTATCAAATGCTAGAGAATAATTGTTGAATATTCGAAAGAAAATTCGCTAGACAAACTAGCCGAATTTAGCGTGTAAATAATTAATATAGAATTAATTGCTGTGTCTGTTGCTTGTTTTCCTATTGAGCACAATCGTTGTGTGAATGTGGTCTAAGTTCCAGGTTCCATTACAAACCTACTTGTTTTTTTATAAACGTAGTGTGGTAACAATCGATGCAAACTGTGTGAGTTCAAAGTACAAATTTTCCGAACCATATTTTCATGCTCTCCAAACATAATGTTTTTTATTTATGGGTTGCAAATTGCCCATCTCAATCATTTGAGATCAAGCGTGTTCTCTATTTTGAGAATGTGACATACTTACATGTCTTACATAAAAATGTGATTTGTTATATAAGATTTACTATATAATATAGAGAAAAGTTAATTTCCCCATATTTCTATGGATGATAATAATACTAAATACTCGCAAGGTTAAAAAATCTACTTAGTATAAATACTAAGAAATAAAAAAAATAAAAAAAATGACGTAACCAGCTTAAGAAAAAAGCTATGACCTACGGCTTTTTGTCACGAACAAATACGAATGAAACAAATAACTTACTTTGACTTGAAGTCAAGCAATCCATACATGTTTTTTTTCATTTACATACAGCATATTTTTTAAATACACAATTTTGGAAGAAAATTTGATGCCACAAATCTACATTTAAAAATTCTAATTAACAATTATTTTTATTAATGTTCGTTAGATGTACTTTTGTAAGATAGTTCCTTTAAACATTCGAACTATTTGTTAATGACTAAAGCTTTAAGCAATTTTAAAATCTATCTTTTTTTCTGTCGTTTCATATTGTTTCTTGGAAACAAGCTCTTGGGATATCCATCATTGAAATGTACCGCAATATACAATACGGTACTATGTCCAGAACTGCGATACGGTACATACTGCAATGTCTAGAACACAAATGAACAAAAAAATTATATTAACAATGGTCAGTCACTTATGAAAACCTTTTGTTTTAAACCGTGCAATTAAAAAAATATGTAATTTTTTAAATATAGATTATAATCCTTGAAGAAAGTTTAAAAGAATTCATTGTATGGATTTTTTTTTAAATAAAAGAGATTAGGAAGTAAAAGTAGGATGTGTGTTTTGTGACGAGACTAAATTTTGATGACGAGACTAAATTTTGCTTCGAACAGGTTCAGGATATATGGTCATTAATTTTCAATAATCGGGGGAAATACAATTGTTTTTTCGAAGGAACTCAATATATTTTCACAAGGTACAGTATTATAATGCTTATAACAGTGTAAAAGAAAGTGCACTGAAAAAAAATTATTAGTAGTAAGCATTTCAATATTTTTTTTATTTCCTACCAAAATTTAATTTATCATTAGGTGTAACTATATTACATTACATGATCCATTGATATTTGCAGTTAAATATTAAAATTATATTACACCAATAAAAGTTTTGGTAATTACATTCATTTATTTTGTAGTTACCACAAAAATATGGATTATAGCCTCTCTAGAACACTAAAATTTAGGCATTTTACCTCGGTCAATTTCTGATGAGAAAAATAATGTAAAATCAAAACATGATTACTTTAACATTTCTCCATATTTTAATTAAATATTAATCGGAATCTATATTTGGAATCTATATTTAATCTATATTGAAATCTATATTTTAATTAAATATTACTAAATTATTTGCATAAGAAAACATTAAATATGGGTTCTTATTCTTGTTCCACATAGTTATTTTACGTTTTAATTAGTCCAATAATTAATGTGACAGTATAATATTTAAAACAAATCACTGAATCAAATCAAGAAAAGGTGACAAACAGAGCTATTTTCCTTTAACAATTGACAGCTATGTTAACAAAAGTAAAAGGTTTTGATTGTAATACTACCCCCTCTAGAATATTTATTCAGAAACAATTCCTTTTCACTTTCCTGAGAGATACGATTATTTTGGGAATTCATGGAAGTGGGAGATTTTGTTATAATCACTCTTTGTGAAGTTTTAATAATCGAAGTGGATATCGTGCATTTCTTTGGAAGTCACATGCAAAACGGAGCTCACCTTCTAATTATTGAAATACATTTATAATTCATAATTACATAGTTATACATAGTACAGCTGGGGAAAAAAATGATCCACCTTTCGTTTTTCGGCTGCTATTGGTCAAGGAATTTTGTGAAAGGTGTCATTTTTCAGGAAATAGCTTAAGGAATTGAGAACTGGCAACCAAAATTGTATAAGGGGTCGTCTACATATTAAAATGAGTACCAACTTTGAAAATTCCAATGGCAACACCCAATTTTTTTACATAAAAATGTTCAGCACCTTCAAAATACCCTATGTATAAAAAAGAATTATTTGTTTTGCATTATTTGCCGAGATATTAAAGCATTAATTTTGAACGCGATTAGGGGGAAATCTCCAAATTGAAAAAGGTAATATTTAGGGTGTCTTTTCGAAACGACAAGCTAAGAAAAGGGTTACCATAATCTCGCCAAAAGATGCTAGAATTAAACCTTCTTTACTAATATTATGATTTTTTTTATGTTTTTACCTTTTTTTTTTAAATTTTAGATTTTAAAATTCAGAAATAAAATAAAAGGTATACGAGAACAAGTTTCAAATTTAAATTAAGTCACACATACGATTATTTATAACGAACAGATTTTCAAATACGATTAGTTACAATCAGATATACAAACATGATTATTACATTTATGTTTTACATTTATGCAAATTTTTGTTTCATTTATATTGCTACAAAAAGTTTGTTTAAAATTCGGCGCACTGGGTCTGGGACATATCCCGACAGCCGAAATCCCGACAAGCCGAAATCCCGAATGAGTCAAAATCCCGAATGGGTCGAAATCCCGAAAATAGATTTTTGTCCATTTCTCGATTTTTTTAATATAGAGATTTTTTAATATAGAGATATTTTTTTAAATATTAGAGATAATTTCTACTTGATCTACTTTATCGATTTATGTAATAAAAATTTGGGGTGACTATTCATGTTTTATTTTTTCTTATTTAAATTTAAATAAAAAATAATAAAAATGAAAAATTGATGAAAAAACTTGTGTGATTTGTTTTTGGAAGATTAAGAAGTATATAATGAAAAAAAAAATGGTTGAATTCATTTTATTTGTGGAGGTATGAATAAAAGTTTGTGAAACTTTTTAACATTATGGGCGTTCAATTTTGAATGCTTATATCTCAACAAATAAAGCAAATTAATAAATTTTCTTTTGGATCTGGGGTATTTAAGGATGATAAACATTTTTATATTAAAAAAATTGGGTGTTGCCATTCGAATTTTCAAAGTTGGTACTCAATTTAATATGTAGATGACCCCTTATATAATTTTGGTTGCCAGTTCCCAATTCCTTACGCTATTTCCTGAAAAATGACACCTTTCACAAAATTCCTTGACCAATAGCAGCCGAAAAACGAAGGGTGGACCGTTTTTTTTCCCCAGCTGTACATATAATAGTACATATAATTACATAGAATATTTTAAAATGTACATTAATGCGAATTGAACAACTATAAAACGTATAGGAAACCAACATGAAGGCAAAATACCTGAAATTTAAAAATTATTAATTAATAAATAAATTAATTATTATAAATTAAATAATAATAAATTTCATAGTGAATTTTTAAAAAATATTTTTATTGATAGTACTTTTTGGGTCTAATTATAAAAAAAGACTATTTATTAAATGGCGTGACTATGAAAAGAACTACTTCGTGTTGCAACCATGAACAATTTCCTTTCTTTAGGAATTGAGTACAGATGTCATTTCGTATATATCTTGGATGACGTGTTGAAGAATAGTCACGATTTGAAATGTTTTTTGAGCTTTACTCAACGACCCGATAAATGTACACAGTTTCTTTATTCTATTTCTTATAAATATATTTGGGCTCACATTTTCATATGTATTCAGGTTAAATAAGGAACGGATAGCCCAATGACCAAGACACATTTTTCAACGTTAAAAAATTATACAGAGGGCTATTTTTAGTTGGTATGATTGAAGTACAAGTGTTTTGTAGTTTGAACGCTATATATAAGTTTCAATAACATGTTAAAATATTAGAGACCTGGGCTAGTTTTTCAACGGGCTAAGTTTTCCACCAAGCTTTAAATTGGAAATGAGCCGTAAGGAGTGCGCCAACTGAATGCTTGATGTATGAAGTGACATGTCATATGTCACCCACAAGAATAATTGTTTAGTTGGTGCTTTATTATTGTCGTTAGAGCTTATTTTATAGTTTTTTTTTCAATTGAATAACATTTCATGCTTACATTCAAACCTAAATTAAAAGTAGTTTTACTAAACTTAAACTTTTATCAATGCGTATACTAAAAGGGGGTTCATCTCTCTATGTAACTATGTATTTATTTTTCAAAATAATTTATACCTCTACTTGTCAAGTTACTATTAAAGTGGCAACTTATTATGGCGACTTGGAAGGATTTTCAAAATTATAGGTGGCAAAAATTCTAACAAAGCCTTGTAGAGAAATGTGCTCCAACCTTTATAAACTAAGTTTAATATTTCAATAGTGTAATTGTCTTTTAAAATGAGCTAATATTTTAATTTGTTAAAACGTAATATTACCATTCTTCATTTTCTAAATGTAAAAAAGTTTATTGTTCATATTAAAAATTGTCTACATACAATATTCTTGGAATTCCCAGACTACTTCCTACTTATCTTTTGTTTTAAGTGAATGCTCAAAACAAACATAACAATCCCATACTTACGAAGAACACTGATCAGCAGGAGATAACATTCGACTTAACAGAATTAATTAATGACTGGAAATAAACAGCCCAGTCGACGCACCACTCTATGGAGCATGCCTCTAAATATCCCTCATTAACATGTCCTCACAGTGGTTTGGTATTGCGCAAATTTGTAAATCCGAAATTAGGATTCAGTAGACGCGGTGAGATACCAATCGGATTCGTAGGCTTAGGATTGCTTAATTTTACACTTAGCATGTTAATATTAAGGATATCCCAGAGAACGGGTTTTTGTTTAAAATACGAGTTAAAAAATGAAATATATTTCTGTTTAATTTTTTTATGCAGTAAAATGATTAAAAACTACTAGTTGAATATTAAAGTTAAATATGTTACTGTTTTTTTAATAAATATGCAGTAATTATTTTAAGCATTTTGAATTTGGAGAGTTCCGGAAGTGTAAAAGCTTTTTTAAAAAAAAATCCTTGGAATAGGATGAAAATCACAAAACTTATTATCAGGGCAAGTCATTATTATTTTGATAGTTAAAAACCTTAAAATATTATAAAATCATTAATATAATCTTCATTAATATCGATTAGTAAAAAATGGCATTTTTTAAACTAAATATGTTCTTTCCTTATTTCTGTAAAGTGACACAACGATGAAAAGGATGCCTATACTATCTACAAAACTCTTAAATGGCTGGGAGCCCAGTCGTTAGGCACTCGCTAGCATGCGAAAGGTCCAGGTTCGGGTCCGGGATCGCCAAATTACTGCCGACCTATAAACGGCCGTGCAGCCAAAAATGTCCGACGAAAAATACCCCGTGTAAGGAGTGCCGTTTAAATATCCTTCAAATATCCTGACGCTGCGTACGATGTCGCCCTTACGTTGCGTGGGTGCCTATTCAGTGTCGGCTCGTCACTTGATGTGGTTCTAAATACGACCCCGTCGCCAATAGCCCTCGTGTAGCTCTAGTGCGACGATAATTCAAACCTACCTAACCTAACAAACTCTTAAATACCATATGTCAGTTTTTGATTCTTTTGGTCTCTTTAGTTGGTGTAGTCCGTCTCAAAAGTAAGATTTGTCAAACCCCAGAACCGACAAATATGAATTTTCTTTCTTTTTTAAAATTTAGTATAACACTTTTTTAGGTGAATTACAAAATTTTAATGTTTGAAACAGTACAGTTTGAACAGTTTATAAAAGCAATTTTTAAGGAATTGTTATCAAATAGTATTAACAAACAAGAAGTTCTGAAAGAACTAGATTATCTTACTTTCCTGTTACTTTAAAATTCATTGAATTTCTTATAGTACGGATAGACATACAAGCGAAAACAAGTTTAAAAAATAGTAACTGATGCCCTATTATTCTAACATTTTTTTTTTATAATTGTGCGGTTTGAATTGAAGTTGAAAAATACCGTCAATGGACAGATGGATGGAAAGTGTACGGATAGACCTACTTCTATTTTTTTTTATTCTTTCGAATTAATAAAAAGAAAGCAAGCTAATGATAATTTAGTCATAGTGTCAAACATATTAAGACTTATATTCGTTCTTAAAAATAGTATAATAGTAAACTATTTTTAAGAAAATATAGAATAGCACTTTTATTTCTTTTTTTAATACATATGTTCAAATAATCTTTTATTCGTAATTAATTCGGATTAAATTTGCAGTCATGTAACTATTAAATTATATAAAAAAAAATTAGCAAGTAATTTTAATTTTACATAGGTGAAACGAAATATAAATTTTTTCTTTTCCATTCGTTTTAACTTTACACCACGCCAAAATATTTCTCTTGTGCATTGTTGTTGTTTATTGGAATAAGTTTTTCACCGCTAAACCCATTTGCCTAATAGCGCCAAGAGTTAGTATTGGCCTTTAAGTGCTTTACCCTTCAGCAATCGCACAATCAGAGCCACCTTCCCGCGTCCAGTAATTGGCATTGTCCACAAATGAATAAGAAGGGAAAAGTCCTCGTGTTACCATAGAGACCGCGGGGGACAGGTCTGTGGCTCTGATTGCGAAGAACGCAAAGTGCCGCTGAATGGCAGGCCTAAATAAGAACTACTGCTCATTCAAGTAGGAGTGGTGGAGAATATGGTATTTTTTACCTGCTGGTACCGAAGTCACTATATATTGGCTCGACTTAAAGTAGACAGAGTCATGACACAATGTTTGCGGTATGGCAACTTGAGTTCACCAAGATCGTTCTGGTGAACGCACGACGAATAGATATTTGCTTCGAGGACATTGGCTTGGCAGTAAATCACCTCAGGAGGTGAAAAGAAGTATTCGCCAACTCGCCAAAACTACTGGCTTTCGAACTGCCTACGTCGTAGTTCAAGTCGTTTCCAAGCCAAGGGTAGCGTTAATTGCCAAAGGTTAGATCGTTTGCAGTGGTTAATACAAGTACGTGTTTAGAATAAACAAGCTCCAGTATGTAAATCTAGATCAATGATTTATTTATGAGTTAAACATATGAATTGCATATCTACGAGGGGAGACCCATCTAGGTGAATGGACGCTACGCAGTGACAGGGATAAATTAGAGGATACCTGGAGGTCGAGAGTCAGAGTTTGCGGGAAGCTGCGGACATCTTTGGCGTGGGACGCTCGGAGCTGTCTTGGATTCGCTCCCGAGTTAGGAGCGCTGTGGTCCAGTCATCTTAGGCAAGAGGCTCTCTTCGGGAACGGAGGCTGGGGACGGGATAGACCGCTGGCGGAGACGAGGTTCCCCGCAGCCCGTGAAGAGGACGGGATAGAGCCCGTGGCCGAACTAAGACGCTTGGGAAGAGGATGGAGAGAGCGGCGGTCGGAGATTTTGCAGGTTGTCGAAACAGAGCAGTTAATGACAACTTTCAAAGTCACCCAGGCGGTTATTGCTGGCCCCCTGTCAATTAAGGGATAAAGGGTTCCCTCATTCGTTGATGGACGGTCCTGGACGCTTCCCTTTTCCGACTAGATTAAGGGAATAGACAGTTTCGATACTCTGACCCCTAACCTCCCTCTTACGATTCCCAGACATGGTGACCCGTGTTGACCTGTCAATCAAACTAAAGGGGTCAAGATGTCAAGTCTTGGCAGTCGTTATTGAATGACCTTATTCTTACCTAAATAACACCTCAAACAAAGCTACAGAAACAGAGATGGACCCGTCTTGTTGGGGGTCCTGGGGAGAATTTGACATTTACCTTAAGTCCAATGAGGAAACTGGAATTTAATAAATAGTTTTGTTAATCTTCATAATTCAATAAGAAACACTTATTAGGAACTATTACACACATAATTCAGAAAGTTGAAAAAATCTTTTAATAATTGAAATTTGTTAATTTATTGCAGTTAACTTTGATATTGTATTTTTGACCGCTTTTTTTACAATTTTTATCAAAATCTATTCTCTTATTTATTTTATGTTAAGACATCACTTAATGATATCTACTATTTCATAACGGTAAGAAGAGTATTTATTTAAAGCTGATCAAATATAAATGCTTGAAATTTACTTTCGTTTTCCAACGTATGTTTTGATTATACAACAAAATGTCTGTCAATGGATACAGTTTGAGCTTTGATTTTTTGTGATATTTTAAAAACTAAAATTTTCTTTATTTTTGCTATGAAAAAAAAGACAATTTCAGATGTTTTGTATGACGCGTTACACTCCCATAGTAAAAAAATTCCCCGAATGTTTCACTGTATCAAAATGTCGACCAAACATTTTTATTTTTAAATCGATTACTTTTTAGAAAGTGGAGAAGAAAAAACGAGAATTTTAATATAGAAATGATATTAATATAGAAAGATTTGTATTATGCTCCGCATTTAGTTCATATAGTAAACTACTCATCATTGTATATTCAAATAAAACACCGAGTTATATATATCATGATAAAAAAACAGAAATCGATACAACTGTCATACCAACGAAAATATACTACTTCCTTATATTAATCTCTACTTTCAGAAAATTGCAGCACTTTTGTTCGCATCTATAGATATGAATTATCCTTTGGCTAGAGTGTAAATAAAACAATAAGAAGACAAACTAAGTATTAACTGAACGAAAAATATGCAAGGTGCTGCTTAAGAGGGGTTTTTGGAAGGTAGGCCCTTGGAGGTAAAATAGTATAGTGATTCTTGGCGAGAAAAAAAAAGAGTGAAGCTGTAAAGAAGTCGCCGAGCTGGCTAGATGCACTCCAAGAAATCTTGAAGGAGCATAACTTATAACGTAAGGCGTGACGTATTGCGTACATAAAAATGGGCGTGTTTCAGGTCTTGAGTGGCAACATAAATGCTGAATGAAAAAAAGTCTTCCTCGAGCCTATTTTGGTGAATCAATGGCACGTCTATCGGAACACCAATCATAGGAAGGACAGGAATTAAAGCTAAAGGGAAAACGTCATCTGAAATAAGCCAATCGAAATTAAATAATCCACTCAGATGTTAAACAAAACGCATCTTTTTTATTTTTCCAATCAATTTTTTGAACATAAATAATGAGAATTAGAGCATTTTTAGGCGGATTTTTTAAAAAAAAACCCTCTTAAATTTGATCTATCATTTTTTTAAATTTTAAATTAATAAAGCTTCTCATATATGTATCAGGTACTTTTGTGAAAACTGCAATTCATCATTATCATATTACCAAATTATTTGCCTATTGTAAGGTACATCGTATAAGAGATATGGCTTCACATGGCAAACCGGTTTTTGCATTGCTTTTAACCCTTACAACATCTCATTTCTATTTAATCTCCATGAGGTGGGCTTAATTATGTATGATCACGGAGTTGAGTTGAGAGCTTTTGGAGTTCGAGCCATTTTGAGATACTAAGAGGATTGAGAGTTTTGTCTTTAAGATAAGGTGATTTAAAATGATCTTCCGAGACACCTCTATATTCAAAGGATATTAAAAAGAGTTTTACCCCAAAATTGCATGTTAATTTGTTATTTAAAACAGTTTTAAGCATTGTAAATTAACGATTATTAATTCCAGTTATTTTATTTTCGAACTGTATGCTTTTTGGTTTTATTAAATAGCTAATTCAAGTGAAATCCATGTAAATTAGGGGAACTTTGAGAATTAAGGAAACAATTAACCAAAAAAATGTTAGATGAAATGTTGTCTTCCCGTGTAAGTTAACGGATTCTTTTCAATGTTAAGGGGCTGGGGAGCCCAGTCGGTTAGGCGTCCGCCTAGCATGCGAAAGGTCCCAGGTTCGGGTCCGGGCATTGCCAAAATAACTGCCGACCTATAAACGGTTCGTGCAGCCCAAAATGTCCGACGAACAATACCCCGTGTAGAGGGAGTGCACGTTAAATATCCTCCAAAGTCCTAACGCTGCGTACGATGTCGCCCTTAACGGTTGCGTTGGGTGCCTACTCAGGTGTCGGCTCGTCACTTGAATGTGGTTCTAAAATACGACGCCCGTCGCCAATAGGACTCGTGTAGCTGTAGTGCGACGATAATCAAACTTAACTAACTAACTTTTCAACGTTAAAATTTTTTGGCTAAAAAAAATTGAGCTTTCAAATTGTTGCAAACTTGTGAGATTTTTAGCATATTTTCCTTTTTTAATTCGAAAGAATTAAAAACTTTAAATGTAGTTATTGATATGCTGAAGATGTCCATTTTTCTGTACTCTCTTTTCAAAATGGGTTCGGTCCGTCGGATCTTAAAAATTATTTTTTTATTGGAAAGCTATGGCATAAGAGACCTATCTTTCATACTTTTTTCCCGTCTGTCTGTACGACCAGACGGCCATATATCTACCTAACTGTCTACGAACTATACATTAAATGATCATTGAGAGTTTATTTTTAGTCATTCAAGTTCCTTTTGAAACATGAAGAATGGCATGCGATACTTTATTTATTTAAAATAAATATCTATCTATATAATTCTCTTATACGGCTTCCAAATTTCCTTATATTTCTAACTCTGCAATGGCAAGAATCGAGTTTGTTTACAATTTCGCCTACGTAAAGAGAAGTTGATTTTAATTTACTCTAAGCCTTATATAAGATTCGTTATTAGTTAAAAAAAATTAGGATATAATCAGTAAGTTTAAATTTAAACATGCATAATATTAGGAACGTTTAATGTTTGAAAGTTAAAAAAAAACTATTGTTAATAAAACACTATTGTTAATAAAAAAGGAAAAATTCAAATTGCTTTTAAATATAGCTTCTAAGCGTTGACGGCTACCACGGTTTTCAATTTATTTACAAATGGATCTTAGTCAAGCAGCGAAATATTTCCTCAATAATAACCATTAATTTATAAGCATTTATTTGTAATTATTTTATTTTAAAAGGATACTAAAGGCGGTTAATCTAAAGGACCATGTCCGGATTTGGCGCCAGTGAACATGAAAGATTTCCTTATTAAAAATTATCGTGGCATTTGCGATCGTAGATCGTAGCGATATTTTAAAATAAGAAAATCAGAACTTAACAGTTTGCTGCAAGTTCAAAACTCACAAAAAATAATTTAAGAAATGAGTTCTTTTAATAATTAATGATTAATAATATTTTAAATAAATTAATACGATTTTAAAAAATTTAACGATGAAAGAAATGGACGGGATCTAGTTATAAACAAAGTAGCAAAATAAAATCTCTAATGCAAACAGAATACATAGAAAAAAACTGAACTATTAGATAATTATTCGCTTAAAATACGATCTCTGGCTATTTGTGTAGCCAATGGCTGCCATAATACCAATTTGGCGAAAAAATTGCCGGACATGCCCCTTAAGGTTAACCCTTAAGGCTAGACTAAAATATTTCAATGAACAGTGAGCGAGCGAAGCGAGCCGGGGGTTGGCGAGCGATAGCGAGAAGGGGGCGTGCCCCTAGTTTGAAGAAAAATAAGAAGATTGCGTAACTTGGTCACATTTTACAATTGCGACAAATGTCGCTAGGATTTGATTTCATCAATTTTGCATAATTGTTCTTTGAACTGAAAATAAATTTAGCAAGCGAAAAAAATACCAATTTAATTTGAGAAAGAAACTAATGATAATAGCTAATGTTTGCTTTTAAAAGTTTAATAACAACTAAATGGCCGGGTTTGGCGATTTTTTAAAGATGTATAAATCTTGTGTGGTAGTGGTTTTACGTGACAGTTACTGTTACAAATATACTTGTTTTTCTATAAGAATTTCAATGAGTATGTAAGCAACAGGAAAGTAGGCTATTTGAGTTCTTTTGAACTTCTTGTTTCCTGTAGGCTAATAATGGCTAAGTAATTTCTTTTAATTTTCCACGAAGACAAATTCTCTTTTTTCACATGTAATATAATTTCCAACAATAGTGATCCTATATAAGACTTTTCTTGATAATCGATTTTTTTTCTATTGACGATGATACTATCTGATTTCGATTAAATACTGTGAAAATACTGCTATTTTCAACCATTTTGGTTGTTATTAATGAAAACTGATTAAGACTGATTAAGTCCTCTAGGTTAAACATTAATGACTGAATTTTAGATTGAATTGCAATGAGAATCCAATTGCAAATTTTAAGAAGTTAAATAAATTTAAACTAGTGTAATATATTATTTTAATTGTTATGTCGGTTTTAAATGTAAACTTAAAATACATATTTTATTTCGGCATTAATATTTTTTAATTCTTTAATGACGTAAAGTTCAAAATATATTTTTGAGTAAAATACTTTTAATTTAGCAAATATATATCCATTTTTTTCACGATCTAAAAATATAATGAGGACTTTGAGTATAATAGATTTTACGCGCACAAGTCCCATATAAACGGCACTGTTTATCGGCGGGAATTTTCTTTGTTCAGCACAATCTGTTTACAGGTTGAATAAGATGAGCACAGAACCCCAGAGTGTATCCTCCGGGACAAACCTTTGCCTTAACCTATCGCATCACGCTTTTTTTTTATTTTAAAGATCTTGATACAATAATGTCTTTACATATGCTAACCTATGGTTCTACTTGTAATAAAGAGGAATTTTAATGACTTATGTTTTGTTCCTGTGATGAGATAACATAAAACGTTTAATTATTATTTTTGAATTTTTAAAATGGCCATAATTTTCGAAAGATAGCAATACTATTTTTTGTATTTTATAAATTTACTAGCAAATAAATACCCGTTCTTCGCACGCACTAAAAGAAAATCGATCCAAGTATATGTGTCATTTAATGCTATAGGATAATAAGCTTTGCCTTTGTTCCCGTTCATTATAAAGAATAAAATCCCGTTACTTATATTGCTTTAAAATTCTAAAATAAAAATACATCACTATAAAATGCACATCCTCATATCACAAAAATCTTCCTCAATATGAACTTACTGTCATCTCAATTTTCCTGATAAATTCAAAATTAGCCATAATTGTATAACAATGTTATTTCACGTCAAAACCTCCATTCTGGGTTTAAAAAAAACAAAAAAACATTTAGCTCATTGGCACGTTCAATTATTTTTTATAACAACGTGCAAAAAAGTTCATTTTTTTATATCATATTCATTCATAAATCGTTGCGAAAATGCCACTTTACGTGCTTACGTCACAGGCAGTGCCGAAAGTAGTACTTTCGGCACTAGTGCGGTAAAGTAAATAAGAGTATCTGATTGGTAGAAAAACAAAATGATGTCATGAATATCTCCATGGAAACTAAATGTTGTCATGAAACTCACTTATTTCTATTGGTTCATTACTTTTGCATTTTCTAATATCTCCATGGAAACTACAAGTACTACAAAAATTATTAAATAAGACAAAAGTAAGAACAGGGAACGTTCAATGGGCTTGTTTCACGGAGGATCTGGCAATAGCTATGCGGTTTTGTTTGCATGTCTATTTTGATGTCTTCCAACAGTATTGCCACCAGTTTTAGGAGAAAAACTATGAAAAAATACCATTTAATTCTAAAATTGCAAAAACACTCCATAAAAATACTAGCAAAGCGTTTCACGTTTTTTAAAGTCACTAAAAAAATTCCAAAATGCAGCTAGGATTTTTACGATATTTTTTTGTAAGTTTAGAATTTATTTTAGAATTATTCTAAAATTACAAAAAAATATCGTAAAAATACTAGCTGCATTTTGGAATCTTTTTAGTGACTTTAAAAAAACGTGAAACGCTTCGCTAGTATTTTTATGGAATGTTTTTGTAATTTTAGAATTAAATGGTATTTTTTCGTAGTTTTCCTCCTAAAACTGGTGGCAATACTGTTGGAAGACATCAAAATACACATGCAAACAAACCGCATAGCTATTGCCAGATCCTCCGTGAAACAACCCCATTTTTTTTCAAATCATTAATTTAGTTTCTGAAGGTAATGGCAAGAAAATAAAAGTAATTTCAATTTTAATTAATTTTTGTGTTCATACCAATTTCTTCTGTCGAATGGCATCACGAAAGGGAAAAAAGATCGGATTTGAGCGAAAGTGGTGTATTTTTTTCAGAAAATTAGAATTCTCTCTAAAAATGGAACAAATATGAAAAAACTAAGCCTCAGGTGCACAAGTTGGTATTAAAGGGAATCTATCTTAAAAATTTTGAATTTCTGAGGGCAGTTAAGTAGATCTTTTACGATCCACAGACATACAGACAGACTCTTTCTTTTATTATTATAGATAATATAATAATTTGAGGGTACTTTCCCTTCGGTTTTGTTTTATTTTCTTATTTTTACTATTTTCTGTGAAAAAAATGCTTAAATAGAAAAGCAATACTTTCACAGAAGTGAGGGTTTCAAAATTAATACGTGATTTTTATGGAACTAACTATCCCACTTTAAATGATCGAAAGTTGTGGGGACCAGGGCTGATTTTTCACGTTATTTTCTACGGAGTTGTAGATTTTTTACTTTTATTTATATTTTGAAGAAAAATATATATCATTACCTGATCAAAAATTTTATTAATTCAAAAGTTTATCTATAAACTAGAGTGACTATTTTTCCGAAAATACTTTTTAGCAGCAAATGTTTATGTGCAAGCACGTTAAGCTGGAAAACATGCCTCGTATACGAGGTATATTTTCCCAGACTGCCAAAAATGGATGGGGCAAATTTCCCAACTATTCTCAAAAATATTTAAAACATTTAAAAACAATTTTTTTTTTATTTTGTGGACATTTTATTAAAAACTAGCAAACTTATACCCGTTCTTCGCACGGATTAAAAAAATATCAAATCGTTCCAAATATGTGTACCATTTACCCTGTTATAGGATCATAAACTTATTATTGTTTCCACTTGTTATAAATTATAAAATCCCGTTTCATTGCCTTAAAATTCCAAAATGAAAAATACGCTATAAAATGCACTCATAAATGTCATCACAATTCCCTCACAAATACATAAAACCTTTTAGCTCATTTGGCGCGTTTTAGGAAATAATTTGGCGAGAAAATAGATATAGTTACCCACATTCATTATACAGCTCTAACACAATGACCTTCGAACAACCGACCAGCTTATAAATTATTTATTAAAGAAATTGCCTATTTGGCGAATTTTAGTTAATAATTTGTCGAGTTTGGCAACGTATTTGGCGAAAAATAAAGACATAAAACACTAATAGCTCTATTGCGATGGCCTTTATTAACCATCATAGTTCAGTAATAGCTTAACTATACATTTATTGCTTAAATATACATACATGCAGTCAACAGAAAAATCAATGAAAAAATCATCAAATAAACCCACACTAAAATCCGGGAATGAAGACTGGCGGAATTACGTCACTTGAAACATGTCAATTATTTTTTCAAATAATGAATTTAGTTTCTGAAAGTAATGGCAAAAGAATAAAATAAACATTTTGAATTTCATATGTTTTCGTTAAAAGTTTTATTTAATTTTTTCAGCCGATGGCATCAGGAAAGAGAAAAAATGATCGGATTTGAGCGAAAGTGGTGTATTTTTTTCAGAAAATTCGAATTTTCTCTAAAAATGGAACAAATATGAAAAAACTAAGCCTCAGGTGCACACGTTGGTATTAAAGGGAATCTATCTTAAAAATTTCGAATTTCTGAGGGCAGTATAAGTAGGTCTTTTACGATCCGAAGACAAACACACACACACACACACACACACACACACACACACAGACTCTTTCTTTTTTTATTATAGACTAGCAAATTTATACCCGTTCTTCGCACGGAATAAAAAAATATCAAATAGATTCCAAATATGTGTACCATATACCCTGTTATAGGAGCATAAACTTATTGTTGTTTCCGCTCGTTATAAATTATAAAATCCCGTTTCATTGCCTTAAAATTCCAAAATGAAAAATACGCTATAAAATGCACTCATAAATGTCATCACCATTCCCTCATAAATACATAAAACCTTTTAGCTCATTTGGCGCGTTTTGGGAAATAATTTGGCGAGAAAATAGATATAGCTACCCACACCCATTATACAGTTCTAACACAATGACCTTCGAACAACCGACCAGCTTATAAATTATTTATAAAAGAAATTGCCTATTTGGCGAATTTTAGTTAATAATTTGGCGAGTTTGGCAACGTATTTGGCGAAAAAATAAAGACATGAAACACTAATAGCTCTAGTGCGATGGCCTTTATTAACCATCATAGTTCAGTAATAGCTTAACTATACATTTATTGCTTAAATATGCATACATGCAGTCAACAGAAAAATCAATGAAAAAATCAAATAAACCCACAATAAAATCCGGGAATGAAGACTGGCGGAATTACGTCACTTGAAACATGTCAATTATTTTTCAAATAATGAACTAAATTTTTATAAAGTAATGGCAAAAGAATAAAATAAACATTTTGAATTTTAAATGTTTTCGTTAAAAGTTTTATTTAATTTTTTCAGCCGATGGCATCAGGAAAGAGAAAAAATGATCGGATTTGAGCGGAAGTGGTGTATTTTTTTCAGAAAATTCGAATTTTCTTCAAAAATGGAACAAATATGAAAAAACTAAGCCTCAGGTGCACACGTTAGTATTAAAGGGAATCTATCTTAAAAATTTCGAATTTCTGAGGGCAGTATAAGTAGGTCTTTTACGATCCGATAACAGACACACAGACAGACAGACTCTTTCTTTTATTATTATAGATAAAAAGCAATGGTACAATTTATTGTAAAATAAAATAGTCCAAAAGAGTATACCAGCATAGGGTTAAAATTATAAAAAAAACATTATATTATAGCAAAACTTTATTTTAACAAATCAATAAAGGTCATTATCATCTGGATCATTTTGAACTCAAACAAATTGTGTAACTTTCCATTTTGATGTAACCTTAGTATTCGGCTTTTATAGAGGTTTCCGAAAGTATTGCTAATGATTTCAAAAACGAATTGGAGTTTTCACATGCATTGAAGTTTGGTGAGATTACTTCCCTTTACTTTGCCATCTAATTAACTCCAAACTTTGGATGCAATATTACACATTATTAACCTCACAGTGCAATTATTCCCTATCTTTAGAGCATATTTAAGTTATTGGATGCGTTTCTGTTACTTCATCCATTCGTAATAGCTAATGGAGCGAAGAATATTGCTTCAGAATAGTACGAGTTCTGTCAGCTTTCTTTTATTACTATTTCGGCAATTTTTAATCTAGACCAAAAGATATTTACATTTAGAACTTAAAGTATGGGTCTTAAGTAATATAGTAAAAAATGATTGCATTTTTGGAATGTTAAGTTGAGTTTACGAAAGTTGGAGCACTTTTTCTATAAGGGATTGTTGGAATTCTTGCCCCGTAAAATTTCGGAAAACCAGCACCGTCTCCGTTTTTTAACTTTAATTGTACCTTGACGAGTAGAGATTCAATTAAAAAAAAACAAATACATAGTTTCGTAGAGAGAGAAGAACCACTTTTATACGCAATGAAAAAATTGGAAGTTTAATAAAAGAACGTTTAATTTAAGTTTGAATGCAAGTATGAAAAGTTACTCAACATAGAAAAAATATCACAAAAACAGCTCTAACGACAACATTACAACACTAACTGAACAAAGAATCATTTGGGTATCATATAACGTGTTGCTTCATAAACCATCTCGTCAGTTGACGCCTTTCCAATATAAGGCTTGGTGGAAAACATACCCCATTGGAAAACTAGTCCCGTTCTCCCCTATTCGAATTCATATTTTAGTTTGCTGAAATATTAGAAAATACACATGCGGGTTTGTTTGTCGGTCATTAGTGTTGAATTCATATTATTACTATTTCAAATACTCCTAAGTAGATAATTATGTAAAGATAGGTATTTAAATGACAAAGTTTTGAAGAAATTTCATTTTTTAAAAATTATTATTAGGTGCATAAAACTTTTTATTTATTGAAATCATTTGATGTAAAAAAAAGCTATTAATTAAAATAATAGCGCTCACTGTAATAAAGAATAAATATATATTTTTCTTTATCGCTTTTAATAAATGCTCCAAAGACATTCGTAAAATTTTGTGTCAGGTAAGTATTATTAAATTAAAACTAAAACACTATGATAAGAGACGTGACATATATAATTCAATTTGAAATTCTTATTTGCACCTACGCGATTGTATTTGCTATAAAATTTATCTAGTAAAAGTATAAATAGATATGAAAGCCGAAAGGGAATCAAGAAACTAACTTAAATTTTAACTTAGCTATCTTCTTTTTGTTATTAAATGTAGAAAGGAAAAAAAACGTTTCTTAAATTTCTGAACTTTTTTTAGTTCTAAATCAAATGAGTTTTATCAAAGACGTTGCTACATATTTTTCTCAGACATGTATTGTATTCTGCGTGGAAAAGTGGCGCATCGACAAAAAATTAAATTATCAAAAAAAAAAAAAAATGGATAAAGAATTTAGAATTTCCAATGCATTTTATTATGAAATTAGAAATGTGTAACACCTTTCAATTAACGTTAAATAAATCTCCACACATTTTAAGTTAATTGTATACCTTATAAGATACTCCTTGCACATGCGCAATTTTCTCGAAAGCCTTATTACGACGACCGACAGGTAGTAGAGACTCGTGTACCAAATTTGAAGTCCATAACACTTTTAGTTCTAACTGTAGAGTGGTTTCAAACAGACAAACGGATAGACTGACCAATATTTGAATTTTTTTTTATAATCAGGACCTTCAAAAACGTGTAGAAAATACAAAATCTCCATTTTCGATTTTCAACCCCATCGCAATACTTCCTCATATTTCATATTAGGTAATTGAAAGTAAAAATAAAGCTAATTTCATAATAAAATGAATTGGAAATGCTAAATTCTTTATCCATTTTTTTTTGATAGTTTAATTTTTTGTCGATGCGCCACTTTTCCACGCAGAATACAATACATGTCTGAGAAAAATATGTAGCAACGTCTTTGATAAAACTCATTTGATTTAGAACTAAAAAAAGTTCAGAAATTTAAGAAACGTTTTTTTTCCTTTCTACATTTAATAACAAAAAGAAGATAGCTAAGCTAAAATTTAAGTTTCTTGATTCCCCCGTACTTCAACTGTTATAAGGATCAATTTAAGATTGGCTTTAGTAGCTAAATCGTTAAATATAAAATATTTTAGCAATTTTAACTCGAAAAGTCATATTTATGCGATAATCCATTTTTCAGCTGACACTGCGATGCGTTTCTGGTTTGTGATTTTATTTCAGAGAGTTGTGTTTCACAAATTGGGTGAATACCTTCCTTAATTTAATATTATGAAAATATTACAATATTTATTTTTTGCGAGTAGGAAAAAACTTGTGGATAAAGATAGTTTAAAAATGTTAAATTAAAAAAAATAATACTCTATGTATTTGTTTGTGATCAGTTTTTAAGATTACCATAATTATTTTATAGTTGTTGTTTTTATTTACATAAAGTTTATATAATTATCCACCATGATAAATAATTCATTGTTAAATCTATTTATTTAAATAATAGTATTACAATAAGTACATAAAAATTTAATTATATAATCTTAAGTCTAGACTTCAATAAATATATCTTGACTCCTTCAAATTAAGTACTATTATTAATATTTACTATTATTAATATTTTTTCGTATAATTTGACATTGAATAGTTTATTTGATAAACGGTCGGGGGGGGGGGGGGTTAATTGTTGTACCTTCACATCAATGTTATCAATCAATCGCATTCAGGGATCTCGTCTTCCTCTAACTTAAGCCTATCAAAGAGAATAACTAGGTAATCAAAGATACCTATTTATTATATCGACTGTAATCCTTTCTTCTATAAGGAAATCCTTATTTATTCATAGTGAAGAAAATTGCATTATTTATTAAACATGTGATATATTATAAGTTATTCTGGAGTCAGACCTATTTCTTAACTATATTTACTCTAAAAAAACTTTTAATAAATTCTTAGAGAATTTTGGAGTAATTGAATAGGAGGACAGAGTTGAGCGTTTAAGGTACCAAAGCTGTATATTTCTTGCAAAGAACTTAAGAAACTTTCTTCCTTAAGGTTTAAAGATGGACATTTTAAAATTGGATTAAAACTTTTCTGAGATATATAATCCTAAAGTTTGTAGTCTACCATAAAATTTACAAATTTCTAAAGGTAATTTTCTGTATTATATACCTAAAAAATACTTCTACATAACAGAATAATCAATTTCACGAAATTCAACGCTTAATTTTCAGTTGAAAAGTATTTACATAAACTTTACAGTTGAACTAGTTTTCTGAAAATTGTATATTCTGCGTTACCAAGTGCAATGAATTAGTTTTAAGGAATATTTATATTTGTAAATAACGAAGTTTATATTAAAATAAATTCTGGAAGTTATAAAAGTGCCTAAAACATCGAAGTTTTTGTTATTTAACAAAAAGTTAACTCCTAAGATAACTCTTTCAAAAGAAATCTTTTGCTATATGCTTGAAAAATAGATTATTACTTTTACTCTCACATTTTAGACTGTACGAAGAATAATAGTTTCCCAGTCATGTTAAGTGAATTGGTGAAGCGTCGTTTTCTTACTTAAAATGAGTTAGATCTGTTACTTCACGGATATCTTTGGCATAGTTTTTATTTGGGAATTTTCAAACGAAGTTAATAAACATATTTTTTATAATTTCGTGCAAAAAACTAACTTTTTCGAATCAATAATCTTGGCAAAAGTGATTTTCTTAAAGAAATTGTGTTTAAAAGTTACTTTCACTCATTAGTTGAGCAAAGTAAATACCGGCAACTGAATGGTGGGAAATTCTTTACATAAACATGATTAACGTTTTCGTGTTTTGCTTGCTTTTGTTTTCCATTGCTAATCTAAGAAATAATATTTTACTTGTTATAATAAAAAAATGCTGTCACAACCCGTACGAAATTGTCTTTTTAATTATTTTTAAAGTAACTAGTAATCTGCTTCAACTCATTAAAAAAAAGCTATATTTTTTTACACTAGTTGCATAAATAGTTAGTATTCATAATTAAATATCTCAAGTTTATATGATTTTATTATTAAACAACTTAAAATTTCACTTAAATACACAAATAATATTTTTTATCATAACAATTTATTTAAAAATTGTTCATCATAAAACTGTAATATTTAGATGGTGCGAAATTAAAAAAAAAACATAAGTGTTTTAACCAATATAAAATTTTCCCCGACAAAACAAATTATAGTTTCTCTTTGAACATCATTAAATTATTCTGAGATTTAATTCCCAAACTTATTTGTTTGTTAAGCAATTGTACCAAAATTAATTTATTTTAAAATATATGTTTAAACGTTTAATAATGTATTCCCAAAAGACGGTTAAGATTCAATAAACATTTTTAAATGATTTAGTTATTGAATTAATAATAAATTTATAAAGCTAATAAAGCATTTGAATTGAAAAGTCAGTCAACAGTATGTTAATTGTATTAAATAAACCTTTTTTCAAATTCTGAAAGACCTTTATATAAATTATTCTCTAAAGTATTTTAATTTATAATTACAAAAACAAAAAAATAGTGTGTATACCTTATAGACTCTTAAACTAGACATCAGTTTGCGTCGTAACTTGCCATAATTGTTTAATGCATACTTAAGTTACGATTTTTGAACATTCAGGAGTTCGAAATGTTCTACTTTTGGAAAAAATTGGAATTATCTGAAAAAAATTAACCTTTTTCAGTATTTTAGTAGTAAAATTTTTGCTCAATTTTGATGCAAGAATGTACTCAAAAATGATCACATAAAGTCAATCTCATTCGTTATTGAAACATAAAAATGCTCAGAAATGAATGCCTGGTGTTTCATTCTTGAATACATGCATGGAATCAGAAATGCAAATATTGAACTTAAACAAAATTTACTCCTAGTAATTTTGACTATGCGACTCAGATTTGATCATTTGTTTACAAATTTGTGCAAATATCGTATATTAGAAGGCATAGAAAACTATATATTAGAGTTACCAATAACACATTTTTTCCCACAGTGTTATGTACTAAGTGGTTATTTAGAAAAAAACACATTATAACTAGTGCAGCAAGTATAACACATTTTTTTGAAAGTATACTATTAACAACATTAGTCAATTAAATTAAACATAATACACCTCTGGTTCGAAATAGTTTGACTTGAACTACTAGTTCCAACAATAACCAACAAATGTAATATGTTGAATCTAAAGTGAATAAAACCAATAAAAATAAAGCTAATATTTGGAAATAGAAAAAATAATGGGTCCAATCAACACAAATTAATGCATTTGATACAAATATTGCCAACACTGTACAGGCAATTGTTATGGCATGCACCAACAGACAATTACTCCTAGAATGAAATTAATGGATTTGATTTAATTTGTCAAGTTCGTCTTGATTGGGGGGCTGCTTGTTCACATAATTAGTGAGGTGAACATTAATCTGAAATCGTGTGGAATTGGGAGTCTAAAGAAGCCATTTACTTCGAATTTGAAATTGATTGACGGTAGTGTTTAATGTGAAGAGTTCTGGAAAGGATTAATATTTGCGTAGTTATATGAGGTAATGTTTTAATTTAAATGGTAAAAGTATTGAGAATTATAGTGTATTAAGTTGATAAAAGCTATTCGCATGACTGTTGTAAAATCATTTGATAAAATAAGTTTGATTTTTAGTTGAAGTTTAAATGTTATTTGTTTTGATTTTATTTTTAGTTTAAATGTTATTTGTTTTTTAATGCTTATCAACACACGTCAATGTATTTTCTTTAAATTTACTAGTTTTCGTAGCCTTAAAGTGCACAGTAAAATTTTGGAGTAACGTTACTCTATGAAAGTGGTAGAAGCCTAGCTACCTCTACTTTATGGAAAGAGTATAACACAATTTTTGTATAGGAAAAGAATAAATTAGAAAAGCTGTTCACTATTGGGATCCACAAATGCTCATTTAACAACAGAATAACTATTTAAGATATCATTTTTTAAATAAAATTTTTACTATGCAATGTAAAAATGTGTTGTATAAAGTTACTTTATATAACTGAGGGCAGCAAGTGCTGACTCCTTATTTTCCCGATTTCTTTGATTCATTACATTGTGGATTTCCTTGTATTACTTTCCATTAAGTAAACTGTTACGATTTGAACACGAACTGACGTCCTTATTAAAGGCACTCTAATAACAAATGCAATAGTAAGAACCTCTGTACCTTGATACACCTTAACCCAAATACATGTTCGTTGTATATATAAAGTTCGACCTTGTATTCGTGTGCACTTATTATTCAATTAAAGATGTTGTGTTAAGAGCAGTTCGTCTTTCTTCTTTAGTAGCACCCCATAAGTTAGTTAAATAATTTAGTTCGAAAATATACCTTCATGCTACATATATATTTAGCAAAATTTCATTCATTAGAAGTTTTAAAGATTTTTGTCCCTTTACTTTTCTGCGTTTGTTAAATTAAAAAAAATTAAGGACTAAAAATTGCGTTTTATTCCTCTGTCTTGGCTTGCTCAAACTCTTACACTTTTAACTTCAAAACTGCTGGTTATTCAACAAACTTACTTATTATTATTTACTTATTTATTATATTTAAGTTTATAATTTCTTATATTTGCTTTATAACAAGAAATATATATATTTTTTATCATTTGTGTTTGCCAAGAGAAATCCGAATAGGAAACTTTTATAAACAACAGTCGTTCGAATACATTCTCTAAAATACTTTCTATGTAAACAAATAAGTAAAAAAAGTGTTACCTTTATGATAAAAATTATATTAATAAAGAATATTTACCTTTATGATAGATATATGTACGATACGTGAATTTCAGACAAATGGATACATTATTAATAAACAGAGACATCCAAAGCAGTCATACTTATAATAAAATCAATGAAAATTTATGATTTCTTCAGTAGTAAGATTTACTCAAATTAATTACATCTGGATTTTGATTAAAGCGAATTAAATGTGCTTGCAAAATTTCCATATATATTTCTAATATTTCGAATTTTAAATTTAGTTGAAAATAAATTTCGTTGGGCACTACTTCAGCTTTAAACTATAAGTGTGTTGATCAATATTTTTGGCGTCTTATTCTTCGCTAAAATTAATTTGTAATAATTATTGGAATTATACGAACTTTCTTGCATATTTAGGTCAATAATTATGATTACATATTTGACATATTAAACTGCACATTTCTCAGTTTTTGAATTTATAGCAATCATTTAATTCGTGATTATTTTTCATTTATAAAAGAAAATTGCACTTTCATTTTGCTTTATCTTGGGTATTTAGAGGTAAACTTAAAGATGCAATATTTCTTTTTTTTTTGTAGTTTATACATTGAAACTATTTGTTAATAAAAGGTACATTTTGGCTTTGCAACGTCCTACCAAAATGCCACTCTTTATTGATCTCCAGGACAACTGTTAATGAAGAATTCATCTGTCTAGTAAACAAGAAAAACGAGATGGGGATTCTATCTTTATCATTAATATACCATTAGCAATATTTTAAGACAAATGAGTACAATTTGTGTAAGATGTGAGATTTGTGTAACAAATGAGTACAATTGTGGAAGATTTGGAGCAGATGTGAAAATCCAGTTCGTTATTAGGTTGTAAAAAACAATGGATAACTATTTTAACTTGGTTTTTTATTAAAAACAATCCTTATAATGATGGAAATAGGGAGTGTATGAGTAACAAGTCTAAAAACTTAGTACTTAATAAATAAAAAAAAAGGAATTAACAAGATTATTACTTCTTTCGATTTTTGAAAAAGTCAGCTTATGTTGTTTGAATAGAACTGTTTGTACAACAAACAAATAGGGATAGTACAAACAAATCCCCCTACTTCTATGACACGTTAGGCTAAATTTACCTACAAATTACCTTCAAAAAACTTTGAACTTTACGAAAGTGTCTAAACACAGCACATTTCCTTTAACTAAAACTATCGCTTGATTCCTAGCTTTTTAACGTGACAAATAGACACCAGAATGATTGTTTACAGAAGTAGTACTAAGGTAAAACTATTTATAGTCGAAATAAGTCACGCTTCCATATTACCCGCATGTTTCCACACACATTTACAATTTCTCCTCTTATATTTATTAGAGTTTCTTTATTGGAAAAATTACTTCTCCACGTATTTAACAAAAACTATGTTTTCTTTTTAGCAATTTACAACTTCGTCAAAAAATTCAAAAACTTCAACTTCAGGTTCATCAAGTATAAAAAAAAACTTAATTGAAACAAAACGCAGCTTCTCTTGCATATTGTTTTGGAATGAATTTTTAAATTTTTAAATATAAAAAATTCGTTGGTCTCGTTACTTAGCTCTCATGGGACATATCTTTTAAAACAAAACACAATTAATAAACTATTATTAAAGGATTCTGCTGAAGAAATAAATTTTTAAAATTGATATCACATCATTATTAATTTACAAAAGTATTTAAGAATTAATCACGAGATATAACATTCCAGTCATTTGCATTATTACAGATTTTTGCAATTATTGGGAATTACAATTTTTGATTTTGAAGATACTGTTACAGAGATTTACTGTTATAGTCACTTGCATAGTAGTCAACCTATTAGTTTCTGACAAATTTAAATATATTCAATTTTAAGTACTCAATAATTATATCGAAGTGGCCTTGCGCGTCTTAAGTAAAACTTCATTAGTTAAACTTCAATTCCACTAAATCTAAAATATTCTTTTCTAAGATGCTTGGATAACGATTGGATTGGGTGTCATCCTTTGAGATCTCATTAAAAGGACATTTGGAGTGAGATCCGGATTAAAAAGAATCACATAACCTTAATTGGATAAAATGTATTTTTAAATATTTTACATATAATTTGTATTTTGTAACTAAATCTTCTAGTGACTATTTTAAAATCTAAGTTAAGGTCAAGTCAATTAATTTGAATTTAAGTTAAATAGTATATATTTAAATATTTTATAAAAATGCTATCTTTTTTTGTTAATAAGAAATGAGATATTTTTTCTGATGAGATCTCCAATGGGGTTGCTTTATAGGCGGTCAAGCTTTTGCAGACTCGTCATATTCCCCTGAGAGCCATTTTTTGTGGCACCATCTAGGCGGCTCTCACTACCAATTTTGACGCTCAGATTACAACGAATCTGAGCTCTCTGTGGATGTTAAAAACATGTCGAGATTTAAGTTTGCCGAGAGATCCCAGGCCAAGTGGGTACTCAAGGGATCTTTTACATGTCACATAATCATATGACATGTGTGCCCAAGATTTTCCCATCCAGAAAATCTGACGACTCAGCCGGGGATCGAACCCGCAAACTTAGGCTTATGACGTAATCCCTCTCAGCCACTGAGTCCCCAGAAATGAGATAGTATTTTTCGTCCTTGAATATGTAATGATGTTCTTTTCCAACAATGTTATGCAGAAAATATAGCATTTAATTTTGCTTTAATGGTTTTCCTTAATGCAATACTTAATATTCATTGAAATGCAATCAATGTTTTGACCATAAAATATTTAATAAAAACCAATCAAAATTTGGTATTCAATTTTGATATTAAACTTTTTAATTTTATCTTTTCACTTAGCATATTTAGATTAAAATAAAAATAGGTGTTATACATTTGTCTAAAAATACATTATTATAAAAGTTTCATATAATTTTTATCTGAAAAGGTTTAAGAACCACAAAAAATTTTGTTACAGAATTTTTTTAAAATTTCTTTCATAAACATTGTATAACAATCACGAGATAACTTATGTAGACATTATAATTTTTTTAAGAAATTTTATTTAGAATTTAATATATTTATTATTCATGTGAAAGTGGCTTTAATGTTTTTAGATGCGAAAAGTTGATTTGTTATTTTTATATTCGAATAACTCGTATGACTTATTCGTGATTATAAAAAAAATGTTCTTTCTGAATATTTTGTATAAATTATGTGAAAATGTGAAGGACCTCTTTGTGTAAGTCCGCATATATTCCACCAGATTTTACAGAACAGTTTTACCTAACTGTATCAAAAAGGTATATTTAATATATGTTTTTAAAAAGTATGTTACGGTAGACTTAACAAACGTTTTGGGGTAATTATCGATACTGATTGGTATACAAATCTCTGTTGAGTTATCACTTGCTTTTCAAAAATTAATGGAACGTTACTCCGTAAACATAGTGGATGCTGGCAAAATGCGCTTCCACCATTTTTACTAGGTAATTTTGAATAACTTTACCACGAAAAATTGGAATAAGTTTTTCAGCCAATTTTTTTGTAAAGTAGACACGTTTCTTTGAAGTTTTGTTTTAGTATATGTGAAAGTTTGGGCATTATTATAGTCTATCTCAGTGGACGTCGATTTAAATTACAGAAGTTATGAGATTTTCAGTCTAATTGAATGATTTTAAACGAATATTTTATTTGTTTATAATACAGAATAATAGAAGAACTCAGGTACTACGCGCGCGAAAACTCGTTTACTATTACAGTTGTTATACCAAATTATTGATGACAAATTGTGTTTTTTCATTACTTTAAGTTGTAATTTTTTATAAATGAGATTTTAAAGATATACGCGATATATATTGCCTTAGCATAATAGTGAAACTTTTTGTAGATTTGTTTCATAGATATATTACAAGACAACTTTTTAAAGAATAATATACAATAAGTGTAAATTATATGCACTAAATAAAAAGAATATTGATTTAAAAAATAAACAAAAAGTTCTAAAAGAACTAAAATAGCCTACTTTCCTTTTACTTAACTCACTGAAATTATTATCGGAAAACAAGTAGGTTTGCAACTGTAAATGCCATCAATAGCCGTTTCTACCCAAGATTCACACACATTAGGAAAAAAAACATCGCTTAACACAGCATTCAGCTATAATATAAAAGAAAAAATAAACTATTTTCAATAATTTTTTCCCTAATTAAATATTTTTTATCGTCTGCTTAATTTATTTGTAGTGCGAAGAATAATTAAATATTTATCGGTAACAAAAAACATGAAACTATTCCAAACTACCCTAAAAAATTAAGGAATGCAAATTAAAACTAACCAGAATTTCATGCAAAAAATATACCTTGCCGCTTTCTTAGTAAAAAAATAATAAACAGTATAATAATCACATTGTTCTACCTTTTATAACGTCATTCCAAACTGTGATTTATGACAAAATTAAATGTTGCGTCAAATATTATTTTTTAAATAAATAAAGTTTCTCATGCTATTGTTGACGCGGCAACAGCTATAAATGAATTGAAATTTAATTTCAATGCTAATTCAATGGGGAATTCCCCGACAAACAGTAGTCAGATGACGTTCAAACAGAAGGGCAAAAAGTATGAAAGTTGGGTCTCTGAAGTCCTACCTTTACATCAAAAAAGAATTTTTGAGATCCGATGAATAGAACCTATTTCGGTAGGGGGGGGGGGGGGGGGGGGGCAGACGGACGGATAGACGGACCTACTTTTTCATTTTTTAAAAATTCTTTCCAATTAAGAAAAGAAATATAAGCTAAAAATAATAATATGCTAAACTTTTAAATAATGAAAACAAGTATTCTGTGATATTATAAGTAGGTTTCTTAATGGAAATTTCCTTTTGTAAGGTGCCTACACGAGTTGAATTTGCACGACCAAAAGTAATTCTTTGATATCAAATAGGGGAGAGTGGGGGCTAATGGGACGCATGGCTAATGGGACAAGGGGCTTAAAGCGGAGAAAAACATACTTTTTTACAAATATTTCTACACTACAACATTATTATAACAGTTAGATTTCACATTTTAACAACCAAAGATCAGCCATTAAAAGCATGTGTTGAAGTGGAGAGAAGAATTGTTGTTTTGGAGAACCCAAAGTTAGTTAAAAGTGTATCTTTTTTCACTTTTAAAGTATTAAATAAAAGTTTCTGTGAATTAAACTATAGTTTTAGGTAGATGACATATCTTAGATTAAGATATTATATGTCAAATATTGTGGTGAAATACACGTGGTTATGTGTTGGATTATTTATAAAAAACAACACTGTGGGGTCTAATGGGATATAAACTGTGGGGTCAAATGGGAAACGAATAAACCTAGCTTTGTATGCTTTTGTTGAAGAATGTATATAAATCTCTAATATCTTATTCAGTCAAGTTGCCAAAAACTTTTTCAAACTTTAATTAAAAAAAATTTTGAACTTTTTTCGTCGTATAATAAGTGAAAGTTCAAGTAGCTTTATTGGGGACATTTTTTCACCTGCAATTCATGAATTACATCTGAACAGAGCTTGGTGAAGATAAATAATTTGTTGTTGAAATTTGCTAGAAGGCAAACTATTCGTTATTACGTTGGAAAAATTGATTTCTGAAATAGAAAGCGATGCACTCCGGGTAAGCTATTTGAAGATAAAGACGGTGTGGTCTTTTTAAATTCCCGTACCATGAAAAGGAGGACTAGTTTGGAATAAATGTTAGGAGATTTAGTTACAAAACTGTCCTTTCCAGTGATTCAACAAAATTATATTATCCAAAAAGCCAGGGAGCATCTTCTATTTTGAGTTTTAACTTTGATATTTCATCTTTCAATGGGAAATAATTGTTTAAAACATGAAATTTCTTTATGTATAGATTATGTAAATAGTGTTTGCTTTTAAAAATTTATTTTCCTGTCATTTTCTGATTCCTTTTCCCTTTTTGAAGTTTTAATTAAGGCAACATATACCATGTCCCATTAGCCCTGCACTATGTCCCATTAGCCCCCACATATGGGGGCTAATGGGACAGTTACATGTTTGTTTTAATTGCTCAGAATCTAAAATATGGTAATGTTTTAAGATCTGTCGAATGACTTTTTAAGTAAACGAATGTTTAGTTTATGAGCTTGTAAAAAAAAAAATAAAATTCTTGCTTTTTTGCTGAAATACAGAGGTTAATAAAAAGTTGTCCCAATAGCCCCCACTCTCCCCTACTCTATAAAAACTAGTAAATCACAAAAATTATTTTTTTCATTATTTTTATCGGGTTATGTTAATTCCGGCCAATGTCAGGAATTCCATTTTAATGGGTCAAATATCCCCAATTGAAGGATACCCTGATTCCCATATTACTAATTCAAGAATAGAACAATATACACACGTGTGGGTTAACTTGTAATCAATAGAGAGGGAAAGTGGTATTGATTTCCTTTAACTTCTTGTCAGCGGGTGGATTTTAATTGCCGAGTCTTAAGGAACATGATTGATATTCATAACAATGGCGATAAAATTGTTTTCTGCCCCACACGCTATACTAATTTGATAAATAAGATAGAAAAGGTTGTAACAGAAAACCCAATTGGTTTTACGGAAGTTTGTTTAAAAATCAGATTTTTAAATTGTATTTTTGTATTTAAATTAAAATGGTATTGAATTGTATTTATGATGAATATATATGAACTTAAAAATATCTTTTTTTACTCTTTACTATTCCATTAAAAAAATTAGGCATGAAAAAAAAATTGAAACTTAAAATTTGGCTGTTAGTTTAGTAGACATTTTTTAAATATTTTCAAAAGTAACTTTTTAAATTGTGGTTATGGCTGTTTATAATTTGTCCACAAACAAGTGGCAAAATCCTTGTTTACAACTAAATGACAGCCAACATGTTATCCATAACCGATGATGGTTCACTTACTTAATATTATGCCTTTCCAGCGTGTTTTAAGGCGTTAAAGTAATGAAAATTGAAATTTCTTTCGATTCTGTGTATATATTAAAAAAAACATTATTTTAACCTAAAAACAAACTAGCCAAGCCCATATTTTTGTGTTACTTATTGCAATGGATACAGCGTTTATAAAATATTTTCTAATATTTTACTATTTGTAACTATTTTTTTCTAGAAATTTATTGAATGTCATTAAATTTTAAAGACCATAAGACCGAAGTAGGCGAACAATGCGCATTATTAGTGAAAGAGGGTAGCTTCAAGTTACGTCCATAGGTTGAATTAACAACTTGATTATAACGGGCTAGTACATTTTCAGCTTTCCAGTGTAAGCGTTTAGTTCCTAAAGGTTTAAAATAGCGTGCTTATTTGTGTAGACACAAATATAAAATACATTTCTAAAGTAAATTGAGTTAGAATATTGTCAAATCTACATAGTGAATTACGTTGTTGCATGCTCTAAAGCTGTTTTCACGGGGATGTTTCATTAAATATACAAGAACTCGTTTTCATCAATTAATTATGCATGAGCACTCAACCATTTTTAGAAACTTCTTATCATAGTATACCTATCTTTAGACAAATGGCTGTATTAATAAGCTTTATCAACAAATAATTTCAACCAGTATTTGAAAACGAGGTTTTTGTTACTGGTGTCCATAAATTACTACTAGAACTTACGCATTTGTATTTAAATGTCGAATCATACAAAAAAAATATTGCAAGAATTAAGAATAAAATTAAACAACCAAACTGTAAATGTATAGTACAGTACGTGTACAAGTGGCAAGGTAAGGTAAGGTAATCGTTTCCAGCTGCCTATTTCTAGCCTCCTACTGCCAAAACGCCTCGTAATTTAGAACCCTGGTCAAGTAACGAGGTCGACACCTGAGCGGGCACCCAACGGCGAGCGACATCGTACGTTAACGGCGTCGGGAGTAGAAGTGGCTTATAGGACAAAACTTTTATTTTGATTAATGCATGTCTTATCAGTATTACAGATTTTATCTGTTTACAGCAGAAATGTGTTTGTTGACAAATCGAGATTTATTTTTACGGAAACTGCTGTGGTTTTAACACTTTTGATACGCAGGATTTTTGTTTCCACGTAATATGTGATAGCAATATCATTATCGAATCCTTAGTTTTACGGCCACCTGGGCCGTTTTAGGAGTAAAAGGGTTTTTTAAAAAAGAAATTTTCATTTAAAAAATAATATAAATATGTTTTATTATGTTATGTTTTTTTACAGAAATTTATCGAGTATAACTTTAAGTAAATCTTGTTTGGTTGGTTGGTACACATATATATTCCGGTTTGTGTGCTTGATCAGAGACCCGCTTATAAACCTTCGTCAAGTAAGACAGACAGAATTTTTACTGACACACAGAGAGAGAGGGTACACCCAGGGAAAAGGCGGGAATCGAACCAGCACCCGTTACAGCGCGCATACTGCTAGCGTAATGGTCTGCTATCCAACCCACTAAGCCATCCGGGCCCCAAGTAAAACTTTATTTATGTTTATCTTAAATCTTATATGCTAATTAGTTATTTGATGTCTAAAGTGAACTGGTAATTTTAGGAAAAGCAGTTTTAATTGGTATTTCGGCGATATTGTTTGTACTTCTATATTTGCCGGCAAATCTAGCTACCCGGTTCCATTATTTTCCGTTTGTGTACATTTTATTTAGAAGTATTAGTTCTTAAATAAATCATAAAATTTTTATTTCAAGATACTATGTAGTTTGTGTATGAGAAATTATCGAAATTTTATTTTTCTTTCGCTCTAACAAATTCTCACAAATTGCATGGCATTATATATTTTTTCCAATCAAAGGACTTTTAATATATATTTCAAGTGTGTGAAGCTGAATCAATAAAAAAAAATCAATTTCCAATCCACTATACCCGCAAGTAAGGATTCGGTCAATAAACTCAAACGTATATGATTTGCCTGAAAGATACTTGGATATCGGATGTTTTCCTTAAAAATATCTTAGATATTTAGCTAAAAATATCAGAAAGTGGACTAATGGTAAACTCTTATTCATCTCTTTCCAGATTATAGAATTTTTTTAAAAACTCAAAAGTATCAAATCAAAGTTTATTGATAAGAAACGTCTATTTTTGTGTCAAAAATAAGTTTATGGAATCGTTTTATTTTTAAACCTCTAAAATTCTAATCTAAATAAGGATATTTTTTGTTATTTATCATCGCAAAGATTGAAAAGTACAAAAGTACAAACTAACAGACTTCAATCAAATTTTACTTATAATGAATTTCTATAAAAGTGATTAAAATTAAAATAAGTAATTTTAATTGGTTACATTGAAGTTGCAAAAATAATTGTTTTTATAGCAAAATTTTTTTTAGTAAAACAATTTCTTAAATATTAAACATCTCTGTCAACCGTCTTCTGGGGAATACCTACGTCCACGACAACAACAAATATCAAACATGTTCTATAATTTAATATATAATTACGGTAAACATAGGAGGGGCTACAAATCAGAAAACCCGTTTGTTTTTCTGTTGTAAGAAAATAATAACTAGTTAGTAGAATTTATTAAAAAAATCCAGTCCTTATAAAGTTCAAAATAGGGAGTTAGTTAAAAGTAAAAAAAAACCTAGGTAAATAATAAATGAAAAAGTTGGCAAGTTTACTACGTTTTACGTTATTTAAAAAAAATGATTGTCATGTGGGAACATCCCAAAATGACAGTAAATCAGTGTTTCAACACAGAATGTTGTTAGAATCTTCAATTGCATGCTGCTTTGTAGAATTTTCAATGCATTCCTTACAATCTTGTAACTCTTATCCCTTTACGACCTGGGCTACACAATTGTGTGGGTATAAAAGAGAATGTTCAAGCTCTTCAAAAATATTTATACCGACGCAGGTGACTTGTATCAGTCGTTTAGTTGTATAACAAATGACTTAGTTCTTAAGGAGTTGCTGACATTGATGCTGTTAAAGACAACTTTTTCGATAAAACTCTTAACATTTAGTCTAAACTTAAATCAGCGCCATATGAAGGGGTCTTAAAGGGTTATATACCATCTTATATTCCATATGTAGATGTAATAGTTTTAATCATATCTGGCGTTCCACTATTTCAAAAGACCCTATGGCTTCTGTCAAATGTGTTTACGCGGCATCTCAAACAGAAACATGTAGATTGAGTATGGCATGTACACATTTGTACCATGATTGGGTGAATGAGGACAATGTTGATATTTCCACATTGCTCTGACTCACCTGCTTGTTACGCTCACAGTAGCCAACCTGGATTTGAATAGTGAAGGTTAAAAAGTTTACTTAAGCCTGATTGAAATCTAACAAACCTAAACCTAATTGAAACCTAACCTATAACTTCTTTTACTAATTCTGTGAAACAAATTACCCTACCTCTATATTCAGTGGCTCAGTGGCTGGGAGGTATTACGTGTCCCGCCTCATAAGCTCAAGTTTGTGGGTTCAAGCACCGGCTGAATCGTCAGATTTTCTAGATGGGAAAATCGAGGGCACGCATGTCATATGATTATGTGGTATGTAAGAGATCCCTTGAGTACCCATTTGGCTTAGATTCTCTCCGCAAAATTAAATCTTGGCATTCTTTAACATCCACAGCGAGCTCAGATTCAATGCAATCTGAGAGTCAAAATTAGAAGCGAGAGTCACTTAAATGGTGCTTCAAAAAATAGCTCCCAGTTCTGGGGAATATGCCGAGTCTGCGAACGCTTAGCTGCCAATAAAGCAGCCCCGTTAGAATAAAATGATTATTTTCGACAGTCAGTATTAGCGCTGTAACGGGTGCGGGTTCGATTCCCGCCTTCGCCCTGGGTGTACTTTAATTTCTCTGTGACAGTAAAAATTCTTTTTGGTTCTGTCTTACTCGCCGAAGGCTTCATAATTGGGTCTCTGATCAAGCACACAACCGGAATATATATATGTAATAGTAGTAGTAGTCAGTATTATTGTAACGCCCTTTGCAGTCGAAACACTTTAGGTACCACCCTTAATGCTCTACAAGTTTTGTCAAAAAAATTTGAAAATACACTCGACAAACAATAGATATTTTATGAGAAATGGATAGTTAGTAGGTAGTTATTTGTGTGGCTATGAAGTTAGTAAAATTTAAAAAAAAGTACGCGAAATACCAAAAGTAGGTAAGTTTTATTTGATAATCAAATTAAATAAATGATTTTTAGAAACTTGTATTCAAAGCAGCATTTAAAATTCGGTAAAATTTAATTGACTTTGTTTGGAATCCAGCCTCTAATTTAGTTTGTAATAAGTAAAGTTTAACTTGGACTCAGAACCAATTGTAAAGTATGCAAATATATGTGCAAAAAACCCCCAAAAAGTATTACATACACTAAACATTTAAAATTTTATTGAACTATTGAGGGTACCTGCGTAGAATACTTACTGTTAAGGAAATATTAAAGAAAGGTTGCAAAATTTAAATAAATTATTTTTCTTATCACGGAGTGATAAAAAAGAGAAATAAACATATTTTATTGATATTTTTAATAAAATAATAAACCAATATTTTACAAAATTAGTAAAAATACATGTTTTATTTCAATTAATGTTAATATAACAAATAAATCAAATTTAAAGTTAAATGTTAAAGGTTATTATGAATGCTTCCCAATATAAATTTTAATTAGCCAAACAAATTTGTAATTTATCTTTTTTAGTGGTTTTAGAATACAATGTATGCATTCATCAAATATTACTTTTAATTAACTTCGTAGGTGTGGGTATTAAGGAAGTTAATAGATCCTTTTAAAGGGCATTCACCTAACTTCCTAAATGATTGAAGTCCTTCTAATATTTATTTTTTATCGGCCCACCCTTTTAAAACCAATCTGTGTGCAAATTATCGGGATTCACCCATTTTCCCACACCCTTTTTTATCACGTCACTTGGTAATTTATGGTTAATAATTATTTGCGCATTTTACACCGAATTAGGTGGCAATTGATCTTGGGTTTCAGGGGAGTCGGGTGGTTCTATCTCGCCCATGTTAATTTGACTAACTTTAGGAACATTTTTCTCAGGAACTATATGAGATACCATGATGATTTTTTTATAGTTTGTCCCTTCCAATATATCTCTTTGGTTTAAACTAAGGATATTTCACATTACAAAAAATACTTTTTCTGTGATTTGTTTTAAATATGTATTTAACCCCCCCCCCGAAAAAAAATCCGATTTAAAGTGATTTGATGAAAAATCCGATTTATTAATGGGGAAGAAATAATAAAACAAAACATGGTGATATCTTTTATAGTTCCTAAAACAAATGTTCCTAACTGTTGAAAAACCTTATATTTCAGGAAACGCAAAAGAAAAGTAAGAACTGATATACAGAGTTTCTGAAAAATGCTTATAAAAAGATAAACACTCAACAGAAATCGATAATCTTGGTCTGAAATTAAAGCTATAGATATGCAGATTAAAAATTAAAGAAAAACAGAAAATCAACATTTTTGACCCAAACACCCATCCGACTCCCCTTAAGTGTAGAGTGAAAAGATTCTTCAATCGGGTGTGTCAGAGCAACACCGACCTTCTCTTCCAACTTGGTTTATTTTCGATATATACACAACGACGATAAAAACATAAAGCATAATGGCATTTATTTAGTGATTTGTCGGGGTTTCCGAACCTGTCGGTATTTCGCCTCTATTGGGATTTTTCTTGTCGGGATTATGTCCTGTCGGGATTCCGACTGTCACTTTTAAAGAATTATAAGCTATAAAGAATTTCCCACGAGCTTTTCCACAAAAATAATATGATTGATAAATTCGAAAGTAATTAAAAATATGTTTATCAAAACTTAACTTTCATGTATCAATACCTTTCGAAATTATTTTATCATTTACTTTTTTAAAGAGGAATTTTATTTTGAGAAATACTTTATTATCTCTCTAAATTTATAAGGCATAGCATAAAATATAAATTTGATATAATAAAGCAATGGGAAGACACTATATATAGATGACATTGGCGTGCAACTATGGTATATATATTAATAAATATTCATACCCAGGAAAAAGTGTATTCCATCCTTGCACTAACATTTTTAAAAAAAATTTAAAATTCACAGCAAAATGCTAAAGCTTTTTTAACAAAATATTATTTTATTGAATCCTCATAAAGCTGACATCAAAGAGGAATTAAATTGTTATTTCATTCAAAAACACATATTTCTGCAAAAATAATATTATTAGATTTATTTTATCTGTAGATAATCAAATAATTTTTTTCTAATGTATAATTCATTCATGAATTCTCAAGACATTTTCAAGTGATTTACTCCATGTCAAATGGTTTTCTTAGTATATTTTCAGGAAGAGGCAATTTCCATACTTGCATCTTTTATTGGTTTTCTATTGCCCACGCCAAATTCACCAAGTCATTAAAATAACATAGAATTCCTTAAATTTTAACAATTTGTCGTATACATTTCTCCAGAATACAGATAAAAGACATGGTTTGTCTTGTACTCATAATTCGACCGAAACATTTTTGGTAGAAAATTACATGCGGGATCATGTTTCTGATTTTATTAAAACTATTTTTTTAATTCAAAATGCATCAGACTGACAAAGTAATTAAAATATTTGTTCCTATTAACTTTTAATGTTTTCAAAATTCTGCCGAAAACAGTATAAAACATTAAAAAAACTGTCATTTTATAGGTAAAGTAAAGTTAAGCGAGTACAAAATTAACTAGGGACAGAATTGTGAATGATAAAAAACAAAATTCTGAAAAGCGTTAATATATGAAAGCTATTTAATTTAGATTACCTAACAACATATTAACTGCTTTCTTTATTTGTTTCTAATAATTAATAAATTACCTAAGAAATGAAAATTTGATAGTTGGTTTAGAGTAAAGATGGTTTTTTTGTTAATTAAGTTTTGAAAGTAGCTACCCAAAAATTTCTAAAGCTATATACTTCAGAATCAGGGTATGCATCCTAATTAAAATTTTTAATACTTTTAAAATATGTACCCCTCTGCCCCTTTGGTGTTTTTGATTTGCTTTGCAAAATAGCATCCTAAAGTTGAGCTAATGACGAGTCGGCATTTAAAAGTAGATCAAGTGTTACCGAAAAATTACCAATCCTCTACAAGAGTTACTTGATTAACCTCTTGGGGAATTTTTCGCTTCCTCTTCCTCTAAGGCGGTTTGTTGTACCTCTGGTGCTTCTCAGTGGCTCTTAGTACTAATTTTAACAATTGAGTTGAATTAATAAGATAAATTAAAAACTAAAGCTACTTCAACAAAACAAATTAATGACGTTGTTACTACCCAGTGATATAAGCCCTTAAGAGTCTTATCTTAAAAGATCTATTTTCAGTGTTTGTAAAAGTAATAGCTAAAGACTTCCCATATTTTTAATCAGTTATGGTTATCTGTTACCAAATGTTAAGGAATGCAATGTAGAAATTATCTATAAGATTAGAAAAAACAAACAATAGAATTATTCGCTACAAATAGGCCGTATGGCGAAACCAATATGCTACTATTGTTAACGATGATGTCAATCAATAACATATTGTTTTAGCATTTTGTAAATGCAAGAATAATAATTGGATATTATTCTTGGATTAAATATTAATTTGATCAGTTTTAATGGATAATATGAAAGCTATTATGTCGTGATAACTTGCGTCGGTTAATTTATAAACGCACTTTTATCATACCACACCACCCTAAAAAACCCGTGGTCTCTGTTGCAAATAGATTTTCCGTAGAAAATCTATGGCTCCAAGAATGTTTAGTTAAATTATTTTATAATCGTTTCTAAAAACAAACTTAATACAAATAGAAGTTGCAGGATTCAATTAATGGATTTTTGAATCTTTTAATTGAAATAAGGCTGTAATTTGAATCTGCTCAATGGATACTTCTCGGGAAGTTCAAGATTGGTTCCTTGTTAATGACTTCGCAAATACCAGTTTATAATTTCAAATTAAAATCAGCTAATGAGATTTTCTATTTGTGATTGGATCATTTGTAACATGTACCAAGATCAGAACCATTAATAGGTTTATTGAATTGCTTTCTGATGCTTTGAATTGCATTGCTAAAATATAAATATGTATTTAGATCAGTGGGTTGGTTTGTAATTAGTGTGAAAGTTTAAAATAATTTAATATCATCCATATACGATTAAATTTTTCACTGCTCGTGTAAGCATGAAAATAATAGTTAAAGTAAAGCTGCAATACAAATGATTAGAGATTAAGGTTAGGACGAAAAACTAATTCTGTGAAATTCATTTACATTCCAAACATAACATTATGTGCAGACAAATTGAATACGTTATTTTAGATTTTAAAAAAACTTCACTTATGGCTAAGATAAATTTACGAGAAAAAAAGTGGGTCGTGAATAATGGAAATGAGACCTGTGATTTTTGTTTTTATAACTGGAAAAAGTTTAATACCCGCAGAAATTTAAAAAAATATATTTTATTACTTAACATACTTTTTAAGACTGAATAAAACTCCTACAAAGATGGCGTAAGTTATTTAACTGTACAGAGATCTGGTATTATCATTTTTTGGTGTCACAGATAATATATTTTTTTTTGTAATGTGCTATACGATTTATATCATCCATTGATCAGAAAAACGATTTATATCATTCATTGATCAGAAATACGATTTATATCATCCATTGATCAGAAATAGGATTTATATCATCCATTGATCAGAAATACAATTTATATCATCCATTGATTAGAAAAACGATTTATATCATCCATTGATCAGAAATAGGATTTATATCATCCATTGATCAGAAATAGGATTTATATCATCCATTGATCAGAAATTTCAATTTATATCATCCATTGATTAGAAAAACGATTTATATCATCCATTGATCAGAAATAGGATTTATATCATCCATTGATCAGAAATAGGATTTATATCATCCATTGACCAGAAATTTCCATTACAATTTTGTTATAGCACACTAACGTGAGTAATATAATAACTATGTGTGTGTTGAAATACATAATTCTGATTTTATGCTGCAATATAAACAAATTCTATGTTATGCATATATTTCTTTTTAAATTGGGTTATTTAGTATAACTAAGCAGATAAAAAACCTATTACTATCAGCTTCTTCTGACCTTTTCTTCCTTGACCTTGACTTAAGTAAAATCGAATTTTATAATAATTTACAAAATGAATTACTCTGAGATAGGTAGACGGGCATTTGAGCGCCTGTGGATTTCATGAATTTGTAAATCTAATTATCTTTGTCTAGACCTGAAATAAGTGCTGAAAAATTTATAGGTTTACTTTGTTTATAAGATAATTACAAATACCTCCTCCATACACATGGTAAAAAGTAAATTTCAACAAACAGTAATTTTTCATGTTCCATGATAAATAGCGTCCATTGTTTCTTTATTTAGACAGCATATCAGTATTTTTTTATTTAAAAAAAACTTGATTAGAATAAAGTTCAGGTTATTTTACGATAGTTCCCACTAACTCTCCAGATTTTGTACACCAACTTCTTTCAAGATCTGCATATTAAACCATTATTTATGGAATATATTTCTCTGGTTGCCCCGGGTGTCCGTCCAAGGTTGTTGTAGCATTTGCATAATGAGTTGCAAAATATTTCCCCCACATATGTCAGTTTGGCTGAGCAAAGAATATCTTCTATTTAATCTCGTAACTCCGAAGGCATTATTATGGTTTTTAATTAAACGAGAACTCGTATTGCGATTAAAAATAGAAAAAAAAGTTAAAATAAATGTTGTATTAAATTTTTTTGACTTTGAAGCTCTGTTTCATTAGTTATCATTAATTAAAGAAGAAATATAAGAATAGGAAATCTTTTTTAACGTTAATGATAGTAACGGATGACGTGTGGATAGTGTAAAACTAGTTAAAATGTACTGACAACTAATTATGTTTTTCTAAAATTACAAATAAATTAACGTTGATATAGTTAAAGTGATGATTTGCACCTCTGTTAAAGCTGATGGAGAAATTTTGTTTAATGAACAAATTAAGGAAGACTTTTATCAAGAAAAGAGCCCCACTGCAAAACTATTCATAGACATTTCTGAATATATGCGATGGTGCAGGTAATTTTTAAAACCGTTTCGAGTATTTCACAAGCCTCTTTCTGTAATGTTCAGACATTTTTAAGTATTTCGAAAATTCCGCTCAAAGCTTTAGAATGACTGGAAGTATGTGGGATTCGAACCTCAGCACGCCTGAGAAGGTTCAATCTCGAGGGAGACACCTTAACCATTTGTCTTTGGGTGGTCCATATTGGCTCAAGCTTACGCTGCTACACCGAAATTTGATGGAATGGAATCATTTTGCATGATTTAGAGGCAATTAGATTTTTAACTTTGACAATAAAGGAAACATTTCCTAACTGATTAGAACCAAGTCATTAATAGAAGGTCTCTTATATTTTCAGAAACATTTCAGTTAAGTTAAAAAAAGGTTTCCGAATAAATTTTGTTTCAGTGAGACAAGAGTCGTTTAGCTTTCAGTTAAGACCTCCAAGTTGAAAAGCAATAACATATATGCATTCCTATTAGACATTACACCCACGGAAAAATATTTATCCTATTGCTTCACAATTTCGTTCTTTCATTGATTTCTACGAGAAAAATTTTCATTGCTTCATTGCTACATGTAAAAATCGATTTTTTCTTTCATAAATAGTTAAAATAACATCCCAAAAATATACCTGTAAATTTTTTTTAATGAAATTCACATTATTTATCGATTGAAAATTCGTTTAAGTGACTCAACTCTGCGTTTGAGCGCTTTGTCAAAACTTTAATCACATTTATCTCAAAACTACTTTTTTAAAAATTGATTTGCAAGATAAATCAAAAAGTTCTCAACGGATTTGCATGAAATTTGGTACACGTCTTCTCTATAGTATAAGTTTCTAGTTGAACCTCATAAATGCTAAAATTTGTTTAAAAAAATTACCGTTTTTTACCAAAAGCAATTGAAAAAAACATTAAAAAATCGAACTTCTTTTAGTCTTACGATTTTTCAACTTTTTGATTTTTATTGGTTTAACTAGGAGATATATGTTTTATAAACACGTTTAAATCAAAAATTTTTGATTTCCGATCACTGAAAAGAAGCTAAAAATACCGCCGATTGAATCCTTTTGCCACGAGGGTCTCAGGAGATTAGTTACTAAGTTGGCCATTTTGAAAAATCAAAACAAAACACATATGATTCTTAAATTTTAATATACAATGAATAAACACAGTGAATTTCAAAACGATTCATTTATTTCTTCCCTTTTAAAAAAAGCTTCTGAAACACGGTCAACATTCAGGTGGTTACATGTATCGCCCTCTTAACTCATTAACGACATTTGGCGAGAAAACTTTCCAGGTGAAAAAAAGCTTTTATTACTTATCATTAAAAATTTTATAATATCGTGCAAAAAATAGTTATTTATGCAACTAGTGTGAAAAGTAAGGCATTTTTTAAGGCACGAGTTATTTCAAAAGTAAGGCACGAGTTATTGAATAAATTATTTCACGAGCGAGGTCGATCGAGTGAAATAAATTTACGAGTTTAAAAAAGGCTATTTTCAACGTGTTGTCATACACTATTTTTTTATAATAAGTGCAAAAAAAGTATTTATTATAATTTGGCTATTTATAATTGAAGTTTGAATTGGCTTATTAAAAGTTATTTTTTTCATGCATGAAAGTATTTTACACTGATTTAAAGATAACTTCAGGTGAATTAATTTATATTAATGATTTTTATAATACGGCAAAAAGTATTTTTAGCACTAGTGCTGACAAAGTCAAATAACATCTAAAAATTCTTGCACGAGCGAAGTATTGGTGCAATAAATTTGTTAAAAAGGTTGCAATGTCTAATATGAAAAAGTATTTTATGGTTTTATTTTCGCAAATGCCAATTTGAAAAAGTAAATAGTTTTTTTGCACGATATTATAAAACTAACTTTTTAAATCAATATCGTTAAATGATGCTTTTAACGAAATCGTGTTTCAAAGTTACTTTTACGCACTAGTGCGACAAAGTAAATAAGAGCATCTGATTGGTGTAAAATTCTTTATTTGAGCGTGATATTTTATTTGGTGGCTTTGTTATTGGTGTGAAATTCTTCATTTGAACAGGATTCCTTATTTGCGTCTTATTTCCAATGCCAATCTAAGAAATACTTTTGCACGTGATTTTAAAATAATCATTAATATAAATAATCACCTTCAAATCATTTGAACGTGATAATAAAATAATTATAAGCAATCAATAAATGCCAATTTAATAAAGACTTTTTTCGCATGTTATTATAAAAAATAGTGTATGACAACACGTTGAAAATAGCCTTTTTAAACTCGTAAATTTTATTTCATCATTACCTCTAAATAAATTCATTCAACTCGTTAAAAAAGCCTTACTTTTCACACTATTTGCATAAATAACTATTTTAAAGTTATATAATTTAGTTAATTTTTGTACTACGACTTAAAGTTTTATGAAAAACGAATTTTAAAAACCAAATTCAACAATTTTATTCGGTAAGGAAGGTGTTAATGGTATTCTTAAATGGATCTTTAATGGGTAAAATTTTTATCCACATTCCAACCAGTAAATCTTTTAAATTATTAATGTTGTACCATAACTTTACAATAATATTGTTTCAAGCTTCATGAAATAGTTTGTTGAAGATATTGGCAGCTTTATAAGTTTGCGTCAAGAAAAATCTTTAAAACTTCACCTTATTTGTCTAGACACTTTCAATTTAATGCTATTGCTAGACTCTTATTATTTTGATCTTAAAACATTTCATTACTTAATTTTAATTTACATTTTTTCCACTAAGCATATAAAAAATAAGCATAATTTTCTGCTTCAGAGTCTAACTTCAGGTAATTTCTTCTTAATAAAATTTTCTCGCGTTTAGAATCATGTAAGAATACATGGAAGAGAAGTTTTGGAGAATAATAAATTTACGCATCTATTTTGAATTTCTTGTTGAGAAGTATTGCTTCACTGCGCAAAAAGAGATGATTTAAAACCCGTTTTAACGTTAATATGATGTTTTCTATGACTAATTTTGTTTGGTTATTTAATAATGATGTTTAATTTCGCCAAGATTACATATTGCATAAAACATTTAGGCGAGAAAATAGACAAATGGAAAATTTTACGTGTTGTTATGTTTTTCAAAGGTGCTGCACTCTCGTTCTGTATTATTAAGTCCATAGTGTGAGGAACTTTTGAATTTCACGATTCTGGTACTAACTGTTGAATTTTATTTTACCTATTAACAAGCAAGAAACTCGTATTTTGTTTCTTGGGAAACCATAAATATCGAAACTTTAAGGTAGCCCCGTATACCTTAAAAACATAAAATTTGTTCAAATCTCAATTTATTTTTAATTATTAAAAAGCGCATTTAATTGGCTCCATAAATCAGCAAGTATTTTGTTTTTAGTGTAAATATAAAAAAAAGTTATCACTGTTTTAGTTAGCATTTACCTGACAAGTTTTATGACAAGTGTTAGCTTTAATACTTAAACATATATATTAATTACAAATTAAACATTAAACATGTTCTGGATAATATATTTGTATGTTTATCAACGTATTAAAAGAGTTAAGTTATAGTTAAGTAATTATTTTCTTAAATTACAATATTGGTTACATTTTGTCGTTGGATGCATTTTGCCACATCTCAACTAAGAGAAAGAATCTTATTGGCTAAAAATGACAATGATGAATATATTCTTAGATGCTTCACAAAGAATGAACTTCGATAAAGAAGTTTCAAAGTATGTCAAAGAGATTGTAAAAGAAGGACACACATTCTAGTCAATTACAATGTAAATCTTTCTCTTTCTAAAGTTATTGAAATGTAGCAACATACGTTGCTTGTTCGATGCTATGAGAGTAAAAAAGTCTTTTACTAAACTTGAAGCTATTTCTAATTAAATATTTAACACAACTTTATACAACTCCTAAATAAATGCATATTATCGAGGGATTTTAAATGTACTGACTTTTTTATAACATAAACTTAATAATTATTTAAATTTGGTGTCTTTTTAAATGGTTCAAATTTTACTTGACTTAAAAAATATGTTTGTTTTCATTAGTCAAATAGATTTAAAAATGGCCACTCAGTTAATTTTTTAATTGTATTTTTAGCCTACTATTCTTTTTTTAATTTGAAAGAATTAAAAAAATGAAAAAGTAGGTATTGACATGCGGTCGATGTCCGTCTGTCTGTCTGTCCGTACCCCCTTCCAAAATCGGTTCTATCGATCGTATCTTAAAAATTCTTTTTTCGTTAGAAAGCTATGACCTCAGAGACCCAACTTTCATACTTTTTGTCCCCCTGTCTGTACGTCCGGACGGACAAAAAATTACTATCTGTCGGCCGATTTCCTATTGAAATAGCATTTAAATTCAATTTTGAGTCATTTAAATCACTGTTGCCAAATCAACAATAACATGAGAAACTTTATTTATTTAAAATTATTTGAAGCAAAATATTTTTTTCATGAACCAGTTTGGAATGACGTCATAAAATGTAGCACAATGTGATTCTTTGATTGTTCATTAATTGTTTACCAAGAAAGCGGCCAGGCATATTTTTTGCATGCAATTATGCTTAGTTTTAATTTACATTTCTTATTTTTTAATGCAGTTTGGAGTAGTTTCATTACTTTTGTTATTATTAAATATTTAATTATTCTTCGTACTACAAATAAATCATGCAGACGATTAATAATATTAAGTTAATTTGCGAAAGAATATTAAGAAAAATAGTTGATTTGGCTCTTAGAAGTTGAAATTTTAGCTGGATGCTGTGTTTAGCGATTTTTATTTTTCGAATGTGTATAAATCTAGTGAAGAAACGATTGTTAATGGTATTACTGTTAGGAACCTAGTTGTTTTCCTATTAGAATTTCAGTAACTAATTAAGTAACAGAAAAGTAGGCTATTTTAGTTCTTTAAGAACTATTTGTTTAATTATATTTTTTATTACACATCTATCTAAGCAAATCAAACTGCACTTAAGGAAAGGGAAGTATCTGAAAAAAAACTTATTTTAGTTAAAATTATTTAAATGTTCAAAATACAACGAAATGCCTTTTGGTGCATGTTATGACTAGTATAACCATTTTGGTAACAAAATATCTGTTAATCGGCCTCCGAGAGAAGACAGGAGAAAAATATAGACAGGGCTGCTCTTTCCGAAATCCACCATTGAGACTAGCCGTTAAACGATCGGTGCTGATCGCTACTGAATACGAGCGGGGAAGAAACAAGAAGTTCTTAAAGAACTAAAATATCCTACTTTCCTGTTACTTAAATACTTACTGAAATTCTAATCGGGAAACAACTAGGTTCATAACAGTAAATATCATCAACTACCGTTTCTACATAAGATTTATACACATTAGAAAAAAATCGCTAAACACAGCATCCAGCTATAACATAAACTTCTACAAGCCAAAATCATATTTTCCTTAATATTCTTTCGCAAATTAACTTAACATTATTTATAGTCTGCTCGATTTATTTGTAGTTCGAAGAATAATTAAATATTTATTAATAACAAATGTAATGAAACTACTGCAAACTGCATTACAAAAAAAAGAAATGTAAATTAAAACTAAACACAATTGTATGCAAAAATTATGCCTTGCCGCTTTCTTGGTCAACAATTAATGAACAATCAAAGAATCACATTGTGCTACATTTTATGACGTCATTCCAAACTGATTCATGAAAAATTATTTTGCTTCAAATATTTTTAAATAAATAAAGTTTCTCAAGCCATTGTTGATTTGGCAACAGTGATTTAAATGACTAAAAATTGAATTCCAATGCTAATTCAATGGAAAATTCGCCGACAAATAGTAAATTTATGTCCGTCCGGACGTACAGACAGGCGGACAAAAAGTATTAAAGTTGGGTCTCTGAGGTCATAGCTTTCTAACAAAAAAAAAGAATTTTTAAAATAAGATGTATAGAACCGATTTTTTTGGAAGGGGGTACGGACAGACAGACGGACATCGACCGCATGTCAATACCTACTTTTTCATTTTTTTTAAATTCTTTCGAATTAAAAAAAGAAAAGTAGGCTAAAAAGGCTTTTTGTATCGTTGATTTGCTATTTATACAGAAGTCGAAGACAAAACATAAGAACCTGTTTAAAACTTTAATCAATATTAACTTTTTTACATAAAAATATTTAAATCTTGTACATTATGAAGGAATTTTTAAAGCCAAATTTTCTCCTTTAATTGGGTTATTTATTTATGTAAAAGCTTATCATACAAAGCAACGCGAAAGAAAATGTGGATTTCCCAGATATTTGAATTATTATTTGATTTGAAGCATATAGTTTATTTCGTTTTTTTAATACCTTTAAAACCAAAGAAGTTTTATTGCAACTACTAATTGCTCATGCGCAATTTTCTCAAAAACCTTATGACGTTCGACAAGTATTAGGATCGCTTATATCAAATATGAAGCACATAGTTCTTTTAGTTCAAGCTGTAGAGTGGTTTCAAAGAGACGGACTAATTTTCAAAAACCACTTCATCGGAATCTGTACCTTCCAAAACAAGTAGACTAAACACAAAATCTCCATTTCGGATTTTCGACCCCATCGCAATACTTCCATTACCTTAGATTTCATATTAGGTCATTGTCAGTAATAACATACATAAATCATAAGTTATCACGTATATTTTTTACTTATGTATTACTTTAACCATAATTGTCATTCTTGATATTAATTATATTGATTTTTACACACGAAATAGTTTAAAATAATTATATAATACAATTTTGTGAGAGAAAAATCATAATAGATGGGTTGAATAACTAGACTGCCGTGGGCAGGTAAACTGCAAAAACTACAACAATGAGTTACGTCATTATTACCTGAAATAATCAGTCATTTAGTATACTTCCTTGTAGGTTAAAATTATGGAGTTTTTTTTACAATAATGGTCCGAGTCATTAGTTTAGATACTGCAGTTTTAATCTCCAAAAGCACCTTTCAATTTATTGCCAAAGCTACTAAAATATTTATATGAACACTTGGTACATACTAATATCGGGGGTGTTGACTTTTATCATAATTTAAGCAAATAAAGATGTTGTTTTTTGAGCTTGAAAATATATAAATTGTAACTCAAATGCATGGTGAGAGCGTTTTCAGCGGTCGTTTAGGCTGAGTGCTAAGAATCAATGGCCGGGCCCGAATACACTATATTATTTCCCTTTCTTTTCTTCTCGAAGGCCCGAATTGATGCAGAAAAACCCTAAACTTGTCATTGACTTAGAAATTTGTCTGTTTTCATATTCATCATCTTTCTAGGTATGTTTAAAATATGTTATCTTAAACTTTTATTTAGTTTACATTATGACATACATTGTGGTTTGGGTAGTCTTTTAAATTTTTTATTTTCTGACCTTCAAACTTTAAAAGCAAAGCCGAGTGAATCCCACATACCACAGTTACGCAATTGTTATCTCTAACAAATTGAAAACTGTTCAAACAACCATTTGAGTCTGTATTTACGTCACTTCCAGCTAAAACTTTTGACAACTATTCTGACAATTCATTAACCCTTGCAGTCACAATTATAAAGGTGGACCGAATTGCCAACAATGACTGTATTAACATAGGTGCCTTTACATAAATTTCATTAGCGTATTGCTAATAGTCGCCAAGTTTAAATTTAGATTATACATCTCCTTATTAACTGACAGGAGCTAAATTTATTCAATTACTCGACTTTAATCCACTCTTATCTTATGCGGAATCTTTTCAAGGGATTTGATGGAGTTATCAATCTAATCCATTTCTCCAACTAATTAAAGTTAATATTTGCACAAATTACTTTACATGTAAAACCTATTAATTGTCTTAAAACTTCTAAAGTGCAATAAAGGTTTATTTGAATTAATGACCCGATATTAGAATTTTGAAAGTCAAGTTTGAACTGTTGGGGGAATATGTAGATTTATCAATTACTGCGTAATATGGACACCTCTTAAAACTTTGGAATTTTCTAAAATGTCTAACATTAGAATTAACAAAGATTTCTTGTTTATTCTTTGTAGTAAATGCATCTAATTATATTTTTAGTTTGTAGAAAAAGGGCCAAAAGCTAATGTTGTAAGAATGTAAATCGGTCTTTTATAAACTCTAATTCTATTATTCCGACGCGACCTTAAAAATAACTATTTAATTTAATTATAAGGTTTTAGTAATTAGTTGCTTTTTAAAATATAATATGTTTAATCGTAATCTCAAAACTTTTTGTATTTGCATTCATTTTATCCCGGCGTGGCACAAACAAAACAAAAAATGACAAGCCTAGACATAACATCGGAGAATATACATTCTAATTTATAAACAAATGAGCTAGGAAGTATCGTTTACCGATTTTAAAAAACAAAAAAAAAATGCATAGATAACAAATGTAAAACAAAGTTAAAACAAAGATACATTTATTTACATGCATATTAAATTGTATTAGAAGTACCGATATTTCAGTCAAATTTAGACAGCTTGACAATAATATAAGTATATTCAAAACTAAAATAGTAAAGATATTTAGGATTTCCTTTTTAATTCTTTGCTATGTTTAAAATATATGTATTTTTTTAAATTTATATGGGGTTTTCGTAATACTATCATATATTTATTTAGGTAGTTAATAAAAAATTAGGGTAGCTCATTATGCTTTTGTACAATGCTGTTTTCACATTATTAAAATATTTAAAAGTTATAAAAAGATTTATCATCAAATGCTAACTTAGAAAGCTTTTAAAATTACTAACAGCCTAGAACCTAGATTTGAGGATTGTAGAACACCCTCTTATATAAGATTTTTTCTGAGATTTAGGTTATCTAAAAAATATATTTACTGAGACGAAAGCTTACAACAATCGATAAGTATATAATTTTTTTCAAATTAAATTATTGATAAGTTAATTTTGATTACATAGATATTTATACATGATACAATGGACTAAAGAAATACAAAAGTATAAAATTTTACATATCAAAATCATTTTTATTCGTGTAGAACAAAAATTTCAAAGCTATATTTATCTCACCAAATTTACTTTATAATTGACCATTGTTCAATTTCCCCTTCATCGTATTTGCTAAAATAGTGTTAAACAGAATGGTATTTCAACTATAAATATAGCCATGGGCATCTGTTCCATATCACTGCTTTTCCTGCTGTCATATTTATCTTTTATTTATTGAACGAACAGTGAAAACCCAACAATTCGTTTGAAACGATTATTATCAAAACGACTATTGTTGTTTATTTCAATTGAATTAAAACGTTCTGGTGAACTTCACGCAAAAAAAGATGTGACAAATATTTTTCGGTTTGTATATGACTCTTTAAACAACAAATTGCAAATAATTAGGTATTCCAGTATATTTTTTATCAATATACATAGATAAACATTAAGTTCATAGTATAATTACTTCAATTTTAAGTAAAAAGATGATCTTGAAACAACTAATTTAATTTCTGTTGGCATAATACTGAAAATAAAAATAATTAATTTATTTATCTGTAGTAGAAATAATAAAGTTAATAAATGCTAGTGTAATAAACTATATAATGTTTTGAAAACTTCAAACATATGCGTAAGAGAATTTGCACAATGCCAAGTTTCATACATTTGTGATTCAAGCTAAAACTATCCTTTAAAAAAAGAAACACAGACTTTGTAATGCGTTATAGTTTTCTAATAAGCATTACCTTCCGGAAAATAAAAAAATGGTATTACAATCTAATAATATTGTTGAAGCTTTCATTAAATTTAAGTTAAAACCCAACATTTAAAAGAAATTATTGTTTTCTAAGAAAAAAAAAGCTTTTGAAATTATATAAAAGCATTTAAATTGTATTTTGTAAAGCTATAGAAGTGCATCGGAACTCATGTCTAAAATGTTTACCTTCAACTCTTTGAACAACTGCTTGCATGAGCTTGAAAACCTTTTTTATCCGTAGAAAAGATGGGTCAAAGTTTTTTAGGATATACTTGTCAGAGTTATTGACACATATGTCATACTAAAGACAAATTCAAACTACAAACTATTCTTTATCCTTCTAAAAATGGAATTTCAATGCTGAAATGTACTTTTTTGTATGGATATTTCTTCCGGCACTTACTTTTACATAAACATAAATTACTGTTTTATAGAAACCTGAAACATGTTTGTAGTTTTAGTTAAATAAAACGGAACTTTTTCAATAAAATTTTACGAAAAAGAAGAAAACTCTTTTTGAGTTAAAATCTCAATTTATAAATTGATTCTCGATACCGAAATAGTATAAATAATGAATTAAATGACTATAATAACAGATTTTCTTAACTTTGTTTCTTCCATTTTTATAATAAAACTAGCTTTATAAACCCGGCGTTGCACGGGTGTACACTCAATAACGGTGTTTGTTTTTATGTAAACTTTTTTTTATATACCATTTGTCCACTCTCCACTGGTCAGCACTCCATCAGGATATTATAATATCTTCCGATTCTGATATGACTGGTTGATTGTATCCAGTCCTTTCCAAGAGTTAGAGGGCTTTACCATAGGCTCCTTTTAAAATTGCCCGAACAGCTATGATGTAATGTTAGGTTTCTATTTGGTGATTTGCGCAACGAAAATGCCCAAATGTGATAAACATTCCACTCCATATTTCATACAACTCTATAGGGCTGGGGTTCCTAGACGGTAAAGCCCGTCGCCTTGCATGATGTAGGTCCCAGGTTTGGGTCCGGGTATCGCCAAAATAACTGCCGACCTATAAACGGCTCGTGCATCCAAAAATGTCCGACGAATAATACCCCGTGTGGAGGAAGTAAAAGTTAAATATTTTTCAAAGTCCCGACACCACGTACGATTTTACCCTTAAAAGTGGCATTGGGTGCCTACTCAGGTGTCGGCTAGTCACTTGACTGTGGTTGTAATTTACAACGCCCTTGCCAATAGCCCTCGTGTGCAGCTCTAGTGCGACGATAATTCAAACTAACCCTAACCCATACAACTGGATGTGAATAGCTACCCTACGTTAAATTTTCAACTTTGCCAAAAGCCGCCAATGCCGAAATTCAATCGGCCATTGAGTCATCTAAACATCAGAAACCAAATCAGACATTCATCCTCTTGTATGGTTGGAAAAAATTTATTCCTTATTTACGCTGAAAATGTTCCTCCATATCTTCATTTCTTACCAGTTGTAAACAGTAATAAATTTAAATTGGGAAATATAATTAGAATAGTAAAATCAATAAATAAATAAATAAAATAATGATATTTAAATAACAATCCAACAAATTACCCACGTGCTCTTACGTGTTTATACTTAATTTTCGTCTACGCTGAACGCGCTAAAATTTCTTTTAAATTGAAATAAACATTATAAATTCTAATCTTACAATGGTATTCCTATGGAGAAATCGGATCACGTTTTGCCCTCTTACATCCGTTTGTGTGTGAATTTCGAAAATCGCTTCTTAAATGACGCCTACGATATAAAAAGAATATTTTCCTAAAATTTGGTAGCTGTACCTCTAGTAGTTTTGACTGGGTGTTGATACGTGAATGAATGAGTCAGTGAGTCAGGACTTTGCCTTTTATATACATAGATGAACAAGTTTTATTAAAAGTGAACAAAATTACATTAATTCCAATTTCATAGACTTATGTGGCATGTAAACATACTCTAAGTGTTATGTCATTTGAAACCCATTGAATTTGAATTTCAAAATAAGTTTTTGATAGTGTAAAAGTTTTCTACGGAAGACTTTTTGCAAGAGTGGTGAAATTCTATTTGAAAATTGATAAATTTTATGAATGCTAAAAATTGATAAAACTCATGGAATGAAAGCTAAAAGGAACTGATTGAATTTGCGGAAGGAAGTTAATGAAAATAGGCTATTATAGCAATCAAAAATTTAAATTAGAACCAAGTGCAGTGTTTGGTGATTTCAGTGGTTCTAGGAGACAGTTACTGTTATAAACCTATTTAATTTATATTCAGTATTTTTTTTAATAAAAAGGTCCTTCTTTACAAAAAACTTACTTTTTTATGAGAATAGTTGACAAAAATGCGAAAGCTTTTGTTGATTCCGCACACAAAGTGTTTTTTGTTTTTGTGCGACATTATTAGCATAATTTTTTTCACACAATATTGAAATATTTTACTACTTGTTTGAAAACTGTACGAAAGTTGCACATATGTTTCTCTTTCTCATTATTTTAAGTCTACATCTATAAAAGAATTAAAAAATCAATGAGTTAAATTTGTATGCATACATTTAAAAAAGTTTTTTTACACTGTAAGGGTTTTTGTATAAAGGTTACACTATTTTTTCTGTCTTTACTTGACGTATACTTAAACGTTTTGAAATATATAAAAAAAGAATGTAATTTTTTTAAAAAACGTTGTAATGGGAAACTTTAAATAAAAATGTACAAAACACTACTTTAATCTGTGCAAAAGACTCTAACTACTACCCCAAAAAAATTTTATTTAAAGGGAAAAAATCACTTTGAAAACACATTTGGGTAAATGCGTAGGTCGTTTTCTAAAATTAAAAAAGCATTAGTAGTTCCAAAAAAAAAGTCGGATAAACTGAGGTTAAAAGTACCCCAGAAAAATGAAATATTTTGATTTTTTCCCAAAAATAGATGTTTTTGTTTAAGATGTAAAGATGTGGCATACCCGTGAAGAAAAACTCTTTTTGAACTCCATTCATTTTATTTAATTAAATTTTTAAAGTAATTAAAAAACATGTTTTTTTCGGTAAATTTTGACTAGCAAATTATTCTATGTTTTTAAAAATATGATAAATTTGATTTGAATTGAAATTTTATTTTTAAAATCCAATTAGGAATTGCAAGAGATAAAAGTCATTAGTAATTTTTTAAGCAGTATGGTTTACTAGTATGGTTTATTCACTGAGTTTTGATAGGGGGGGGGGGGGGGGGGGGGCTAAAAAAAATCTCCCAACTAACCGTGATCTAATTTCCTCACGTCTTATTCATTAGGTTTTATCGGGTTTAGGTTTCACCAGACTATAAATACTGTGTAACAAATTAATTTTACTAGTTAAAAATAAAACAAATTTTAATGTAATTAAAAAAATTCATATTTCAATTCATTACTTTTAAATTTCAATCATTATTATCTTTTTTTCGTTTTTGGAGTATAGAACTGAAATTGTTATGGTAATTTTTTTGGAATGTGAAAATAGGGATTAAAATACCAATCTTTCCGAAGAAACCTGGCAACAACAAAGAATTTAGATAATCTGGTGATTTATCTAAAACTGTGTGAATTGAGAGTGTGTTTGGCGATAATCTGCAAACCGGATATGACCAGCTCCCAGGTTTCCGCTAATGAACTATAGTACTAAGATTTTTTAACAATACTTAGCAGATATATTAGATCAATCCCATAACTCTTTGTCACTACAGTTTTACGGATTTAAAACGTATTGTTTAATGGTAGTGCTGGTTAAGGGTCATTTGTAGCAGAAAAGCTGCGGGCCTTTGTTTAATATATACAATTAAAATCTAATTTTCATTCTTCTTTGTCTAATGTACCAATCTGTATTGCAGCTGAACATTGATGTTCCGAATATTTATGTGATTATTTTTTATTTGAAAATAATAATTATTAACGATGATTTTTTTTAATTATGATTTGGACATAAAGGTTTTTCGTTTCTTAACTTAATATAATTATATACTGCTTGTCAAACTTATTTTTCGTAATCTAACAATGTAAAAAAAATCTAAAACGTTCAGCTTTTATATATAGCGATAAGTGTATCCAGCTTGCTGAGCCGTAAACTTTAATTTGTCAGGTAAAAAAAGGTAAATTTCGAGCGCTATGTAAATAAGTGATTATGGGGAAAAATTGGTACGTAAATTTCTATTTACTTCTTTTTTAAAGCCGTAGAACTGTTGTTAAGTTAACCGGAAAAACTTCGTAAATGGACATTATCTTTTACTGTAATTTTGAATAAAAGGCGCCATATTTTAATAAGTAACATTATTGAAATTTTTCAAAACACGCAACTAATAACGTAAGTCAAACAAATTAACATAACTTTATTGATCCCTTTACGAACCGAACTTATACCAAATTGTTATTTGTCTGGAACACAGCCGCCAAGATTGCCCTTCGAATCACTTGTTGCCATGAATACATTTGTCTTTTGAATAAATCCTACAGAGAACAAAAACTCAAATTCTAGAATTTTCAAAATCCAGGGCTAAAACTCTTGCATAATGCAGGCTGAAAGGGACTTAAAAATATATATTCTCTTCTCCCAGAGAGACTTTAGAAATCCTCCGACTGTAATATTCAGTTTTTTCTTTTGTGTGATTTGGCATTCAAAACATTCATTCGCGAACAAAAACCACGAGGCTCGCCATTTTTCTGAATGGAAAAACAACGAGCCATTATACCAGGGAGGTAAAACAATATGAAGATGCTTGGAGAGGAAAAAGTGAAGCCTTCTAAAAGTCCCCAAATTGATTTTATGCACTCCAACAAACCGAAGCGTGAGAATATCTCATGACGAAATTTGCAACGTAGCGCTCATAGAAATTGGAATAAAACAAACTACTTATTTTTTGGCAAAACACATGTTAATTTTAACAATTGATTGTTTACTTACAATGACTATTCCGCAGCTGTATGCAGATTTTTGAAACGCTTTAAATTTCCCTTTCATATTTTCCTTTTAACTTAATAAATTTTGTCGTGGAAGGTTTTACTGTCAAAACTATTCCTTCTTAGAATAGCGCCATTTCATTCTACAAATAGTTTGTTGGGGGTGGATAAATGAAGCGACAATGCTTCTCTTAGTAAACCGATATTTGTATTGTCCTTTTCTTGGCAGCATTTTCATCTTTTTTCCATCTATGAAATACACCTTTGAAAAAGCGCTTATAAACCAAACTGCAAATTCGAGCATTAGCATTTATCATGCATGGAAATATACTAGGTGTAATGTTGAATACATATACTATTTTTATTTTGTAAAAGGACTCAAGAGACATTTTGTAAATGCCAAGTCTTTCATGAACTGAGGTTTTAACCCTAAATGTAAAAGTAACAAAAATTCATGAATAAAATAAGAATCTGTATGGAATCAATGTGTAAATCTTTTGCGATTTTAACTGCACTGATACGTTAAAATTAGTAATTATAAGTTTTATTATCTTTTTACGACGTTTTCCAGGTGGCTAAATGGAACCTTTTTTAAAAAAAATAATAGGAAGTTTTAAACACAATTTAGTGAATTATCTTAAATTTGTGAAGTTTTAACAGACGAAGATAATAACAGGCATTTGTTTTTCTTTTAAACTTAAAATTGAATTTTTAGAACACTTGAGGTTTCAATGGCAATCGTTTTTATATACAAAATTTTAAGCGATTTTGTTTTAAATAAAAAAGTTTTGGCGAATTAATTTAGGGAGCACTACAGTATAATATGACTTGAAAAGGATAATTTTGAAAACTTACAGGCTACGGGAGTTTGTATTCTGTTGTTTTAAAAATATTGCAAGCAAGTTATACTTTTTGTTTAGTGTAATGAATATCCAAGCCTAATCTTGATCATCTAAATTTGTAGTGTTTAAATTGCATCAAGCATTATTTTAGTATAAAAAGGGGAGTATTTCCAGTTTTAGTTCTTGATCATCCACTGTTTCATTGGTTATTTCGGTTTCACTCTCATTGTGCCATATTTTCATCTGCTTTTTTTTATTTTAGAATTCTTTAAGTGAAATTTGTTTTTATTTTTGCTATTTATTTAGATTTAACAATATTAAAACTGCAATTATCAAGTAGCATTTATAATGTTCAAACATACAATAATATGTTAAGAAAACTAGTAATTACTTTCGTTCATTCTGTTACGTTTCATAGATAATAAAACTAAATATAATTTAATAGTGACAAAAAATAGATATATTATTGCAATATTTTGTCGGTATTTGTATTTATCATGACGACTGTTTAAATCTATGCAAATGCATCAAACATTTTTATGTCAAAGTTTAAATAATTCTTAATTTTATTATAATATTAACGGCTATTTAGTATTTGCAATTTCAACAGGAACAAAAATGAAATAAGTATCGTGGGAACTGTTGCCACTCAAGACGTGAACATGCAAATTAGTTTAAAATAATGTCAGAATCACGAGAGATTTCTTAAGGTGCTAGTTGTAAATTTAAAATAACGAAGCTAGGGTTAGACTTTTGGAATAAAAAGTAAGTCTTGATTAATAATAGTCAAAATTCGAAAGGAGTTTCAAAATGACAACAAAAGATAAAGACAAGGACAGTCATGAATTTTTGTAACGTTCTATATTATTTGTCTCAGAAAATTCAAACCGAGTTGTGCTTAGTACTTTACCTAGTTGCAGTTATGAGTTATCAACTAGCTTTTTCTGCAACGTAAACAATCCATAAAAGTGTACCCAAAAGAAGTTTTGCCGTTAAAAATGTCATTTTAAACTGTTCTTTTAAGTACCTCTAGTAAGATTTAAAATTCTTCCAGAGAATTAAAATCCACATTAAATTTGACACAAAGTAATTTAAACTTCTCACATTTCATGAAACTTGAAAAGTCTATTTTCACAGAGAATTTTGTAACGCTGATTGAATGAGACTACAATATTTCCAACGCATCTCCAGAGTAAAACATGAAAACCCCTGGTGACTAATTCAATAAAAGAGAATTCTCTATTTCAAAATATTCTGTTTTTCTTTTAGTTTTACATAACATTTGCAAATATTACTTAATATTCTAATTTAATACTGCATGCGTTAGTTATTAAAGCATATGTACGTTAAGAAGAACCCTCTTAAAATTTGTTTGACTGTCGAATTACTAATTTATAGGATTTTTTTACATTAAACTATAAAACCACATATATTACGAAAGTTAAAACAATACCAAAGTACCGAAAAATAGAAATTCCTCCATAAAAGTAATTGTACTTCTTATAAATTTATAGCTTTAGTTTTCACTAATCAATAAAACTTTTTTATTAATATAAATGCTATTGTTTTTTTTCTGGTTTTTGTATTAGTCTTTCATTACGCTTTAAGATTAATTACATTTCGTAAGATCAATTTTTTTTGTTTATTAACAAAATTATAAAAGAAAGCATCTAAAAACTATTTATTGTTTAGGCATTGAAGAAAATTATCAGAAGTTTTAAGCATCAATTAGTTTTATACAAGCTGAAATTCTAAAATTCCAAATGAATGATTTTCATTCAATCTAAAAATGTCAAATTAAACATTATTCAATATAAGTATTTAAAGGTATATTACAAGCAATAAGCTAAAAACTTGCAGACTTTGTCTTTGAATAACTTATGAAGACATCAGACACCAAATTAAAGTATAATCACCTTTATATCCAATAATTTACGGCACAACTAAACGAAAGATTTTTGGAAGAATTTATAAGAAGAAACGAAAGTTTATTAGAAGAATTTATGTCGACGTAATAAATTCTAATATAAGTTTAATTGAAAATCACAATTGCTTATACTGTGATGACTGCTAGCTGTCACTAAAAATTTTAATTCCTTTTAGTAAGTTTATTTATTTTGAAAGTATTTTCTCTGGACTTTGTGTCAAGTAAGTAGTTTTAAAAAGTAAACAAGTTTACGCTTCTGTTCAACGGGGCTACCTGATTTATTCAATGGGATATTGCCTGGATTTGCTTCAGGTTTTATTGCTTTCGTCAAAATAACACAATGAATAAAAATACAATTCTTTCAATTTACTGTAGTAGATATATAAGCTTTACAAAAAGTTCATTTCCATAATTTTTTTCGAAAAAGAATATTTTAATTTTAAACCACATTCTAATTTTCTATAAGATTTAGACTATGAAGGAAATCTACAGTTCAATTTTTGTCAATAGCATGCTGAAAATGATTAACTTCCAACTTCTGGCTCCAAATTATTTTTAATAAAATATGCGGATAAATTTGGGCATGGCATGGAATCGCATCCTTAAATATCGCTCCTTGGCGTTAACTAATACGGAAGGGTTTGATTTTCAAAGGTTTGATTTAATTTGTTCTATATAGAAGGACTATATAAGTATACAAAAGACGGAGTACAAGGTTTCTCAACATAAAAGAAATTAAGAAGCTATGCGGTTAAAAAAAGCGGTTAAGAAGCTATGTTTTAAAGTTACGGTAGAATTTTATGGAATATAGCATATACGGTAGAATTTAATAGAATCAGCATATCCAGTAAAATTTTAAAGAATATAGCATATACCACACATAGATTTTTTTAAAAATATTATAGCATATTATATATAGCAGTTTAAAATTCTATAAACTGTAAAACTTAGGTTACGTTTCTCTATATTAATGGAATAGCGTTGCACCAAATTTATATAGTAACGCTACACAAATAAAAAGTTTACTCCGTAACATTGGTGGCAGCTAGTGCTGTCCCCAGTTTTAAGGAGTAACATTGCACTAAATTTATGGAGTAACGTTACACCACCAAATAAGAGTAAACTTCTTTTGTATATAGTTACTCCACCAATTCGGTGTAACGTTACTCCATAAAACTGAAGGAGTTTAGGGTACCACCAGTTTTATATTTTCATCTACATTGTAAAACTGTGCTTTATATCTTTGAATACGAAGCGCATTTTTACTGTGTATCGATATACTATGTTTATACTACCTTTCGATATACTACCTTTCGTAGTTTATTTCAAAATCTGGGTTTCTTCTGAGGCAAGATGTAATTACAAGAACGCTCGCAATCCTGTGATTAAGTAAAGCTTCTTAACAGACTTCTAAAAAAATCAGTCCTAATACAATCTACAATTTGTTTCACAATCCATTTTCTTTCGCAACATTTATGATGGTGCGGGGTAAAAGAAAGTTTTGGGACGGTGGTGGAAAGTTACATCGAGTTACATTGCGTTTCGTCGAAGTTTTCTCAAATAGTTTTGATTTTAAATCAGCTTACAAAACAATTAGTGCAATGTAACACTCACAAATCATGGTAACGTTATCTTTACATAGTTGGTTGGTTGGTAGACATATATTTTCAGGCTTGTGTGCTTGGTCACAAAGACCTGCTTATAAACCATCGTCAAGAAGGACGGACACGACATACACACACATATATGACAGATGCTGCCATCTATCGCCACCTCCACAATTTAGACATGTCCCTGATGGGGAGGGAAATAGTCTCCAGGGACCTGTACCCGTAAGAAACTGCGCAATGACCTCCCACAGGACTTTCGGACCCAACAGATTTAACGAGCACGTACTCCGCATATACTCGACAAACACAAACATCCATGCCTTACCGGGATTCGAACCCGAACCCAGAGGCTCCAAAGGCTAGCTCCCTAACCGTTGCGCCGCCGGGTCGGCAGTTACATTGTTGGTTGGTTGGTAGACATATATTTTCAGGCTTGTGTGCTTGGTCACCAAGACCCGCTTATAAACCTTCGTCAAGAAGGACGGACACGACATACACACACATATATGACAGATGCTGCCATCTATCGCCACCTCCACAATTTAGACATGTCCCTGATGGGGAGGGAAATAGTCTCCAGGGACCTGTACCCGTAAGAAACTGCGCAATGACCTCCCACAGGACTTTCGGACCCAACAGATTTAACGAGCACGTACTCCGCATATACTCGGTGGGTCTTCAGTGGTACCGGGACTCGATCGCGGGACCTTCCGATCTCGAGACCGAGACGATGACCACTAGGCTCCCCACAGCCCCAGTTACATAGTAGGGTAGGGTAGGGTACATATATATTCCAGCTTGTGTGCTTGATCAGAGACCCGCTTATAAGCCTTCGTCAAGTAAGGCAGGCACAGAAAGAATTTTACTGTCACAGAGAAAGGAAAAGTTACATAGTTTACGTGCAGTGATTTGAGTATTTTAGATTGTCCGATTCTAGATTATAAGAGGAGATTTAACGCAGCCACAAACGTTTAGTAACTTAGAATCGCAGTCACACGAAAAGGTTGTCACTCAAAACTTTAGAATAATAATTTCTTCTTCGGGTAATCTTCATACTCAGAAATTAACCATGAATATTCTTTGAAACTATTATAGCACTTCTTTGTTGAGTATTATTGGTAGCACCTTTCTCTGTCATCTGGAAAGCGCAAAGATAAAATATTAAAACAAAATATTATATCCATGCACAGAAAGTGAGAAATTTTCCTTTGCTAACTCATTGTCTTCTATCTGCTAATAGCGATACTTTGTTCAAAGCAGACCATCAAAGAATTGAGGATCGAATCCCAAAACCCTTTTCTAATTTTTTACACCATTGTTTAATTTAAGAACATGGTTTCTGAAATGGTTCCTTATGTATTTCAATAATAAAACTGTTGTTCTAATAACTAGCCTTTAAACTACAAAGTAGTCAACTATGGGAATTTTATACTCGTTTAAAATTAATGCTAACAAGTTTTAAAAATGTAAGTTTTATGGCTTAGATATATGTCAATTTTTTAATCAATTAGAGCTTAAACGATTTTTATAAATGATTTTTACCTGCAATGACGCCGACAAAATGTTTTGAAAAAAGAAAGTTTCAATTGACTCACAGTTAACATGCATTTACAATAATTCCTACGAAAATTGTTATCGAAACAGATCTTTAATAGTCACATGCTGGCTCCCTTTGGGATGCTGTTATATGTTGACAAAAAATTCTGGAAGAACTGATCATAAATAATTCATACGGACGCTTACTATGAAAAAAAGTCTACATAACTTCTTTACTAAGCTCTTCTGTTGCAGAAAAAATAACGACGAGTGCATTAAGACAGTAATTTTTCAACATGATTAGTTTGTAACAAAAAGCATTAAAACACATAAATAGTTTTAAGATAATGCAAAAGACAATTATTATTACAACTGTAAGGCAATAAAATATTTTTGCACAATTCCTTATACATTAGTAGCATATGTATTGAATTAATTATTTCTTATTCAAGCAATAACTATTTTCTTCATAGTTTATGTATTAATTATCGTAATTGCACTTTTTTGAGTTTATCATATAGTAGGAAAAATAAATAAAAATGCCTAGATGCAAACATTAATTCAGATGATTTTGGCGTCAAAAATTATTTTTTTGCAATGTTTCGAAAATTCATTTACACTATGCAATGTACTATACACAAAAGAAATCAATAATACTAATGCTATTATGTTTAACACTGCTTTTCAAACAAAAATATCCAAAATTCTAAAATAACTACACTACATTGTCTGAAAATAATAATTCTAATATTTTTAGTAAGTTACGGAATGATATGTCTTGTCATTTTTTAAAAAAGATTTTCTTTGAAATTCAATTCATCTGACTTTCAACATCTATACCCGAGAGTGTTCCATCTAAATGACAGAACAAAAAATAATCCAACCTAGTCTTATTTCAAATCCTACTCCACCTTTGACATAGGGCACTTACTGTCTTTTGATCTTAGATTTAACAACCGTCGAGTTAAGAAGGAATTGAAAGAAAAACGCTGTCGTATGTCTCTGCCACAAAATTGAACTTTATTCGACCAGTGAGGGCAATTTCTTCAATTAAGTTTCAAGTACCCCAAGAAGATTTATATTTCAAAATGTCCGCAGCTGCAGGAAAAGTTTCTCAATAAAAATTAAGAAAAAAGATGGAATTTAGATGATTAAAATTTAGCATGCTAGAATTCGTGTTTCTATAATAAATATGTTTCTATGGACGCAGTGTAAAACTTTGGTGTAACGTTACATCGACATATTGGAGGAAACGTCAATATCCCTCCTATATTGCGGTGCAACGTTACATTGCTGACCTTTGCTGACCATTAATTTGCTGTAACGTTTGCTTCCTAAAACGCGGTTGCAGCTCATTCTGAGACCGTTACTTTAAAGATTACCGTTACAAAAAAATTAAAGCGTGGACTAAAAATCTTTTTAAGTAGTTATGTTGTTACGTAGAGGCATTTGTGAACCCACTATTGAACAGGTATTAAAAATTATACTTTTCATACAAAAATATTTGTAGGTTACTATTTCCATAAAAAGTATCCACCAGTATGATGGGGTAAAGTTACACCAAAGTTTTACCGTGTGATAATGTTTAAAGGTTTTTGAAATTATAGTATAGAAGGTAGAAATTTTATAATTATTAGGTTTTCTACTTTCTTTTAACATATAAAATAGCTTGTATATTTTAATTTTATATTTGAAATGTGTCTGAATTCTACATTTGCAAGATTCTATTATTTGCAAGACAGATAAAGAAACAAAGTTAAATTCATTAAATATTTAGCAATTCATAAAAGTTAGTGAAACTAATACTTTTATTTTACGAAATGAAAAATTTTAATATCTAGAAATTTTTTGGGGGGTTTATTCAAAAAATATAACACACGCTTTACCAAAGAAGCATGCTTTTTTATATTTAAAAGTAAAACTCACGGTATTGACAAAAACGCATAACTCAAAAAGTGAAGAATTCTCAGATGATGTAAGCTCTTCTAGAACTGTTTACAATAGAAAACTGAAGAATCTTCTTAAAAAGCACATTTTTGTAAAAAAAAGTACGTCAATTTTACGAAAATAAACTCTCGTTTGTGTATTGATTCTAATATATGAAAATTGGGATAGACTTTGCATTTTTAAGTGAAATTATGGAAAACAGCGAACTTTAAAATACATTTTTTATGAGAAAATACTCCTGCTTTTAGCAAGTTGTCGGTGCCTCTGGTATGAACACCATTAAGGTAAACATTGAAACAAAATTATTTTAGCGAGCAACAAAAAATAAACTGACTAGTTTCGTTCAAGTGTGTTCGCGTTTATATTTGTTGCACTTGTCACTCTCCGTCTACCAATATCAGATGTCTTTAATGATTCATAATTTTTTTTTGTCTGCAAACATGTTTTAAACATATTTCATACATTTTACCCTCTCAGCGGTAAGAAAATATTTGAGATATAAAATTGTTTCATTTTCTTTTGAGAAGCAATCCGCCAGTTAGAAAATACATTTTTATTACTTAATTAATATTTTAATATTAATAATTAAAATATATTTTTATTACTTTCAATTACCTAATTTGAAATATATAAGATCATGAAAGCATTGAGATGGCGTCAAAAATCCGAAATGGAGATTTTGTTGTTTTCTATCAGAATTTGGAGGATGCTGATTCTAAAAAAGTGGTTTTTGAACATCCGTTTGTCAGACTGTCTGTTACTCTGTTTGGAACCACTCTACTTTCAAATTAAAAGAGTTACGGAATTTCTGTCGGTGTCAGAATAAGGTTTTTGAGAAAATCCCGCAAGCGCAAAGGGTTACTGTCATAGAACTTTTTAGGATATTAAAATTACTTAATAGAGTCTGAAATTACTTTTAAATGTATTGATTTATTGAGTGGTAATAGATAGTAGTCACACAACCCTATTTTTTTTCTTTATGTACATAAATATTATAAGATACAAATAGGAAATTATATAATCATATTCAAAATTAAATATGTTTCAAATTTTGTTAATTGTTAAAAAGATTTTATAAGAAAGCATGCTCTTTTACTTTTATACTTGAAGGAATGATTCATGTTCCATTACTATTAAATGAACCCTTACGTTGTTTAAAAAAGCAACAATAGTAAAAACGTAGTTAAAGTACACAAGGATGGTATAGTTTGGCATTTTTTATATAATGCATTAAGTTATAACTTTAAGTAAGTAAACTTTAAAAAAAAGTTTAAAAGGGTATTAATTAAACAACCTTTTTTAAAAAAACTAAGAAACTTATAAAATTGCTTTTGAAGTATCTTTCATTTTTTCGTTATTAAGTTTATCGATGCAAAAAATTGGTTTTTGCTTGAACTGAATCAATGCACTCAGAAAGCTTCTCAAAGTTTGGCGTAGTCAGTAAATATTTGTGAAAGTTTATTTATAGAAACTTATAGCGTTATATCATTGTTTATTCTGTAACTACATCGCAAAAACCAATAGCCTCTTCCCTTGAATCTATAATAATAAAAGAAAGAGTCTGTCTGTGTGTCTGTTTGTCATCGGATCGTAAAAGACCTACTTATACTGCCCTCAGAAATTCGAAAATTTTAAGATAGATTCCCTTTAATATTAACGTGTGCACCTGAGGCTTAGTTTTTTCATATTTGTTCCATTTTTAGAGAAAATTCAAATTTTCTGAAAAAAAATGCTCCACTTTCGCTCAAATCCGATCATTTTTTCTCTTTCCTGATGCCATCGGCTGAAAAAATTAAATAAAACTTTTAACGAAAACATTTAAAATTCAAAATTTTTATTTTATTCTTTTGCCATTACTTTCAGAAACTAAATTAATTATTTGAAAAATAATTGACATGTTTCAAGTGACGTAATTCCGCCAGTCTTCATTCCTGGATTTTATTGTGGGTTTATTTGATGATTTTTTCATTGGGGGGGGGATTTTTCTGTTGACTGCATGTATGCATATTTAAGCAATAAATGTATAGTTAAGCTATTACTGAACTATGTTAATGATGGTTAATAAAGGCCATCGCACTAGACCTATTAGTGCTTTATGTCATTATTTTTTCGCCAAAGACGTTGCCAAACTCGCCAAGTTATTAACTAAAATTCGTTAAATAGACGATTTCTAATATAAATAATTTATAAGCTGGTCGGTTGTTCGAAGGTCATTGTGTTAGAGCTGTATAATGAGTGTGGGTAGCTATATCTATTTTCTCGCCAAATTATTTCCTAAAACGCGCCAAATGAGCTAAAAGGTTTTATGTATTTATGAGGGAATTGTGATGACATTTATGAGTGCATTTTATAGCGTATTTTTCATTTTGGAATTTTAAGGCAACGAAACGGGATTTTATAATTTATAACAAGTGGAAACAATAATAAGTTTATGATCCTATAACAGGGTAAATGGTACACATATTTGGAATCTATTTGATATTTTTTTATTCCGTGCGAAGAACGGGTATAAATTTGCTAGTATAAAATATACAGTACTTTTTACTTTTTATACTTGAAGAAAGGGTTTTTTTTGGCAATTCGTACTCCAAAGACAGAAACTGTTTTTTTTTATTACAGACTGTAATTAGATTTGTTTAATTACCATTTAAGTGTTTTTTAGAATAGAATGAATAACTGTGGAAAAAGCTTTTTAACGTTGATCTAATTATTATTTATTTTTTAAGGTTAAAGTAAAGAAAATAAGTTTGGTTCACACATAAATCAATAAAGATTTTGATTTTTTTTAATATGTTAATAATTATTTATTTTGAAATTTCTAAACTAAAAAAAACAATTTTAAACTAAAAATTTACCAATAATTTTTGTATGTTTTCATTTTTCTAAAGAGAGTTGATATTAATAGCACGTGAAAATTGATATTAATATGATGATTTTATTATGATTAATATGATAATATAATGATGAAGTATTGATGTTGTATAGATACCAAAAAATTCGTCATATTTACAGTTTTACTGTCAACTTAGCTTACATAATAAAACTGTAAAAATGTGAAACTTTCTGTATTAATTAATGTAAATTTCATTTATTACAATACAATTGTTCCAGAAATATACGTAATAAAATATTAAAATTGAAAAACTTTTTTACATAAATTATAACTAAAACTCGTAACCTTTAGGTTATACAAGTGAATGGCAATCTTGGCTAACAAATATCTCGACGGATTGTAAACAAAAGAAGCAAATTTTCCACAAAAAGTTTTCATTGAAAACAAGTTTTACAGAAAACGGTTTCAAAAAGCAAGCGAGTTTAAGGAAACAAAACATTAAGAAAATAAGGGGATCGGTTTTAAACCGTATAAGTACGGAAAATTTCCGTAAAAGCGACAGGTAAGACAGTGCCGACAGTGCCTTAAACCTTTTTAATCTTAACATAACAAAATAAAAATGTTATGATAAAATTAATAACAAGCATTCTCAAAATATGTTTTTGTCAACACTAAAATGACCCAACCTTCTTTTTATAAACCTGTGTATAAAATAGATGTTTTCGAGAAAAAATTCATAGAATACACGACGGCAATTGTACGGTTTCTGGTTCGATTTAGAAGCATTTATTGTCAACAAAAAAGAATGGTTTCTTTTTTCTCCTGTATTTTCTATTTTTATCTAACTTGAACCGTGATTTGAAGATTAGACGAAAATCTCTACATCTCGGTTTGCGGTGACAGTTTTGAGATTGCAATCATCCATTCTTGTATCGTGTTTAGTTTTTCAAATAATTCTTTCATATCGAATAAAACTACCAATTTAATGTTGAAGAAAACAGTCCACTGATCCGAATTGGTACCATATACTCATATTACCTATTTTTATGCAATTTCAAATATTATACTTAAACTCAAATAAGGTCCGCGCCATATTTATTGTAAAGTGTTTTGCATTGTGGATTCAAAAGATAACGATATGGGATAAATGGGGGCACAACGGGGAACCACGGTGGAATAAAGTTCGACCTTTTTTAGTATCAAGGCGAGCTGCCAGTGAGCGGCAATATGTATAACTAAACCAACCTGTTACTGCTCAACTACGGTGACCAAGTAAGTGTGGTTTTCCTGAGTTACGCATGGAGTTTTCGTTAAGTGATTTTTTTTTTAAACCTATATCATAGTTTCTCGTGTTTTTGTGATCGATGTAAAGTATACATACTTTACAGCACAACTATTGTTAGCATATTTGAAGTACATTTAACTGCCTTTAGTTTCGTGTAGTTTAACATTTGTTTGCATATCCTGTTTTGAGTTATTTTACCTGCCTAACCTGAATCGGGTTCTTGAGGGAGTATACCATTTGTTGGAGTTCCAACTCTACAGGCACTTAAAATTAAATAAATTGGGCAAACTTATTTCTGCATTTACATTGTCTTCATAGTTTCTTATCCTTACCACCTCTTTCTGTTCTACTATCGGGGCTGAACTGGGCAAATGTGATAATTTTCGTTTTTTTTTTTTGCAAAAAAAATATTGCTCTTTTTTTCTAACAATACCATTTACTATTGTGATTATCAAATTAAAATGTGCTCATGGAAAAATTTTGAGCTCTCTTAATTAACCCTTTTGTACTTTCAAAACATATTTGAATTTGGTAACTCGTTCTCACAAGGTTTCCCTCATTCTACAACATTTTTACAAAATTTAATGTAATTTAATATAAGTACTTTAAAACTCCATTGGTTTCTTGAATTTTTTTAAATAAGTAAACCTTTAAAAAATAATTGAAATACTTTTGTAAGCTAAAACAATCAAAGTCCAAAAAGTATAATTATATTAATTTAAAAATGTTTGTCAATCAATATTTAGCAATCGTTTGAAACGTCAAATTTATAATAATAAATTTACTACTTCTTCAAATTATTTCTGTTAACGCAATTAAGATCAGATTTTTTTAAATTAAATTTAATTCAATTCATTAATGATAAAGAAAAACCTTCTAAAATAGTGTCTTGAGAAATTGGTCCTACATTTTTGAGCGGTTTTGTTTGCAGTGGAGAAACTTGTACAATCGTGTCTCTTAAACTGATTATACACCACTAAAACTGTCGGATGGTCGCGTTAAACAAGACATAAACTTTCTCAAAGGTCTTTGTTGAAAATTGCGACATGTTCTAGTTCCAGACATTTCAAAAAACTGAACCATAGAAGTATATGTCTCATTAGGTAGGTGCTAGGTTATACACCTTTATTATTCTGAAGTGAATATTTTAACGGCATTTAGTCAAGTTCAATGATTTTAGAACACGTTTGAATGGTTTTGATAACTTATTCTTGAGTTCTACGTATGCTTTGATTTTGAAATAAGTCGCAGTTCAAACTCATTATTTTACACATCAAAAAAACAATGCACACACAACATTTTCGTTTTCTTGTGTTTTTTTTTTGTTTAGTGAATTTGAGTCGTATCAATTGATAATTTGATAAAATTATAAAATGTTCTTTATGTAAAAATAAATGAAGCATCACTGCAATGTAAAAAAAACTATAACGATACCATGATTTTTTTTGCATGATTTTCGGGAGTACACCAGTTTTTCTGTAAGCTTATTTAATCTTTAAATATATTAAAACGTTCCACAAATCGCTGTGTAACCTTCCACAGATCTCCTTAGTACAGTAAGATTATACACTATACTAGTCTTAGCTTGGAACATCACATCGTTTGATCGAGCACAATGCGTCGGCACATAGCCCCTGTTACCATCCGATAACAATGTTTTTTCGTGTTTTATCCTTTTTTGAAGCAGGTACTATATAGTTTTGTATCAATATCTTTACACACACACATTTAATAGAATACTTTAAAACTTGAATTGAATTCGAGTAATACTTTTTGTATAAATTTATCATTCAAATTCAACTTCGTTCAAATTATAGCAAACTTCACTTCCAACACTTTTTTGAGAAAAACTCTTTCAAATAAAAAAAAAGTAAAATCACAACATTCTTCATAAACACTTTTCAAATACTTTTTGCGAAAATAAATAAATCCAATTGCTGTTAATTTAATATAAAATAAAAAAGAACTTTTTTTAAAAAACAAAACCGACTTATTCAGATTCTTATATTTAAACATGCGTTTTTATAAATTCCCAACAATACTTTAGAAACTGAATCATTGATTCTTTTCTTAATAAAATAAAGTATGTTTATTTTTGTACTAAAACGATAGCAACGTTTTTTGGCAAATATTCTTAATTTTAAACAATAAAAATAAAATTATTTATATTAAAGATATTTATTTTATTTATATTGAAGTAAACTAAAGATTATTTAAAACACCTATGTCAAAATTGACTTTATCAAAGAAAGTTAGTGAAATGTAACTTAACTGATTGTAGTAGTTCATTAAATTATAAAACTAGTTCGTAACTTAAATAACATATGTCAATTTTTATATTCTTAATATTTAGTTTAAAACTTAAATAAACCAACAATATGTCCTTATTATAATAAGAGCATGTCTTTTTTTAGATGTTGGGTGGAATGTTTTTAGAAACAATTAGTAAAACTGCGTAAAATTTAATGAAGTCAATATTGGTTTTACTTTTTACTAAAATACAAAAGTTTCTTAAATAATAGAGTGATTTAGAAAATTATATAAAAATTTATATTAACATCCAATTAAAAAATAAACTACATTATTTTTATGCTGCGACGTTTTTCATGCATACTTATAATGAAATCTCATGGGTCCTTATTAAAATATTTGGCACAAATGACTTTTATAATAAAGAGAGTTATGACTTTATTTGAAGTTTTCTTTTAAGTTCTTGTTTTATTTTTAATAGAATTATATATGGACATTTCAAAGATATGATTGCAATTTATGCAATGAAGAACGATTTTTTATTGTTTATTTTAAAATGTCAATTACTTTTAATTGAGATGAAAACTTCAGAATATTTTTTATATAAAATATTGTACAGCTTAAATGCAATTGTTCTAAGTTAATTAAAAAAAAACTTTATATTTTTGGTTTATTTGTAAATCATCAAAAAATTTGGTTTTCACTTTATTAATATTTTCTGCATTTTGTAATAATTTAGATATGTAAATAGATAACCATAAAAATGAATATTTTTAAATAGCAACGCAATTTAAAATACTTAGCACTAATTCTAAAAAAAAATAATCCTAACAAAGTTTATAAGTTAACTTTACGATTCAATTCAATTTTAATTTTTCAAACATATTTTTAATCAAATATATATGTTATGAAAAGTCACATATTATATATGTTAAAAAAAATTATTAAAATATTTGGAAATTGCTAATAAATGTTTTTTTTTAAATACACTAAAAAAAATCTGGATAAACAAACAGAGGGTTCAAACTATAAAAAAAATCAAACTGAACACCCATTATCTCATTGCATAATTGGAGTATGCTAAAGGAATCTTCAAATTATTTCTTACGTCACCCATTACTAATATTACAGGAGATATATTTTGCATCGTTGAGCGGTAAAGTGACGGATAATATGATATATCTAACAAATAGGATTTTTCAAGATGAAAATACTAAAAATTTCGAAATCTAAAGAGCTAACAACTGAAGTAAATATTAAATTAATCGGTACAGCAGTTGGGATAACATTGGCAGTTCTTTTAATATCCGAATTCGAGTTCGAGTATCCAAACTTCGAATGATTGTTATAAAAAATTATCTGTTTTTGGTGATACGCCACTTTTCCCAGCATGGTGATATTTGATTTACTATCAATCTCGAATCTGAGTCATTTATTTCTCATATATAGAAAAGCAAAATCTCCTTAGTTGGAATGTATCATTTTGATATCAATTAGGAATTGCGCTTCCGGAGATTACGGACTAGATTTTCCCATTGAGTATTTCTCTTGTCTTGGGAATTCGGAATATAGAAGTTATATTATGAATCTCTTCTCCATCATAAGGCAAAAGGTATACATAATTTAATAAAATACATAGAAAACTATTCGGAAAATATATCATTGATATTATTAAAGATTATTTAATTTAATGAACAAAAATTTAAAAAAAGAAATAATGTCTTTATAAGGAATTATAACATGAAGAAATTCTTAAAAAATTATAGTTAAATTTTTTTAAACGAAATTTATTAATAAAGATACAACAAAAATAGAAATAATGTTATATGGTAATCAAGAATTAAATCTGAGAATAGTTCAAATATTTAAATTAGAAAAGTACATTATTTACCCAAATTATCAAGTTTATCTAATAAGCAGACTATTTTTACTATATTACATGAACTAAGTTACATAACATGAAAGTATACATAATGTAATTAACTATATATTATATTATACGGGAATATATGTTACTAAAAACAGTAACGCGAGTGATTAACTTTATTAATGAAGACACAAGATAGTAAATTAGAAATATGATGGTTATCAGGAATTGAAGCGGGAAAAGATTCTCGAAAAATTCTGCAACAATTTACATAAAGTTTTTAAAGACAGTTTAGACAGTTAAGACAGTTTTTTTTCTGTAAAAACAATGGATATTTTTTTGACAGTGCACTGCTTTAAACTAAAGTTTAAAGAGTCTGCTCTAAACTAAAGTTTAGTCGGGGGCTTTAAACTAAAGTTTAAAGCCCCCGACCATGGATTTCTCGATCACTTTTTACGGTAGTCTTTTCTTAATTTAAACTGATGTTCTATAGATTCTTACGTACCTTCACTACAGCAGCGGAAAATTACATCGAGTACGATATTATCTATCTCTATTGTTCATCACGGGACATTCTTTATTCGTAAATTTGTTCTATTTCATAAGAGCACGCACATAATGCAGCACATAATATCAATACTCTGATTGGACAAAATTGTAACTGCAATTTAACTTAAAAGTGAATTGCATTGTTATAACAATCGTATTAAGCATTACCTTTGATCTTAAAGAAAGCTTGTACGTTACCGATAAGAAAACATTTTAAATGTAAAGAATTACAATTCGCAATGCTTTAAGATACCGATGTATTTATTAATTTTTAATCAGTTTAATCCGCTTATAAGTCTCAAGTAGAAAGTATGCTTGCCATATACCAGATTATCTATACTAACTAGAGACACCTAACATACCCCAGTTGTCATCTCTGATATAACCAATACCTTAACTAGCAGCATTGGACAATTTAGCTGTTTTTTCTAAAATTTAATTGATTACTCCTTTATTATATTAAATGAACAACCGACGTTCACCCTCCGAGAAGTTGCTTTTAGGAAAACGGAAGATAATATACATAATAAATAGTAAATTATGTCTGATTTTCTGCAGGGTTTGGGTGTTTTCGGCTGATTCGAAATTTCTCTTAATAACTTTAGTTAGGAAACTTCTACTGAAGGCTCCGCTAGAAGTAACTTTTACAAGAAAAATAGATCACAAGGACTGCTTTCTGAGGTGAGGGGTTCCATTAGCAGAAAGAGAGAGTTTGGAGTATAGACAAATAAAAAATCACTCTAGGCTTGATTTTTTTTATTTTTGAGACGCACACCAAATCTCAACTTAATGGGATCAAAACACGTAATTCGGTAAACTATTTGATTTAATATGTGCATTTCCGGTTGTATATTCTTGCTTCAAAAGGAGGAACTTTTACATAAACTTCGTAATTTTGAGCCATGGACAAGTGAAGATATACCTGAGCTGGCATCCAAAAGAACTTCGAGCGACATCGTAAGCTTATAGGACTTATAACTAAATGGGTATAATGAACACGTATTTCACAGTGTAAGCAGCTTCTCCAACAATTATCCACTCTAGTGGTAATGTAGTATTAACTCATTAAGCAAGTGGTGATTTGATGATTGTGTTTCAAATTTGATTCCAGCATAGAGACTGGTTGCCGTCCGGAATCGTTTAAAATTAGTACTTTGTGCTTCTTTCATATCAAAATACATTAAAAGCTTACAAAGACAACTAAACTCAGCTCGTACATCGCAAAACATTCGGAATTCAGATACCATACTGAAAAACCAAATCAGTGAGATTCTTGAAATTGTCTTATGATAAGAAGTAGAAAAAATCATGCAGAGTGAGTCTAATATCAACAATGGAATAGAAATGTGCATATGGCCCTTCCATGGGATTACCTGGAATGCATAGAGTGAGCGTTTTACGTCGCCATTTCTGCTACCTTCTATCTCATACCCAAATCGCGTTGAATGTTTGACATAACTGCAACTGTCGGTAACTATTTTTTACAAACAAAAACGTTGTAGAAATAAAAAATTAAATATTATAACTTAATTATATAAATAAAAATACCTATAAATGTACAAAACTTTCATTTTGTTTAGATATAGTTATCCTTTAAAAATACTAACCGAAATTCATTCTATGAAATAAAATGAGTTTAACGGTGTTCATAGGAATATAAAACTGATTTCTATCAAAAATGTCAGTTACTGGTTTTTCAAGCTTATGACACGAAATAGAAATGTATTTTTGCCCTCTTATATTTCTTAGAGAGAAGTCGGGTTTATTCTTCTTTACTTCTAAAATGTGTTTTTATGTGACTAGAAGAAATACATATTCCTCTCGTAACCATGAATACCTTGGCTGAGATCGAAATATATATTGAGAGCTTTTCAAATTTCATTTTCGTATAAGCGCTCTTCTTTATTGAGTGAATTTTAGCGGGTATATTGAAGATGTTAAGAGAAATTCTGCGTTACGTTACGCATATATTGTTTTTCTATGAAGTTGTATTGACAACCAACATTGTAGTTTCAAATGTAATATCTTTTGTTACGATGTTTACTTCAAAGCGGTTCATAACTCACTTTGTTTGATGTTAATTTAAATAAGTAACAACGAGGTACAACACGTCAAAGTTTTTGTATTATAATATTTAGTTTATTTTGAAAATTATATTTATTATAACATTTGATTTTCACATGTTTTTAATTTAAAATTAGGGATCAACTTTTCTCTCTTTAGAAATCTCGATTTTTTTTCGATACATATAATCTTTAAAAATTGGTATCGTAAAATATAGATAAATAATGTTATAAAAATTATATGAATAATACAAAAAAAAATTCAGTACTTACTTATGTTCTCATACTTTTATCACATTTCGAAACTAATTTCAAAAAGTAAAACTTGAACTAAGTTGTCAACAGTAATTACATTTAGAATATCTCTTTATTCACTACCTTGGCTGTGTTTGTTTAAGCTGATGAACATCATAAGGTTTTTCAAAAAAAAGTTAATTTACTCAACAGTGTGTCCTGAAACTGATTTGAGATATTTGTCAATCCTCAAAGTTATTTAAATAAGTCTAAACTTATATAAACACTTTAGCAATGAGATGTTAGGTTTTGTGAAATACCAGTCTCTGTTTATTAGTTCAGTTTACAAAAAACAGCAATTTAACGATATAGGTATTTTTTATGAAACAATAAGTTTCATAGTGAAAAAATGAGCATATATCGGAACGGATGAAATTATATTTATTTTCGATTTTAAAATTGCTTGAATAAAACTAGCATGAAGATTTAATGATTTCAATATTAATTTTACTTCTTAACATTCATATAATTTTTATATTGAAAGGAAAAGTTACAATATAAAATTTTCTTGAGCATAAGAAGGTTTACCATTGTGATAAAAAGGATTCTAATTATATTAATCAATAGTTTTATCGAAATATATTGCATAAAATTTGTAAAAAATCTATTAATTAATGTAGATTATTTCATAAAGACAGTTGATGTAAAGTAGTTTATACAGAAATTATCAATAAAATTCAAGCGTAAATTTAAATATAATTATTTATTTAAAATGTGAAACTGTTAAACCCATTCATCAATTACTAACATAAACCACCTCTTAAAACAAAAGCAATAATAATCTTTTTGAAATGGTAATTTTCAGTTTTTCTCGTTATTTTTATTTCCTCTATAAAATATTAGGTCATGTTTTGTTGTATTTTAAACAGATATACCAAAATAATCCTTTAAATTGTACTGTTTGTGAATCCAACTGCATTACATAAGGACATTTCATTTTTCTAAGAATACATTTTCTTTGTAAGCAGAAAATTAATGTAGACTTCAAAGAATTTGCTGAAACATTGTTAGATTTAAACGTTACATTAAAAACCTCTGGGATTACCAATAACGATCGAAGTAAGGAAATCCCCATTTAAAATCCTTTTTAACCCCTAAAAACCTCCCACAAAGATGCTTTTTTACAAACTGTTTTAACGATGGAAATATCAAATATATCTTATAATATTTATGGTCCGTCAAAGAAGAAAACTCCTATTCGTTTTCAATTTAAAACTTATGTAATCAGAATAAAAAATAACTATTTAAAGGGCAAACACTAAACAAAAGTAAGGTTTTATGAAATAAAAATTTCCAAATTATTTTCGAAAATAAATAAAGAACAAAAATTTAAACAAATATTTTTAAACATCACTTTTATAATTATGATTTATAGAAATTTTCCTCAAATGGAGAGCAATTTTCTATTTTCGGGTTTTAATGAGAAAACCGTGTTATTAACTATTATATGAAACATACATATAAACATTCATTACTCAAAGTATTGTATCTATAAAAGTGGAATTTAGTATACTTAAACTTTGAGTGCACATGAAAAACATGCTGTAAGAAATCTGGAATAGTAATGTAAATGGTTTGTTAAAAATGTAAACTTGCGTTTTTTCATTTATTTAATTCTTTAAATTTTAAGAATTTGAAAACTGGTTTCTTGTAATTATTTGATGCAATTTTATAATATATTTAGGATTTTAGAACTTTTTACAATGCTGTATCTCATTTTGCAATTTATGACTAATAAATCCTAAATGAAGACACTTTATATGGCTTTCTTTTATTTACCACGACAATAATTTCAATTAATAAAACACAAAGTTAAGTAAGTCGACACAGTAATAAATTGGTGGGGCGTTACTTCATAATACCGGTTGTAACATGCTGCCACCGGCTTTATGAAGTTAAGTTCTATCAAATTTAGGGTGTAACGTTACAAATGTCTTCCTATTTTGTGGTGCAACGTTCTGTAATATTGAAGGAGTAACATTTCACCATTTTGTTTTACAGTGAAGAAGTCAGGGCCTGTAATGGCAATCATAATATTGTAATTCAAATGACTTTCATTTGCATTATGAGAGACAGGTCACCTTTACATCCTATTAATCACTTAAAAAAGAGTTAGTTTTAATTTATTTTAAGTAAAATTAGCCTTTAATACAAATATTTACATTTTGTGTTGTGTACTTTAGATTCGAAGTCATGTTTTGAATTTAAAAACTAAAGTTTCAATAAGATTTTTTTGTATAGATTTTACTGAAGATTTTATTATATAAAAATCAGATTTTAAAGGCTGGAATAATAGTTAATAAAATATTTATTATTTCAGACAATCAGTTAAATCCTGTTCCAATGATATCCTTAAAAACCTCATTAATTAGTAATCGTTTAGAAATGACATAAATTTACTTAAACACACTTTTGAATTCAATAGAGTACTATATATTACTAGCTTTATAAACCCGGCGTTGCACGGGTGTACCCTTAAAAACAGTGACTGTTTCTTTTTATGTAAACATTTATTTCATACCAATTGATCCCTTCTCCACTGGTCAGCACTCCATCGGTATATTATAATTTCCTCCCATTCTAATATCAACATTAGGTGTAAAAAAGAAATCCGATTGTATCCAGGCCCTTCTAGAAGTTAGAGGGCTTTCCCATAGGCCCTGTTTAAATTGCCAGAATAGCTGTGATATAATGGCCAGTTTCTATTTGCCCTTATACACCCGAAAATGCCCAAAATGTGGTAAACATTCCACTCCATATTCGACCACTCGACAGTTCTGGGGAGCCAAGTCGGTAAAGGCGTTCGCCTCGCATGCGATAGGTCCCGGATTCGGGTCCGGGCATCGTCAAAATAACTGCCGACCTATAAACGGCAAATGCAGCTAAAAATGTCCGACGAATAAAATACCCCATGTGGTGGGAGTGCACGTTAAATATTTTTCAAAAGTCCCGACGATGCATACGAAGTCGCCCTTTAAAGCTGCATTGGGTGCCTACTCAGATGTCGACTCGTCACTTGACTGTGGTTCTAAATTAAGACGCCCGTGGCCAATAGCCTTCGTGTATAGCTCTAGTGCGACGATAATTCAAACTTACACTAACCCATACAACTGGATGGGAAAAGCTACCCTACGTTAAATTTTTTACTTCGCCAAAAGCCGCCAATGCCAAAATTCAATCGGCCATTATATAATAACTGTACCAAATTGACAGTTTTATAAACATAAAATTTGTACGCTATACTATACGTACAGGAAATTTCATCAGTTTCTTTGAAGTTTTCATCAGATCTAGAATATATATCGCCTTTAAACTCATGAGACATTGTAGCAATATCTTCACTTCTTACCACTTGTAAACATCAATTAAATTAAATTCGGAAACCAAAAAAATCAAAAGATTTAAATTCGATAAATAAAATAAAATAATGATATTCAAATAACAATATTACAAATTAAACTCACGTTCTCTGACGTGTATATACTTAAGTTTTGCTCACGCTTAACGCGCTGAAATTTTTTTCAAATTAGTAAACGAAATTTATAAATTAAAAGTTTATAACAATGCTATTCCTATGGAGGAATCGGGTCAGGTTTTGTCTTCCTACACCCGTTCGGGTTCGAATTTCAAAAAATCGTTTCTTAAATGACGCCTACGATATAAAAAGAATATTTTCCTAAAATTTGGTAGCTCTACCTCCAGTAGTTTGGGCTGGGCGTTGATACGTGAATAGATCAGTGAGTGAGTGAGTCAGTCAGGACTTTGCCTTATATATATATAGATAGATTTACAAAACAAAGAGTCACCCAAAAACTGCAAAACATTTCAGTAATTTAAAAGCGTTAAATTTTAGTTTCATTAAAGTATTATTTTCGTAAAGTATTATTTCATTACAAAGTGCATGCAAATTAGTTCGTTTAGTATTAGCAAATTAGTTAGTTTAAGTATTTCCAAATCTAAGCACAAGAACATTTAACTAAAACTTAAAAACCAATAAATAAACTTAAGAATTGAAAAGGATTACTTGATTACAAATTGAAGAGCAAACAGTAATTATTCTAAAATATATGCTTGTTCTGCTCATTTAATTAGTTTAATGAATGTCTGCAAACTTAAAAAAATTTGTTTTAACTACTTACCTAAGTAAATTCAAAATCTTTTCAACGGTCTGCATGTTTGATTAGATTATTTGAAAAACACATTAACCACTCAAAAATTTAATACTTAGCTTTTACATTAATTATATTCAAATGCACTATATAAAATTGTACTTGCATGTTAACTACCATTGCCTTAATGGACTAGAGTATTAGTAGGCAACAAGAGTGGTAAGATGCTTAGGATTTTTCGAAACTTCCCATTAAAGTTTCGAAACCCTAGTAATGAGTTACTCTGCTGATTTTAACTATTAATTTATAATTTGTAATTAGTTTTTATACGATATTTTGTCTATAAAGTTATAAAAAAATCTTTAAAAAAAAGTTTAGTAAGCACGCGTCTAACCCTGCGGAAATTTTATGCCCGAAATAAAACTTTTGTAGTTTTATTAGAAAATGTATGGTTAATGGGATGTAAATTGTTAGTTATTTGTTTTTCATTCAACGGTAATATTAAATGATAATAAAATGTATTTGATGTTAAATTACCTCAATTTAATTACGTTACTTTCTTTTTATTTTATAAATTATTTACATTTTTTTTTTAGATTTCGTGTCAGTTTTAGCTGATTAAAGAAATAGGTTAAATTTTTTAAGCTTAAGAATTTGAATTCAGAAAACAGGATTTTGTTAAATATATTAAAATAATTTCATTTAAATAGAAATAATTGTGCGTATTTTTATATTTTTAATCTTTCACATTAAGATTTTATATTATACATTTGAAAAATTTTCAAACTTATTTATAATTATTTAAATGTCTCGTGTTTAAAAAAATATTTTTAGTTAGAATTCGCATAATATTTAATTTTAAATAATCAATCACACTTACAAACAATAAGTACTTTTACAGAAATACACATTTTTAAATTAAATTCAACCTGTTAACACAAATAAAACAAAACTTTTTAAATTAATTTTAAAATAATCACAAACATTCAAATAAACAATCAAATTTTTACAAAAAATTAAACTACCGTACCTACCTTAGAATAAAAGTTAAATATTTTTCTCTGCCTTCTTGACAGGCGTTGCGGAAAAGCTGAAGGTCCGGCAAGTGAAAAGGCTGTCCGGTTCTTAATTCCTCCTCTTTGTAGTGAAGGCAACAGGCTTTCTAGATCCGGGTTTTGTGGAGTTTGCTTAACACATATCCGGCACCCCATTGGCCGGACTATCTATCACGTGGGTGGAATAAGGGTGCGCGCGCAGATATGGGGGGAGGGGGAGTTTGGTGTTTCCATTCATTAAACTTAGATACTCTTGTTTGTTTTTTATTGGGTCTTTCCAATTATGTTTATGAGAGTGATCCCACTTCTAAATATGTAAGTGATTGCAGCTATATCGAAGCTAAATATAGCGTGGCCATTTTTCAAGTATTTACTTTTTGTATGTATTTAATCAACAGATATTTGGAAATTATTTATCTTTTTTTTAGTATTTTTATCTTTTAAAATATTCGGAAGTAAATTTTTTGGCCCATTCATATAAACTTACTTTTGGAAGTAGTATTTGACGGTATTTACTTGTTGTTAGAATTTGAGAGTATTTTCACTTTGTTTGAAAGTTTTTACCTTTTGTTAGTAGCATTCGGAACTATTTAGTTTCCGTACGTATTTCAAACTATTTAGTTTTCTAAAGTGCTTAAGAATATTTAAATATAAATCAAATATCTTTCAAAATTATTTGAAATATTTATTCTGCGAGCTACAATTTAGTTTAACAAACGATAAATACTATTAATGAGGTTGTTTTAGATGATTTAACTCTAATGTTTTCATTCATGCATTTCGTGCGATTTCATTGGTTATTTCAATTTCACTCTCAAAATGAGCGGATTTTTTTGTCTGCTTCTATTTAGAGAATCTTCTATTTCAGAGTTATTTACGTGCAACTTGTTTTTATTCCTGCTATTTATTGAATCTTATTGTGGTTTTTTAAACTAAATTTCATATATACAAAGCATTGCCATAAGAATAATGTTGTTGGAAAACTTCGGTTTAGATGGTGTTTTGTCTTATGTGGTGAAATTAAGCAAAATTGTGGGATAACAATTTAACGAGATTCATTAACAGAGAAAAGCTTTAGTTCTACTGAAAGTAATGTTTGTACCCACCATTCGTTTTAGTAAGGTATGAAAATATTGTATTGTTCAAAACAAATATAATTCCAGAAACCTCAAAAATTAAAAGAATACCGCTAATAACGCTATCGACGTGAAACATGTCCATTGAATTTTTGAAAGAAAAATAATGAAAATGGGTAATGAAATTGTTTCAAATGACGTTTCCAGTTTTTATTCTTGTTTTAATTTTAAGTTAAGAAAATAACTATTTACTGTCAATTCTGAAATTAAGTTTGCTTTTATATTTAGTTATAAATATGTTAAATGGTATAATTCTGTATGAGTATGCAATTTTGTGTCATTAGTGATTCATTTGCAAGAATGTATTGAAAACTACAGTTAGAATTGTATTTGCTTTTATATCAATCAAGTATAATTTTATTAGACAATTATCTTACTAATTTTGTATCAAATATTGCTCTGCGTATTTAAAAAATTACAAAAACTATTTTTTGTCTTATTAAATATACGAAGCTAGATTATTAAAAATTGTTGGCTAGCATAATATAAATACAAATTGTGTTTGATCTCAGTAAATACTAAGTACAACAATGTTCCTTATCAGACGAATTGCAATTTTTCTGCAGTTAATTGCACAGTTTGTAATTTTTGATACTTTAGAACTGCAATTACACTTCCAAATTAAATCTTTATTTATTGTTTTTCATCAACTAAAAAGCATAGAACAAATTGTTTGTTCATAAATTATTTAATTTAAGGAAACGCATTGTTAAGTTATCAAAGTTGGAAAACATTACAGGAGAATAAAAGGTCGTAACGTTTCTGAACATGTTTCAGATTAGCAATAAAGACCATTCTAAAAACATTGGTATTCTGATGTGCCATAAAACCCACATACCTTCATCTACTTTAAATTAATCTCTAGAGGATGTAATAGAAAATAATTTAAAGGATAACATTTTTATGCTTCTACTGGGGTGACTGTAACTCCTTCTCCGAGAATATTGCTACACTGCTAATATTCAAACTCTTGTTGGAGCACTTGTCAAAACACTTGCTTTGACCGTTATTTAGATAATGAAATATTTTTTATAACAGATTTGAAAACAATTTTCAAAATACTTTTTTTAGCATTCTTCTAGCTCTAATTTAGAAAACTTTCATAAGCTTTTTTCAGAAAATTTTCAGAGCACACTTTATTCCTTTTTTTAGGATCACATTTACTTTGTAGCGAACTTTTTGAGTAAATATATTTCATTATCTTTTTCCCAGTACATATTTTAGCGCACCCGGTTTTTTAGATTTCATAGATTTTATCATCACAAATGTCCCAGTGTACTTGAGGTATACTGTGATTGAATGAATTTATTTTTTTACAACAATTTCAATTTTTTTTTTCATATAGGTAGGCAGATTTTGAACACGTGCCTTCTAGACGAGTTGAAAAGCGTGAGTTAGCAATGCTACTCAACTCGCTGTAAACTTTCTCAAATATTGGTAAAACCAACGAAACTCCATACAAGTCATAACCTGCAGTCATTAATAGCGAAAGAAAGAATACAAAGCGAAGACTTTGTAATTGTCTCATCTTTGTTCCAATTAGTTTTTGAATATGTTCGGAATCTGGTCTCAATTGTGTTCCCAGATCGAGAATTAACCATGCATCTTAAGAGAAAATTTTCAAAACCATTTCGTTATAACGAAGCAGATTTGGAACACATTTTATAACTATTTTATGTTAGTAGACAATGATAAAGTTCCAAATGTGTTTCCCTTGTGCAGTGTTGTGTTCACTTTTCTCACAAAATTGTGGAATAAATTTGGCTCATTTCACAGAAGCAATCACAATCATAAAATTATTTTGTATTCATGATCATAATCATAAAATATGCATTGTTACAGTAAATGGTTATGCACTACATGATCTCATTAACTTGTTCTGCTACATATTAAATTTACCAAAGAAATTTATTTTTAAATAGAAATATAAATTTGCCGTATAAAAGTCTTAATTAAAATTAAACACTGAGCTCGGCGAATTTGGCTATAAGATGCTTACATTTTTAGTGATAGCGCTTCCAATTACAGTTTATTGCCTCAAGTCTACTCGTTTTTGTCTAATATATCTAGGTTTCAGAACTCCGATTAGGCCAAATGTAAATTCTTTTGTTTCTTCTAATTTAAATTGGTAAGTAATGTCTTAAACAAATGTAACAGAAAACTCATTTAACTAAAATTACGTTCATGCACTAAATTAATAGGAACTATTTTTACACTTTTCTGAGAAAATGACTAATTTTATTTTAATGTTTTGTTGTGTGTCTTAAAACGTTGTCCTTTAACTTGACTGGTGACATTTTTGATTTTGTTATCGGTTGCATCACTGTCCATTGAGGAATTGAAATCATTTGCCACCACATTTAATGACGCCACTAATTTTATTTTAATGTTTTGTTGTGTGTCTTAAAACGTTGTCCTTTAACTTGACTGGTGACATTTTTGATTTTGTTATCGGTTGCATCACTGTCCATTGAGGAATTGAAATCATTTGCCACCACATTTAATGACTACAAAATTACAATTTCGAAAAAGTATTATTTAAGATTTGGCTAGGTGGCTCAGTGCTTCACGCAATCTTAGAACAAATCCCCTGTTCGAACAATGGAAGTTTACTCAACTTTTCATCTGTTATTGATAGTTGGAATAATAGAGTCTGTGGATTGATAGTTTAGGATCGAGCATGTAAGGAACTATAAACACTGTGGGTTCCGCGTGAAATTGACCATCTGGCAGGGACACATGCATGACACACGAAAGCAATTGGTCTCGAAAACGAAGAATGTAACCGTGAGACCTGGCCCCACGTCAGCTTACCAAATCTGTAATGTAATTGTCTAATGGAATCTCGGTCTGTAATGTAATTACTAAGATTTTACTCTAAATTAAGTAATACTGATTTAACGTTTTAAAGATTTATTTCATACTCATCTTCAAAACTCTAAGAATTTTGTATTTCCGACAGATAGTTTGTGAGATCGAACGATCAGAGTAACGCTGTTTAATCATAAGTCTTACATAATTTGTTTAAATACAACAAAAATAATTTCATTTTCTGCTATACTCTGCAGCAAAAACATCTAATTATACATAATGTAGTGTCAAGTGTGTCATAAAAACCATTAATTGATGTATGACTCGGAGTTGAGTCAGATGCCCCATTCCAAATCATCCAAAATATGGACATCAGCCCGTTGATCGTAAATCTGCCATAGCTGTTATGCAATATGTTAGTATATGTACAAGAGAATGCCTGGTCCAGACAATTCAGCCTGTGGACTATTTGGATGGGTGTGTTATGACATCGTGAATAAGCTAATTTTGTGGTAAATACAGGGGTCCAATTGCAAGAACCGGTGGCAACCCCAAACAAACTTCATAACTTATATGAGACCGCAAATTTGCCCGTTATAGAGATTAGATAATACAGAGTATAGTATTTTAGTAAAACTTTTTAGTTATGATTGGGGAACAACAATCACTCGAATCTTGAAACCATAGAGGATGAATTGAAGTAAAGACACAGTAACCCTAGTACGTAAGGAGCTAAAGATTAAAAAAATTATATATTTGTCCCTTGATTTTAAAGCAATTGAAGTTTCGACAAATGCCTTAAACTGGAATATTTCTTTTTTGTTTTTTTTCTACACTGAGACTTTTATTTCAAAGTACATCATGATAACGGAATTTTATGTAAGAATAAAACAAACTTAATAAGAAATTTACTTTTTATCTCGCCAGCAGTTGCTAAGTTGCTATAAGTATGATGCTTTTTCGTTATCCGTACTTTTCGTTGTACGCTTAGTTTTGAACCAGTTTTCCCGCGAGATTTGAATTAGATTCCCGCTTCTACTCGTACCTCAGTTTTGAGCTTCAAATGTGAAACAGAAGAAATACTCGGTTTTTGCTGGTGTAGCTCGATTCCAGGTTAGGTTAGTTTGAATTATCGTCGAACTAGAGCTACACGCTCGATTCCAGACTTTTCTGGAGAATGAAAGTGGGTTTAAAGTTGCTAACCTGATAAAAGTAGAACCATGGCAATCTCTCTTAAAAAGGGGACAAAAAATAAACCACATGACGCGCAATAGAAATCTGTCATACTTGGCAACTTAGCACTTGCTGGTAAACATAGTTGCTATTTTAAAAAAAAAAACTAAATTTTCTCATTAAGCTTTCTCTATTATTACATAAAATTAAATTATCGTGATAAACTTTGAAATAAAAAAACAAGCAGTGAAAAATTTCTATCAATACAGAATTTCACACTGTGGCAAACCGTATGCTAGAGTTCACCTCTGGGCAGGCCAAACCACTGTATCTACAAAAATGATTCATTCGAACCCTGTTTTAATACTCTAAAATTACAACCAATAATAAAGGGCCGTAATATTTGAGCGTTTCAGGACAAAAAGAAACTGGTCTACACGTTATTTTTGTATGTAACGTGGTTGATTTATTCAGGGCAGCTCTTTATTTACCCCAATGGCTAATATGTTTAAAAAAATCGAAACTCAGTATATTCCAAGTGCTGGTGTACCTGGACGCCTGTTTCAAAACCTGATTGTTTTAAGAGGTTTTCTGACTGAAAACTTTAACTAACAAAATGCAGCGATTTGTAGGTATTCCACAAAAATCTTATGGCGATTCTTTGGCGACAAAATTATTATAAATGTTTACAAAGCAAAAGCATTTGTTGTAATTGTTAAAGCCGCCAAATTAGACCTATGAAGTCGCAACTGCTTTTATAATTAGTTGAAATTCAGTTTGAGGTCGTTGCTGGCGACCCCAGAAACTTCAGTCTAACCCCAGGAATTAAACCCGTAATTAACAAAAGATGCAAAATAGAGTATTTATAAAGAATGCCAATTTTTGAACTTGGAGATGGCTACAATTTATTTTTAAAAAAATCTAACCGATTTTTTAAAATTAATTATGACCATTTACTATTTTCTCACACAAGACGAAATTGAACTGAAACGCTTCGAAATCGAACGATAATGCGCTTCGAACGCGCAAAAAATAATAATACATAATTTATGTTTATTTTTTCATTTATGGGTTCTTTAAAGGTAATATTCTTCAATCATGGTACAAAAAAGGTCATACAAAGACCATTTCATATATAAACTAGTTTAATATAATAATTTTAATTTTTGAGAAAAATGAAAAGCAATTATTTGTTGAAAACTTACCAAATTGACCAAAAGTTAAAAGTATTAAAATACTTATTTCAAATAACATCTTTCTAATATTACTAAATCGTGGATATAACGAACGTGGTCTTTGTTTTTCGTTCGAATCCAACCGGTTCATTAGATCTTGAACCACTCGAGCTGTGAAAAAGGGGTAACAGACAGGCGGACGAACATAACCTTTAAAAAAGCTTCCATTTTTTACGTTATAAACCTATAGTAACGAAGCTGAAATAAGTTTTTTTTAAACAAAGACTTGTATAATAAAATCTTCTGAGATAATCAAGCAAAGTTCAATTGTTTTATTTACACGAACACATGTTTAAGAGGAATGGAGATTAAAACATAATTTTTTACAACAAAAAGCTTCAAGTTTTATACTTTCCTGGAAAGTCCATTCCTTCAAAGGGTGGTGATGGCTAAAGATTTACATGGGCAAACATCTATTTAAAATATATATTTTGATTATAACATAAATTTTCCGTTAATGAAAATAAAGTAGAAAAGTATCATAATAAAATAGTTTCATATGGAACCATTTGATTTACTACATTCTCAATTAGTTTTAAAAACTGAAAATTTCTCTCTAAGGGGGAATAAGTTATGTTTACATACCTGGGATTTTTGATTTATTTTAACAAGGCATTACTTTTGTAATTATATAAATTAAATATTTTTATTTAAATTTAAAATATTTAATACTTATAAATTCAAAATTTAAAAAAAGTATAATTACCTAGTAAGATAATTGATATCGACAGGACTCTGAAGTCGTGTTAAAATCATTCAGTGCTGAAATACAATTCCAAAGCAAAGTTCGAGCCAATAATTCTGTTCAACTTAAATCTAACGCAGTGTGAAAAAAAATTAAACATTTGCTTTTCTAAAAGTGAGTTTGATTTAATACCATCATTGTCGTTCACGATAAATGATATTTAAATTTTAAATGGTTTTTATCAATGATGCTGTTTTTCCATGCAAGCACTTTTAATATTTAAATTACATAAAACCAATGGATTTTTTTTGTATCTCTACCAGTCCCACATTAATAGCTTACATTTACTGCATAATGTGGTAAACCGTGTGTGTGTGTTTCATATATATCAATAACTGTGTAATATAAAAATACTGTTAACTTTATGATTGTGCTTATCTCTTATTCAGAGAGTGATTTGTTTGAAGTCTTTCGTAAGATTGTCTAAAAGCCCATCTATGTCAACCAAATGAATAAATTTGAAAAATTAAAATAAATGTAATCTGTAATCCTTCAATCTATTCAATGTTTTAAAATAGTTTTCTTAAAGCAATAAAGTTGCCCACACATGAATTACGGGATTTGGAACACTAACACAAATAGGTGCGATTGCAAAATTTTACAAGTCACATAATAAATCAAACAATCAAAACTAAGATTTTGGTGTATATTCCAAACTACACACATCTCATGCAGTGCAGAGGCCTTATTCATACATAAAATATTATATATTTTTTTTAAAAAAATAGATATTCGAAAACAATATACATAGTTAATTTTGAATACAAATTTTAAGCCTATATATATATTTTAATAAAAAAATACTTTTTTATTTAGCAATGTTTAGCATCTTTTGATCTCAATTGAAAATGTGTAGTTGAAACTTGTTTTTCTTATTATAAATTTTAAAGTAATCCAGCGTAAAACCAGCAGACAGAATATTTCAATTCAAACCTTTTGTTTTTATTTCGAATTTACAAATGTGCACAGAGAATAGGATTTTTCCAGTTGACGTTTTATTTTTCGCAATACCATTGTTAGATGTCGCTGTTTACATTGGAGTCTTGATGTTACCTGAACCATGGTATTGAAAATAAAAGTAAAACTGTATGAATAATGCAAGAGTTGTTCTTTTAGTTTTTACAGTGTCATGAATGCTAGTTTTAGGGGCTTAAAGTACCATAGAGTTTATCGTCTTTGCAACTCAACAACTGGAGTTGTAAATATTTATATTCTAAGTTTCACATGCTGATTATAAAAGGTCCTATTTTATTCACTTTTCATCTTTTTCTATTTTTGGTATCATTTCATTATGAGCTTTCTTTAAATAACAATAATAATACTGTGAACTACTAATAGTTTATGATAAAAATAATAATAATAGTTCATAATGATGCTAGTAGTTTATAATAAAATACTACCGCCAACAAATCCACACTTATTGAGGATCACCTTAGACAGTTGGCCCTTGAAGTCATTGGTGGCACATAACCTTGCACAGGAAGTGGATTTTTAGCCTACTTTTCTTTTTTTAATTCGAAAGAATTAAAAAAAGGAAAAAGTAGGTATTGACATGCGGTCGATGTCCGTCTGTCTGTCTGTCTGTCTGTCCGTACCCCCTTTCCAAAATCGGTTCTATCCATCGGATCTTAAAAATTCTTTTTTTGTTAGAAAGCTATGACCTCAGATACCCAACTTTCATACTTTTTGTCCGTCTGTCTGTACGTCCGGACGGACATAAATCTACTATCTGTCGGCGAATTTCCCATTGAATTAGCATTGAAACTCAATTTTGAGTCATTTAAATCACTGTAGGTATTGAAATGCGGTTGATGTCCATCTGTCTGTCTGTTCGTATGTCTGTCTGTCTGTCTGTCTGTCCGTCTGCCTGTCTGTCCGTCTGTCTGTCCGTCTGTCCGTCTGTCTGTCTGTCCGTACCCCCCCCCCTTCCAAAATCGGTTCTATCCATCGGATCTTAAAAATTCCTTTTTTGTTAGAAAGCTATGACCTCAGATACCCAACTTTCATACTTTTTATCCGTCTGTCTGTACGCCCGGACGGACATAAATCTACTATCTTTCGGCGAATTTCCCATTGAATTAGCATTGAAATGCAATTCTGAGTCATTTAAATCACTGTTGCCAAATCAACAATGGCATGAGAAACTTTATTTATTTAAACATATTTGAAGCAAAATAATATTTTCATGAATCTGTTTGGAATGACGTCATAAAATGTAGCACAATTTGATTCTTTGATTATTCATTATTTATCTACCAAGAAAGCGGCAAGGCATACTTTTGCATGCAATTATGCTTAGTTTTAATTTACATTTCTTATTTTTTAATGCAGTTCGGAGTAGTTTCATTACTTTTGTTATTAATAAATATTTAATTATTCTTCGAACTACAAATAAATCACGAGCAGATGATAAATAATATTTAATTAATTTGCGAAAGAATATTAAGGAAAATAGTTGATTTTGGCTTTTAGAAGTTTAAATTATAGCTGGGTGCTGTGTTTCGATTTTTTTTTCTAATGTGTATAAATCTAGTGTAGAAACGGCTGTTGATGATATTTACTTTAGGAACCTAGTTTTTTTTCCCGATTAGAACTTCAGTAAGTATTTAAGTAACAGGAAAGTAGGCTATTTTAGTTCTTTATGAACTTCTTGTTTATTAAAAATTCTACACAGAATATCACAATTCAACAGCGAAATCCCGACACTTGCTCTGTATTTTGAAGTGAATTGCTGGCAATTAATGAGGGGATTGCTGCTGTTATGACTTTAGATAGAAACCTTAACCTTATAAACCCTTAGACCTTAGGATTATACACAACAACACTGCTAATAGTTAATTTTAAAGTTAAGCTGTAAACTTTTATTGCGCATGTTATAAATTTTTACATTTTAGATTACATACAGGCTACATATATTAAGTTTCAAAGGTTACACACCCATTCAACGTTAAGTTATTAAATTTTTCATATGTGTTTCTATGATATAATATTTTTAATAAAATTTTAATTCTTATTTTTGTATGACATTGCTATGAAGTAAAAAAAATCATATCACCCATTTTTTCAGAATTTGTATATTTTTGACATATTGAACAACAGTATTTACGTTTTGTAGCATATTTTAATTATAAAATCACACGAACGCATTTCTAAAATAAACTGTTTTTCAATATCTTTGCTAAATTTTTTATTTTATTTATGCAGGTGAAAACCCCAGACTTAAAAGACTTGAGCATTTCTTTAACTAAAATAGTTGTTGTTGTAAGAAACGAAGACAATTTAGACATTACTCGTGTAATAAATAATTTGCTTTACTTTGCTTTTTCCTTTTTAATAAATGAAGCCTTTAATTATTTATACTAGATGAAAGAAGAAATATTATATATATTACATGGATTTTTGGAAAACATTGATAGGTGATTAGCGAAATTACTATCAATGCGATTAAAGTTATCTCGAAATTTCGACCAAACATTTATCATTAAATAAATACCTGGCCTAGAACCCAATAATGGGAAAGGTGAACACCTCCAGTCCTTCTTTCAATCAGCCTGTTAGGTCTATGTGATAGTTTTTAGTTCACCCTGCATCTGATTTTCAGTTTATCAAGAAGTCATTTTTTAATGGGAAAGTTCGAAAAGTGTTCTTTGAATAGTAGGTTACACTTTTTATTTTGTTTTTGTTGCATGTCCCCGGAGGCCAGCCTAGACCAGGTCCATGACATCGTACACCCTCAGAAAGTCCAACACCATTAAAGGGTCGTCGTCTAAATCCTACTTGGAGAGCCCCAGGCACGCGAGTATGTGATCAGGCGAAGCCTGCTCAAAAAAGCAGTTAGAACAAATTTCAAAGCTTCTGGATCCCTCATTAAATTTCAATGTCTTAAGGTGGCCACTTCGAAAGCGGGCAAGAGCAGTTTGATCCTGTCTATTAAAGCCAGGAGCAAGGGAGCCACCAGGACGCGAACATTGATACCAAGCGTGCACTGGGGGGACAATCAAAGTGGTCCTGTTCTTGTGTTTAATACTTTGAATACTTAATACTTAATACTTTGAATAGTACTTTTTATTTTTCCCTGGCTGATTTCTGACAATTATAAATTTAATTTTAGAAAATTCTGGCAGCTTAAAATGAAAAAGTAACATATGATCCAAAAACCTTTCTGAAATTCCTTATACTAAATCTAATTATCCCATAAACTCAACTTAGAAAGTAAAAGAAAACAGAAGATGTTTTGCTTCCCTTAAAAACAATACGGTAAAAAACATTATGTGAAATAAAAGCAACCGCTGTAAGTGGCCCGAAATAAGCTTTTATTTCATTAGGATAGCTTTAGTACACTAATACCTTGTGCCTGACTAGAATCATAAGGATTTACCGTAAACTGGAGTGAATCGGAACACTTTTCAACTTTGGACGGAAAAAAAGTAACTCACTTGGCTTTTTTTTAGTTTGGTTTTATAACTATAAACTTCAAACTTCTTAGCCTACTTTCCCTTTTTTAGCTTCCACACTACGTTTATAACGTAAAAAGTGGAAGGTATTATAATCGTTCAGTCCGTCCGTCCGTCTGTCTGTCACCCACTTTCACAGAACGAACCGCAAGTTGCACAAACAAGTGGGATACGTTATTTTGAAGCAAAAAATCAGGTTACGCTACATTCCGAATTTCATTAAAAAAATTTAGTTAGAAGTATATTTAATATTTAAAAAACTAAAAATTTAATCCACATTGAAATAACATGCAAATTCCATTTTTATTCAATACTAGCAAATAAATACCCGTACTTCGCAAGGACTAAAAAAAAAGTTTTAATTGATCCAAGTATATGTACAATTTAATCCATTATAGGATAATAAACTTATGTTATTGTTCCCGCTCGTTATAAAGTATAAAATACTGTTACTTATATTACCTTAAAAATAATAATAAAAAAACGCTATAAATGCACTCATAAAAGTCATCGTAATTTTCCTCATAAACATATAAAACCTTTTAGCTCATTTGGCGCGTTTTTGGAAAGAATTTGGCGAGAAAAGAGATATAGCTACAAACGCTCTTATTATACAGCTCTACCACAATGGCCTTCAAACAACAAACCAGCTTATAAATTAAAAATATATATATTATTTGGCGCGTTTAGGTGAGAATTTGGCGAGTTTGGCAACGTATTTGGCTAAAAAATGGAAACAAAACCCTAATATGTAGCTCTAGTACGATGGCCTTGAACAACCATCATAGTTATAATTCACGGAAATAGCTTAAATATGCACATTTGCAATCAACAGAACCATCAATGAAGAAATCCATCACCTAAACCCACAATAAAATCCTAGAATGGAGACTGGACGGAATAACGTACTTGAAACATGTCAATTATTTTTCAAATAATGAATTTAGTTTCTGAAGGTAATGGCAACAGAATAAAATAAACATTTTCAATTTTAAATATTTTCGTTAAAAGTTTTATTTAATTTTTTCAGCAGATGGCATCAGGAAAGTAAAAAAATGATCGGATTTGAGCGAAAGTGGTGTATTTTTTTCAGAATATTCGAATTTTATCTAAAAATAGAACATTTTGAGCTGTAACTTAACATTTCAAAATCTGTGACTTAAGTATGAACTACACATTTGTGCCAAGTTACGAGTCAAACAAATGTCTAGTTTATGAATCTATAAGAGACATAGCCACAAACAAACAAACACACAAAACTTCATTTTTATTATTATAGATTTTCACTGTTGCCATTTCGTCAAACGTACGAGAAACATTATTTAAAATAAAAATAAAACTCTTGAAAGAATATTTATTTATGTTATATAATTTAGTTTGGATTGTTGTAATATCACAATAGAGTTCTTTTGATGGTTCATTATATATGCATGAGGAAGGATGCATAGAGATTTCTTACTTTGAATAAAAAAAATAAGCGAATGTTCGCTTTTATTTTTAAAGCATCAATTTTACTAATTATTTATTATTCTCTTTTTCGGAAGAAAGTTAATGAATATGGGAAATTGTGGAAACTAAAAGATTTTTATCACAAAAAGTTGCATCATTATTTTTCGAATTTCAAACAAATTCAGCAAACGATAATGAGTAATTATTAATTTGCGAAAGAAGATTAATGAAAATGTTGTTGTTGTTGTTGCATGCCCCCGGAGGCCAGCAGTGCTAGACCAGGTCCATGACATCGTACACCCTCAGAAAGTCCAACACCATTAAAGGGTCGTCTTCTAAATCCTGCTTGGAGAGCCCCAGGCACGCGAGTATGTGATCAGGCGAAGCCTGCTCAGAAAAGCAGTTAGAACAAATTTCGAAGCTCCTGGATCCCTCATTAAATTCCAATGTCTTAAGGTGGCCACTTCGAAATCGGGCAAGAGCAGTTTGATCCTGTCTATTAAAGCCAGGAGCAAGGGAGCCTCCAGGACGCGAACATTGATACCAGTGGTGCACTGGGGGGACAATCCAAATGGTCCTGTTCTTGTGTTTAATCTTTGAGTGAATCTCCGAAAAGGTGAGAGGCGCTGACGGAACAGAGGCCTCGCCAGCACCAGCCTTTGCTAAATTGTCCGCGATCTCGTTCCCCTCAATATCGACGTGGGAAGGGATCCACTGCAGATGAATCTGATGCGACATGGAAAGCCGTTTTAACTTGTTAAGAATTGTCACTCCCACATTGTCTCTCACACCCTGCCAATCTCTCAGGTGCTGTAATGCGCTTCTGCTATCAGACATAATCCAAATCTCGTTCCCATGGGGAAGAGACGCAAGAAGACCAAGGGCTTCGTCGATGGCCAACAGTTCACTGCGAAAAACTGAGCAGTAGTCAGGATTTTTCCTCTGTATCCTTAAGTCATGGCTTTGAAATTTGATGTAAATTCCACTGCCAGATCGGTTATAGTCATCTCTGCTGCGATCCGTATAGACCTGAATGGCATCATTTGGAATGTCTCCGATTCCCTCCAGAGCAAGTTGCTTTAGAAAGACCGGAAGATCTGTTTGTTTATTGACATGTACTGGTAATTCAGTATGGAAAAAGACATCACCAAGATCATCAACCGGGTCGAGGCACTGTGCTAGGTGATGCGGCTCCACTGCACCATCAACAAGATTATAAGTAACCAATTGGCTGAAGGGGCTGTCTCTTGAGTCTTAATGAAAATAGTTAATTTTGGCGTTTAAAAGTTTGAATTAGAAATAAATTATAAGCTGAAGACCCTGTTTGGCGAATTTTTTTCAGAGGTGTATAAATAGTGCGTTTTTGTTGAGCACAAATACTGTGTGGAAGAGGTTAAAGTGACAGATTCTGTAACAAACCTACTTACCTACTTGTTTAAAGTTTGAAAGTACTAACAGCAAGAATTTCTAAAATAATTAAAATAATCAACTTTCCTGTTACTTTAATTCTCACTGAACTTACTATAGAAAAGCTAGTTGGGTTTGTAACAGTAACTGTCACCTAGAACCGCTTCCATACACTTTAGAAAAAAATCGCGAAACACGGCATTTAGCTGTAATTTAAACTTTTAAAATGTCAAAATTGGCTAATAATAATTAGCCTACTTTTCTTTATTAATTCGAAAGAATTAAAAAAAAGGGAAAAGTAGGTATTGCCATGCGGTCGATGTCCGTCTGTCTGTACCCCCCTTCCGGTTCTATCCATCGGATCTTAAAAATTCTTTTTTGTTAGAAAGCTATGACTTCAGAGACCCAACTTTCATATTTTGTGTCCTGTCTGTACGTCCGGAAGGACATAAATCTACTATCTGTCGGTGAATTTCCCATTGAATTAGCATTGAAATTAAAATTTGAGTCATTTAAATCACTGTTGCCAAATCTACAATGGCATGAGAAACTTTATTTATTTAAAAATATTTGAAGCACAATAATATTTTCATGAATCAGTTTGGAATGACGTCATAAAATGTAGCACAATGTGATTCTTTGATTGTTAATTAATTGTTTACCAAGAAAGCGGCAAGGCATATTTTTTGCATACAATTATGATTAGTTTTAATTTACATTTATTATTTTTTTAATGCAGTTTGGAGTAGTTTCATTACTTTTGTTATTAATAAATATTTAGTGGTAATATTTCTTATGACGTCACGCGCTCTAAACTGCGATTTCATTGGTTGTTTTGTTTTCTTTGAAAAAGTGTTGAAACAGCTCATTGGTTTAAAAAAGGTCACGCGATCCAAACTTCGATGCCATTGGTTGTTTTGTTTTTTCTGGCAAAGTGTTGAAACAAGCCCATTATTCTTCGAACTACAAATAAATCGAGCAGACGATAAGTAATATTAAGTTAATGTGCGAGAGAATATATAGGAAAATAGTTGATTTTTGCTTTAAGAAGTTTAAATTGTAGCTGGATGCTGTGTTTCGATTTTTTTCTAATGTGTATAAATCTAGTGTAGAAACGGTTGTTGGTGATATTTACTGTTGGGAACCTAGTTGTTTCCCGATTACAACTTCAGTAAGTATTTAAGTAACAGGAAAGTAGGCTATTTTAGTTCTTTAAGATCTTCTTGGTTTCTTTCGCAAATTTATTTTAAATTCTTTAACGTTTTCTAAAACTATTTGCATTTTTGAGAAATATTATATAAAACGACTTGGATCAAATTCAAGTATTAGTTCCGGCGACATTTGGCGTGTTTTGAAAATGTAGCCAATGACCCGATCTTCTTAAATTCTTAAATAAGTATAAAAAAAACTTTAAAACCCAAAACTTCCAAAATTATTTAGTAATAGCAAAAAATTAAATTCCAAATTGCATTTCTAAGAAGAAATGTTAACTAAAGCTAACCATCTTTTTAGGCAAAAAAAATGGAACTCTGTGGGCCACTTTTTTAATAATCAAATAAGGAACAATCAAAGACTCCCATTGCTAGGTATTATGACATCACCCCAAACTGATTTACTTCACAAGAACTAGGGGTGTGAAACACCATATGGCTTTCAAATACCATTCAGTAATAGATATTTGATGCTAGATTAATTAAATATTTGTACAAGGGTTTAGTTTTTCAGCAATACCTTTAAAACCTATAAAGTTCTATGGCGGCTATCCTTTGTGTGTGCGCGATTCTATAGAATACCTTACTAAAATAACTAGAAGTGGCGGGGGAGGGGTTAGAAACTCCCCCCCCCCCCCGTTGGTTCCCCCATTTGGTTTCAGCAAGGGTTTTGGAGATCTTCAAATCCACTGTGCCCACTTTTTTTTCGAGGGGATGATCAAACATAAGTTAAATGTTAACATTATCGTAATTACTGTAATAATGTTTACATAGAATCCTTACTTTCCGACCCTCTCGATTATCGCAACCCTTGTCTGTTTCAATTGAACGTAATTAATTGCATAATTGGCTTTGTTTCAATTTCTAATATATACTCGGAGTAGTGCAATGAAGGATGTAATTGTATGGTAATTATAGTTTAAGTTGTTTATATTATACAATGGCTGCATTGTGAGAATAACCATTCATAATATTGTGGTGAAATTTGTCACTTGTTTGGAAAGTGGGAACAATTTTCAACAATTTTGGTCAATAGAATATAGTACAGAAAATTCCACTATTCCCCACCAAGAATCCTTTTCTTAATAACCTTAAAATTTTTAACCATCCGTTTTTATTTTAAAACGCTTTAAATGAAAAGTTTAATTGAAATCACTCTGTAAAGGTCATCTATTGAAAAAATTTGATGCAAAAGTTAGCTCACCTTAATTTCTTTAGTTTGAAAAATATGTCCCGCAAAATATTATTTCTGTTTTTGTTTCTTTGAGATTCGGATGAAATAAGAAAAAAACTGAAATATTATAAAAATGTTCTTACAAAATATACTATTTTTGATTTTTTTTAAATAAGGTATACACTATTAACGGTAGTGCACCAAAAATAGTAAAAAAATTAATACTATATTTTCATTAAAAAAAATCTAAATATCCGGTTGTCATTCCTTCCATTCCCACTTGTAGCAAAAGACAGTGTACTTGTGACAACACAGAGTTGTTATCCAGATAATATTCACAATTTTGTGCTTTCGTGAAATTACATGAAGATACACAAAGAAAACAATGCTGATTCTTGGCGCAAACAGTTTTACTGTGAAAAAAATAACATATTTCGCAAGACCGAGATCCTTTCAGAACTTTAATAGGATAAATAAACACGCAAGTAATAAGGATGAGGGGCAAATAAGAATACATAGTCACTAACAAATATAACCCCATTTTCCATACAACTAAATATACGATTTTTTTAAAAAATATAAACAAGTTCAAATTCAAAAAATTAAATTTACAGCAGAAAAATTTATTTAAATTGAAAAAGATAGATTCAATACAAATTCACTTTACTCATATCGTTCACAAAACTTTTCATGTTCTTAAAACGAGCAGTTTTTTTCAGTTGGTTGAAGTTTCTTCGTGGCATCTTCTGAGAGATGCTCTGCTTCATACTGCATTTCTTGGAATCTCCAGGTTTGGGGAGATTCTTTTGTGCAATTTTTCAGCATATCCGTCGCCTTCTGGGTACAGCCCAATGGCCACATCGAGTCCGTATGAAATGTACTTTTTTCCCTGAAGTTTAACGTCAAAGAAGTCTCCTGGAGTAAATGTGTTTGGAAGTTTGGGACTTTTGGGATTCTATAATCTGGATCCTCCAAGAGAAGATGTGTTAATGCCTTGCATACAGTTAATGGTGATCTTGTGAATGGTTGAATCATCGTGGGGTTTTTATCCTTGTCAATCGTAAAAACAAAATTTGATGTGTCCTTAATCACCTCTTAAATCTTAAGCCTATGATGTAACAATAAAATCTTCATTCTTCACCACTAAGTTTGAAAAATACATGAATTCTAATATGCAAATTCCGAAAATTCTGTCACACTACACTACTAACAGCAATTAAAAACGAGGGGTGTTAAACACAAAACGATTTTCAATTGCAACTCAATAATAAATATTTGATAAGCTAAAATTCTGTTAAATATTTGTACAAGAAGATTTTCGTTTTTCAGCATACCTTCTCTGTGCGTGCGATTTTCTCGAAATCCTTATTCTTATGTAGGACGAGTACTAGATAGTCCGTAACTCTTTTAATTTTACACACACACACACAGCAATTCATTTCAAACACAGAAAAATCTATGGCTGTACTTGGCTACCTTCGTAATATCAACCCTCAAATCCTTTCTTATTCAATAAAATAAGTTCATGATTTTTCTTGGTTAAATCGGACTATCTTAGTTTTATTATTATAGTTATATACTTATTATAGTTTTTTGTTAATTCATTCCCGAAGTCATCAAGAGTGCAAGCCCTCTGTATTAAAGTCCGCAGTTTCGATTAACACTTCTAACATGGAATATTGTACCCTTTTAGCAGTAGATCTTGTTCCTAGTTCAGCTAACTTACCAACATATTCAAATATGTGATAACAAAAATGGTCCAGATGTGATCTTTTCTAATTATCCTCTCAATTTAGTTTATTCTTTTTAGCTTTCAAACTGCGTTTGTAAAGTAGAAGATTTCATAAAGGCTGTGTCGATCCGTCTGTCCGTCACCCACTTTCATATCTCAAACTACAAATGCTACAGACAAGTGTGATACGTAAAAATATTCAGCACATATACAGTCCCTGGACAAGTTATTAGACGCGCTGTATTTTTTTAGCATTTTTATGTTTCTTAAGAGTTTTTATGTAATAATGGTGTATTTAAACTACAATATTATTGATTTTTATTTAAAAGAATTGTTGTATAGACAACATATTTGTATTTATTTTAAGATAATTATGATTAAGATTAATTTATATTATTTATTATAAGATGATTTATGTGTGGAATCATCATCCTCAAATGCAGGAGACGGTACAGTCTTGCATTGATAGCATGCCGTGCAAAATTAAAGCTTTGATAGCGGCTAAAGGTAGCTCAAGTAAATATTGACTTTTACTAACATTAATTTCACTTTTCTTTAAAACTTAATAAACTTATGCTTTTCTAAATTAATGCTGTTTTATGTCAAATAAATCGGTAATTGATTGGATAATATGAAAATAAAAAATAAATTAATTTAAAATAATAAAACGGTACGATATCACCCGGTAATTAATATTTTACATGTAATCTTGCAGTGCGTCTAATAATTTGTCGAGGTACTGTATATTGTGAGATTTCGATGACGAAATCAATACTTTCGAAATTTTATTAAGGAGGATCTAAACATTTTTTAAAAGTTTCCAAGGATTTTAAATTTTTAAGGTTAAAAATCCTATCTTAAAGTTATTTTCATTATTTACCTCTAAAAAACTGTTTGTAAATCCCCTTTCAGTAATTTTTATACGCACTAATGATTAATTACGTTTTACTTAAATTAAGTGGCATTGTTTCGGCATTTTGTGGCCCTAAAGGTTAATCAAATTAAGTTTTTTTGCCCTAAAGGTTAATCAAACAATCCTAAAAACATCCCCAAGCCACCAGATAAATGAAAATAATGCCTGTCTTTTGAAATTCCTTTAACCAAACTTTTCAACTATCACAATAAATCACTGACCAAGTGACCAAAGCATCCCAAAAAATATTTCCACGATAATAAAACGGTACAATATCACCCGGTAATTAATATTTTACATGAAATCTTGCAGTGCGTCTAATAATTTGTCCAGGGACCGTAAACTAGAAGATATTTAATATCGCAGAATAATCGAATTCAAAGTACATCAATTTACTAAACAAAACTACAAAGTTTAATATTATTTAAAGGGCATAAGAAAGCAATTTTTAATTAAGTTAAATCCCCATGTTACTCGAAACAATTTATTTTTGGGATATAAATCAGTTTTGAATGACGTCATAAAATGTAACAATGATATTCTTTAATTGTTTGTATTATTTGTTTGGAAATAGGCACAAGTCGTTATTTTTATTTTAAAAAGCAGCTTGATAGAAACAGTTTTGTAAAGTGATTTCGTTAATTTTTTTAATAGGTTAGAAAACTTTCTCCCACATATGAAGGAGATTTTTCAATTTACTTGTTAAATTGTGGATTTACACTTTATATTGTTAAAAATCATTTGCTGTCAAAAACTATTGGTAATGTTTTGGAAAATAATTGTTCAATTTTACATATAAAAGTATAAGAAATAGTTTAATGATCTGATTTCTTTAATATAGATACAAATATGTTTTTAAAAAAAGTTTTATTGTATGAAACATTAATTAATTGAACAAATAAAGCTTAATTTTTTTTCTAATATAAGTTACTAAATAAACAAAAATTCCAAACTTAATTTTAGAGGGATTTTGTTTAGACTGATTTATATTGAGCTGTGTTTGAAAAGATTTGCACCAGAACTCGTTACATTTACTCATGCACAAATGCACTTTCTGAATTGAATAAAATGAAAACTCTTTCTAACCTTTATGCCAAATGCAGAGAATTTTCTGGATTTTCACGGTTTTCATCTTTAGAAATACAGTGTGAGAAAAAATGAGAAAAACACTTTTGATAGCTCTGAAAAGCTTTACGTAAGTTACGGAAAAGGTTTATTTTATTCTTTTAAGTAACAACCTCCCTATAGAACAACATCGTGACGCTATTGACAATAAATTTTACTTCGTTATATTTGAAATCTTCTTGATAAATTGAAGGCAATGGCATAGTTTTATTTACTTACGCTGAAACAGTACATGACTTTTTGTGAGATTTTTTTTAAAGAGTTTCTATAAGCAATATAGATATTTTGATTTGGGAAAAAATGAAATTAACAGTTTATAAATTATTAATGAAATATTTTATTAATTATCATGATATGTTTTCCATTCTTCTTTATATATATATATATTTATGTTTAATATTTAATATTTTTAAATGATATTTAAGTTATATATTTATTAAACTTTAAGTAGTGAAGTTAAAAAAATACTTCACCAAAATATTTAGATAAAACAAGGGCACATTTTCCATTGGGGCTGTATTTAAAATTAGCTCAATTTTAAAAAAAATTGACGTTAAATGACATTAACTTGGATGAAGTAGCAACAAGATACGTCATCTGCGAAAATTTAAGTTCAATGGAAGCTGTTATGTTGTCGATGATATCTTCTTTTTTTACCTTTTTCAACTATGAGCAAGTTTTAGGATCTTATTGAAACTAAAAGTTTATGCACTAACCTTAAATTAACGATTCAAATATTACATTTACTAAAAAGAGAGTTATTTCTTAACGCAACTATGCATTTGTTTTGCAACTAACTTACAAAGCTACTCATTTAGGTACCCCACCCTCTCCCCGAAAAAAATTGTTCGACACAAATATTTATTAGTAATAAAACGTAAAGGCTACATTATTACTTATTATTAACTGTAAATTATGCTGATAAATTACTATTAATATATTTCTACTATCAAAATCATCAACAGATCTTCATTTACTTATGATCACTCCTATCAACTTTTTTTTAAAGAAAGAATAAAAGTCATTCATGCTTCATTTCAAGTTTAAATAATTGAATTTCTACTTTGTTCAATGCTTCAGAATACACAATCAATTTTATTTCTCAAACGAATTGTCTGAGTTTTCATTCAAAACAATTTTATGTCTTATCAATTTGTTGAAAGTCCCTCTTTGAAAGCCTAATCAAATCTTTTCCTCGTAAGCAGAAATATGTCCACGATTACAATAATTGCCATAAGCGTTTACAAGTGTCCCCTTACTCTTTTTCCTAAACTACTTCCTCAGTCATGTATTTACTCTCTCTATTAGTTTGATAAAGTTCTAACTATACCATTAGTGATATAATGTGAATTTAAAAAAAATAACAAAAAATTATTCTAATTTTATAATGTAATACACTAATAATACATGTATACAATAAGTAATTCAATTTATAAAGTTCATTTGGAGTCTTTCGTACTATGGAAAAATTAGGAACATTTCTAATTAACACCAATTAAGAACAGCGATTGAATTTAAACTAATTAATTATGGGAGATATCGTGATTTCCTCAGAAGTAGAAGACAATTCATTCTTATAACGTTCGTTTGCCGCTTTTTTTAATGTTTTGTTTAATTTGTTCCTCGAATAGCTAAGAAAAAATAATCCAATTCTGAATTTTTGTTCGGGTTAAGAGGAATTTCGCCAAAAGCGATTTCGCTTTAAGAGGATTTTTAGCATTAGCTCAAATCTTTAGAGGCCGATGAAATGCTTTCAGTTCATCTTAAGCAAAATTTCGTGTTAAGCGAGTTCGCTTTAACGAGGTTCGACTGTATAATTTTTGAAAGCAAATGATTAAATATAAATATTTGAGTCGCCGAATGCAGAGACAAGTTTCCTAACCTATTTAACCCATTGAAGCCGGGCATGAAAATCAATAATTCTTTCCCTACTATATAATACACGTAAATATAACCAAAAGTTCTGAGAACTAGAATATCCACAGAAATTCTTATAATTTAGACAGACAAACGGTTAAAAAGTGGGTGTCTTATGTCATGTTGTTTTAAAGGGGGGGGGGGGGGGGTTGAAATCTGACTGACGCACGGACAATCGAACGATACCATCCATAACCTACTTTCATTTTTGTGTAATTCGAAAGAATATAAAAAAAAACAGTTGTCAATTGACGATGTGCAGATTTCCGTGCAGGTCCGTACCTCCTTTTTAATTTCCATTCTGTAACCATCCCATTTTATTATATTATAATTATAATTATAATTATTAATTATAATTATAATTATAATTATAATTATAATTATTTAAATGGGATGTTACAGAATGGAAATTAAAAGAGGTATTATAATTATTATAATTATATATTATTATAATTATTATAATTATAATTATATTATAATTATATTATAATTATAATTATAATTATTATATTATTATTATATTATAATTATAATTCTAATTCTATCTATAATTAACAAAAATACTACTAATTTCAAAATGGCCGACTGAAAACAACAAAAAAGTGTTTCTTCAGGAATGGCTTGAAAAAGGAAAAATAACTATACATATTATGCACAAAACATAGTTCGATACGGCAGAAAAACATTGAATGTATTTTTTTGAGAAAAGCACTACGAAATAACACAAGGATTGACAATTTCGGGAATAGCTGCAATAAAACCAAAAAATGAAAAACAACCATAAATATTATGTGCAAAACATTGTTCGATACGGCAGTAAAACAGTTTTTTGAATAAAAACACAACGATTTATAAAAAAAGTGGAACGTTAAAATGCCGAAGAATTGATTTAAAAAAAGTAAATAATTATTTAAAATCGTTAAGCATATAATTAATTGGTATAAAAACACTTCAGAATAAATTTATGCAGAAACTAAACTAAACTAGATTTAAATGGATTAACATTTAAAAATTGGGAATGCACTTGCTAATTTCGCCAAAGGTAGCCATAATACCAATTTGTCGGGATGACCAGATTTGGCCTAAAATTACGACGTTTAATGTATGAAAACTTAAATTATAATTTCGATCAACTGAAATTTATAAAAAACGCGTGGAATTCACGTGATTTGCTAAAATCCAGTTACGTTAATATATTTGTTCACGTTATTTCCCATAGTTGAAAAAGAAAATTTCAATTTTTTTTTAAACATAGTTTCTAAGCGTTAACGGCTATCACGGTTTCCAATTTAGTTACAAATGGATCTTAGTCAAGGGCTTCGCAGGGGAATCGCCAGAAGAAGTCAAACTCCGGAGGAAGCAAACACACTAATTTTAGGTTAACCTAAAGGACCATGTCCGGATTTGGCGCTAAGTCGAAAAATGTCGCCAAGTCAAATTGACAACAAACCGAGTGTTTGCTAAGTCTATTGTCATCTTTAAATGACAACAAATAGGTACTCAAAATGCTCAAAACTGAAAATGTCTGCTAAAGTGAACATAAAAGATTTCTTTACTAAAAATTATCGTGGCATTTGCGATCGCTAATAACACGCACAATAATATTTTAAAAAATGATTTCGTATTTTGGTAAATTTAAACTTAATAAACTTAAACGTACCAGGGAGAATTCTCTAACATAACAGATTTAATAAAAACGTAGAACATTAAAATGCCGAATAATTGATTTAAAATGAGAAACTAATTATTTACAATCATTAAGCATATAATTAATAAAAAATTAGAATCAAATATATTCGGATTAAAATATATGCAGTTAAGATTTAAATGGATTAACATCTAGAAATTAGCAATGCAACGCGAGAGCGCGACCGCCGTTTAAAGTTTAACCTAAAAATAACAAATAAATATCAAGGTGGCCATAACTTAATTCAGGTTTGCTGTGAGTTTAAGAAAGGCAGGGTTGTAATATTTGGCGAATTTCGCTTAAAATACGATCTATTGCGATTCTGTTTGATTTTCGTCGCCAAATGTTGCCATAATACTGATTTGGCTGGTTTACCATATTTGGAGAAAAATTTCCGGATATGCTCCTTTAGATGAACCGAATTTTATTTTAAAAAGGATACTAAAGGCTATAGTAAAATATTTCAATGTACGGTAAGCGAGCCTGGATCGCGAAGAGATCCAAAGGGAACTGCACATTGCACAAGCAGTTCCCCGGGGGTTGGCAAGCGATAGCGAGCAGGGGGTGTGCCCCCTAGTTATTATTATTATTATTATTATTATTATTATTATTATTATTATTATTATTATTATTATTATTATTATTATTATTATTATTATTATTATTATTATTATTATTATTATTATTATTATTTATTATTATTTATTATTATTATTATTATTATTATTATTATAAATATTATTATTATGTATTATTTATTATTATTATTATTATTATTATTATTATTATTATTATTATTATTATTATTATTATTATTATTATTTATTATTATTATATTATTATTATTATTATTATTATTATTATTATTATTATTATTATTTATTATTATTATTATTATTATTATATTATTATTATTATTATTATTATTATTATTATTATTATTATTATTATTATTATTAATTATTATTAATTATTATTATTATTATTATTATTATTATTATTATTATTATTATTATATTATTATTATTATTATTATTATTATTATTATTATTTTATTATTATTATTATTATTATTATTATTATTATTATTATTATTATTTTTATTATTATATTATTATTATTATTATTATTATTATTATTATTATATTATTATTATTTTTATTATTATTATTATTATTATTATTATTATTATTATTATTATTATTATTATTATTATTATTATTATTATTATTATTATTATTATTATTATTATTATATTTTTATTATTATTATTATTATTATTATTATTATTATTATTATTATTATTATTATTATTATTATTATTATTATTATTTTTATTTATTATTATTATATTATATTATTATTATTATTATTATATTATTATTATTATTATTATTATTATTATTATTATTATTATTAATTATTATTTTTATTATTATATTATTATTTATTATTATTATTATTATTATGAATATAATACTCTTATACGGCACCCAAATTTTCTTATATTTCTTACTCTGGAATGGCAACAATCGAAGAACCAAAATATACTAATTCAAATGGTCGACTGAAAACAACAAAAAGTGTTTCTTCAGGAATGGCTTGAAAAAGGGAAAAATAACTATAAATATTATGCACAAAACCATAGTTCGATACGGCAGAAAAACATTGAATGTATATTTTTTTGAGAAAAGCACCACGAAATAACACAAAGATTGACAATTTCGGGAATGACTGCAATAAGGCCAAAAGAACACAACTTTAGGATATAATCAGTAAGTTTAACTTTAAACATGCATAATATTAGGGGCGTTTAATGTATAAAAATTTAAATTATAATTGATTAATCTAAAGGACCCTGTCTGTATTTGGTGACTTTCCTTCAAAACAGTCGACTGAAGTGACCAAAAATATTACCCATTTTCAAAATGGCCGACTGAAAACAACAAAAAAGTGTACTTTCAGGAATGGTTTTAAAAAGGTGAAAAAGGAAAAAATAACTTTAAATATTATGCCCAAAACATAGTTCGATACAGCAGAAAAACATTGAATACATTTTTTTAAAGCACTACGAAATTAGTGGATTACGAAGAATTGGCAATTTCAGGAATAGCTGTAAAAAGTCCAAAAATGAAAACTAACCATAAATATTATGTGCAAAACGTTGTTCGATATGGCAGTAAAATAGAAAATACTTTTTTTTTTACTGAAAACACTACGAAATTAGTAGATTGCAAAGGATTGAAATTTTACAAGTAGCGGCGAAGCGTTGTCATATTTTTCACAACTTCGCCCAAAATGCGATAGTTGGCGATTGCGTCTAAAATTTGTCGCCAAGGGTTGCCATAAAATTTATTTTTCGGGGTTACCAGATTTGGCAAAAAAATTGCCGGACATGCTTCAGTTATCCAAAATTTTTGAAAAATTTAAAAGAAAATAAACTTTTACGTAACAGGAAAAATTCATTACATTGCAGACCAGATTTATGGAAAACGTGGAACGTTAAAATGACGAAGAATTTATTTAAAAAAGTAAATAGTTATTTAAAATCGTTAAGCATATAATTGATAGAAGATTGGTGTAAAAAACTTCAAAATAAATTATATACATTTAAGATTTAAATGGATTAACATTTAGAAATTGGCAATGCAATTGCTAATTTCGGCCAAAGGTTGCCATAACACCAATTTTCGGGGCTGCCTGATTGACGTAAATTTGCCGGGCACGATTCTTTAGGTTAACCCATGCTTCTTTAGGTTTACCTTATAATTTCGATTGACTGAAATACCAAACACTATTGTTAATAAAAAAACACAGGCGTATAACTTTATAAACATTATTTTGTTATTATTTTATTTTAAAAGGATACCAAAGGCTAGACTAAAATATTTCAATGAACGGTGAGCGAGCGAAGCGAGCCTGGATCGCAAAGCGATCCAAAGGGAACTGCACAAGCAGTTCCCGGGGGTTGGCGAGCGATAGCGAGCAGGGGGCGTGCCACCTAGTTATTATTATTATTATTATTATTATTATTATTATTATTTTTTATTTTTTTTTAACTATGACAGTAAAGAATTGAATTTGATAACACTTTGTCCATCTTTCTGTACATCTGCCTTTCTGCCCATCAGTTGGTCTGTCCGTACTCCCTTTCAACTTCCCTTCTAACATCCTATTTCTAAGTTCTTTTTTTTAAAGGTATGACATCACACTGACATCAGAAACCTATCTTCTACTTTTTGTCTGTTCGCTTCTGTCCGTCCGTACTATAAGAACTCCAAAGTATTAAAGTAAAGTTAAACTAGTTATTTTTGTTTCTTCAGAACTTCCTGTTTAATTCTTTCGAATAAAAAAACCTAAAAAACAGTTTTGGCCAAACTAACAGTTCCATCCTAGTCATACCAAAGCTTAGAACCGTCTCCGTACCGTCGCTATCATCCTTACGAACTTATTAGTTGCTTCGGATATGGAATAAATGGAGTGCAGTATATACTCGAATTTAGCACCCAGACTAACATAAAACTCGCATATTACTGAGATTTGATTTGTTTATTTCGGAAGAATTATGTCTGCGATAGTAGTTGCACAACGTTTAATACATATTTCATTCACAAAGACTTTGTTGGATTTTTTAATTTATGTTATCAACTGGCAAGGTTTTGTTAACTTAAGCGAAAAGTTTGTTTTCTATTTATCCTACTGTATCAACTATTCTCTGGATTATTGTAAAATAAATTGTTTGACTATGATGCAATATAAAGTACCTTGAGACAGTGAATGTTCTAGTTAGTTGGTCAGAATACTATAATCTAAAATATTTTTTTAAATAACTGCTTTAAATTAGTTTTTTAATTAAGTTATATAATACTCTTAATTTTTAACGTTACATTAAAACTATTAAACAAATGAAGTGATTGTTACTACTCATAAAATTTGAAACCGCGTCACTTAGTGGATAATTTTGCTAAGAATAGTAATGTTATGCATTGAATTGTTAAATTTTGGATAAAGCTAAGAAATCTAAGCTATTGAAATATTTTGTGAATCTCAATGTTCCTGGAAAAAAAACTGTTCTTGTGATTTCGCTATTTCGACGTAAAGAAATCTGTTTATAATCTTTGTGAATTTAGCTGTAAAAATTATCTTCCTTATGTCATATTTTGGGCACATATGAGCCTCCGTGATTTTTTTTCATTTATTTATCTTTAAATATGATCCGTTTTTTTATTAATATACTAGCTGACCCGGCGAACTTTGTTCCGCCCCCGAGGCAATAAATGAACAGACCTTTTATTTTATCAAGGACAATTTTTTATTTTGATAATTAATATAAATTTAAAAAAGGAAAGTATTTTAAGGATTTTTTTATTGGCCATGTATTTTAGTGTATGGGTTCCACTCTTCAGTGAAGCACCTTGTGATACACGACATTTTTCGTTTTATTATCAGGTGCAAGAACAAATAACACAGATGGTCTTCCGACCCGTGAACATGCCACATATAATTGACCATGGGAAAAACATGGATTTTCTAGATTTAGACCACAAACTTTTAAGGATTGGCCTTGTGATTTGTTGATGGTCATGGCGAATGCAAGACGGATCGGAAATCGAAGTCTTTTAAAACTCAAATAGCATGTCGGTTGGGATCATCGGAACCCTTGGAATGAGAACTTCCTCACCTTCGAATTTTCCTTTTAGTATCATCGCGTAAATCACATTGTTCGATTGTTCATCAATTTCCTTACCACCAAGCGCATTCCGTTGCACAGTTTTGGTTGGTTTATATTTCGAAGCATGATTACTACGGATCCAACCTTTAATCGTAAATTGTGCGGTGGTAAGCCCGGCACATCCAAGGAGTTTAAAAATTCAATTGGATAGTTGGTGGCTTCATCTTCATTTGTTACACAGTCAATTGATTTGAAAGAATGCAGTGTACCAATGATCTCATTCTGAATTATGAAGTTTAAGTCATCTACATCTTTATTCTTAGCCGCCAAAATTGCTCGCTCACTTAACCATTCATTATTTTTGTGGTTAGTAATGATGTTTGGGAACACTTTGTCGATGAGTTCGTCTTTATCTGGGAACCCCGACTTATTGGTATTATGGCAACCTTGGGCGAAATTAGCAATAGGAAAGTTTCTTATCATGTCACGTTCTCCATACTGCGGTCAACCATCTCGGCACGCGCCGGGGTTTGTTGTCATTCAACCTGGCTATATTTTTGAAAAGACGCTAAATCCAGTCACGATTCTTTAGATTAACCGCAAACAGAATGCATAGAAAAAAACTGAACTATTTATTTAAGAATTATTCGCTTAAAATACGATCAAAAATAAATGAATAAATACCTTGAACGTCGGATTAAATCCTCGTTCTTCGATAATGTCTGCCCCAAATGATGTCATTTGGAAACAACCATTGTATCTTTGAGTGTTTGCCAGGAAATGTTTTGATTCGAGTGTTTCGCCACGAAGCAATGAATGCAATGGCTCTGGTGGTGGAGTCAATAATGGCAATTTTACTTTCCCACTAAGGCAGCACAATCCTGGTGTTTCTCCAGAAAACTTCAATGCGCCACAATACTCGCAAACAACGTCCAATGGCCCAATGCGAACGCTAGTATGCAAGCCGTAATCAGTGCTGCAATCGTATCGAAACGCTGCTCGATTCAAATCAGTACTTGATATATTTCTTCTTGTTCGCCGTAAATTATCTACCTGTTGATCTCTTCGGTTTGCTCGAAGATATCGCATTGCCAACAATGCCAACCTAGTCGTTTCACGGGCTGCCTCGCTTTGCTGGTGTGATTGCCAAGCACGAAGTCGAGCCATACTAACGCGGCACTCTTCACTCGCCATTTCTTGTTCTTCTTCAGTCCTTTCACTCGCAATGTTTCGCCTCAGTTGCATTACGACTTCGTTGGTAAAGATTTGATCGTGTTGGTCGCAGCATGATTATCTCGGCACAATAAGCTATAATAGAAACTCGAAACAAACACATCAACTGGTGTCAACACGTAGTGTAACTAACACGACTTTCTTTTATATTTACAGAAATAAAATGTTATTCAAATAAAAACCCTACAAATTAAACTTATACTTAATTTTTACACATACTTTTTACTTAATTTACACATACTTTTTACTTAATTTTCGCTCACACTGAACGCGCTGAAATTTCTTATAAATTGAAGTAAAAGATATAAATTCTAATCTTACAATGTTATTCCTATGGGAAAATTGGCTCACGTTTTGCACTCCTACAACCGTTTGGGTTCGAATTAAAAGTATCCTATAGCCTATTCCTGGTTCTAAGCTATCTCCCCACCAATTTTCAGCCAAATCCGTTTAGCCGTTCTTGAGTTATAAATGGTCTTACTATAACACGACTTTCTTTTATATATATAGATAATACTTTTCTACTGTTAATTCTGCTTTTTTTAGTCCATTTCTTTTAATTTCTTGTCTATTTTAAATTTTATAATCATGTCGACAAGCTAAATACTGTAACACTGCTCTTTCGAATTAAAACCTTCTTTTTAAGTGGTTTACAATACACACGAAAAACTTTGTTATCTGTTTATAAAGCTTAAAAATTTCAAAATTTCGATTACATCAAAAAGAGTTTTTTTTTATTTCATTTTGGCACAGTTTGTTTCAACGAAATATTAAATTCAAATTTTATAATTAACGATTCAAATCTATTTTTATAAAATGATCTGTTTTTTTTTTCTTTAATATTTTTTATATTCTAGGTAGCGTATATTCCTTCTAGTATGCATAGCTTAAGAGGGACTGTCAGTCCCATAAAGCTAATGCATTAGTTTTGAAATCACAATTTTTGCAAAAGAATTTTATTGTTTTGCTATGTTATCCCATTTTCACCAGGTATGAGAATCATCATAACATCAAAAAAAATAAAAATTCATCAAAAATTTTAAAATAGTGTCGCCATCTGCTGTAATTTTTGGCATTTTAAAATTTCAAAATATATAATTAAATAACTAGATAACATTTTCGTTTCAAAATTTGTTTCATTTCGATGTTATGTTGATTCTCATGCCTGGGGAAAAAAGAGCTAATATGGCAAAGCAATACTTCTGTAGAAAACTAATGCATTAGCTCTATGAGACTGACAATCCCTCTTAACCCCACATCTGTATTATGTTATTTCCACATATAGCTTTGTGTTATTTTCTCAAACTTTAAAGTTTTACTTTTTATTTAATTATAATAAGATAATTTAAGCATTTCAAAGATAAAATAGGAGATGTTTCACATCTTGAGTGACAACAGTTCCGGGGCTATTGTTTTCATTTTTAATCCTTCTGGAAATATTTTTTTCGGTTAATAAATAGTTGTTAGTATTATATAATAATTTTTTCAACTTTGAGATTTGAATGTTTGATGCATTTGCATAGATTTAAAGCATTCGTCGTGATAAATGCAATCAGACAAAATTTTGCAATAATATATCTTCTATTTTTGTCTAGTTTCATTAGCATTTTAATAGAATTTTGAACATGAAAAAACAAAAACTGATTTGCTGATTGCAGTGGCGGATCCACGGGGGGTTTAAGTGGGAAATTCCCCCCCCCCCCCCCCTCCTAAAAAAAAAAAATCTTAAAATTCATACTACATAGAATCGACTTGCAAATTTTTTTTTTATTTTTTACAAATATTTATATTTATACTACAACTCGTTGCATTCTCAACTTAGAACTAGAACATAGGAAAAAATATTACGGCTCGGGCGCTTTGGGGAACAGGTTATTACGCAATGTTAAAAAAAGAAATAAAAACTGTCCCCCCCCCCCCCTTCCCTTCGGATTTATTTTTAAGCCAATCGCAATTTTGGCGGGAATAAGATTTTAGATACATTTTTTATGGCGCCGATAAACGACGGCTATCCTCTCAAATAGGAAGGAAGTATAAAAAAAACATAGAAATAAAATATTGACAGATATATTTGAATTCGTTTTCAAGTATAATAGTGCAATTTGTTCGTTAATAAATCAAAGAAATTCCACTATGACTATTTTTTTAATTTCATTTTTAGGGTGTTTATTTTGCTTAATAGTGAAATAAGTGTACTATCAGTTAGGAGTTTTTCGCGCTTTTTTCTATCGTAATTTCTACTGTAAAGTATCTGTAGTGAGTATGAATATGAGTATGTTTATTGTTAGGCGTCAGACACAAATTAATGTAGTCAATTTAAAAAATTTTCAACAATAGAAATTTTCCAAAGAGCCCTAATAATATATGTTTTGACCATAAAGGTAAAGACGGTTAACCGAAACCTTAAAGGTATTGCATACTTAAGGGGCTGGGGAGCCCAGTCGGTTAAGGCGTTCGCCTTGTATGCAGAAGGTCCCCGGTTCGGGTCCGGACATCGCCAAAATAACTGCTGACCTATAAACGGCCCGCGCAGCCAAAAATGTCCGACGAATAATACCCCGTGTAGAGGGGGTACACGTTAAATATGCTCCAAAATCCCGACGCTCCGTACGATGTCTACCTTAACGGTTGCGTTGGGTGCCTACTCAGATGTCGGCTCCGTCACCTGACTGTGGTTCGGTTCTAAATTATGACGCCGGTCGCCAATAGCGCTCGTGTAGCTCTAGTGCGACGATATTTCAAACTAAACTAAACTATAGTATACTTAAAAAGCAAACTACCGATGACGAACGGTGGAGCCAACGTGACCAATATTATAAATTTCATTTAAAAATCGTTCTATAAAAATGTCTAAACATTTGCAGCTGGCGCAATAAATCTTACGGCTTTTGTATAACACTTTAATTTGGTGGTTTTTTTTAAAGCTTGTGTTTTGAAGAAAACGGAAAAACGCGTCGGATCGGTTACAATAAGAAAACGGCAAGTCTGAAAAAATATCGTGTGGCGTCGATTTTTTTTTTCAATTGTACTGTTTTTTTTTTATGAGTTGCTTGTTTCGTGCGAACAAGATTTTGATTTTTTTTACTTGGATTTTTTAAACTGATAACCAAAGAGACCATATTACGGGTGGTTTTTTTTTTTTTAAATAAATGTGGCGTCTAAGCAGGTGACTCAACAGGTGACTTTTGTCCCGTATGTCTCAATTACATTTCATAGGAGCAAAATAGATGTCATACGAGTAAGAGTAAGAAGAATATTTTTTAGGTTTCTTCATCTAATCAATGAGTAAGTTCCAATTTATAACATTTTCTAACATTTCCTGTACTCAATGATATTAAAATGATTAACAAGATTAATGATAATGCATCAAAACTGCAATTTGTTGCACGATTAACATTTATTTCATTGAGATGTATTATGCATTTAATATTTATAATAAGCTTTCTGTTTTCATTACATTTTAATTGCTGTTTAAAATTTAAGTACATGTTTTATAAAAACTAGCTACTATTTTTATATAATTTAACGACATAAATGATTAGGGTTATGTTGAATTATCGTCGCACTAGAGCTATAGGAGGGCTATTGGCGACTGGTTGCCATAGTTGTAGTTATTTAAAATGGATACATAAACTTCTCATGCAAATCAAGAAGGTTTTTTTTAAAAAATTGAGATAGAATATTGATTAATATTTTAATAATTACTATTTAATTGAATGTGTTCATTAACAACCAGTATAGTTAAATAATTAAGTTTTGAAATATGTTAAATATACTACTGTTTTTATAAACTAAATAAATGTTAAAATTATTCACAAATCATTTTATAATTAAATTTAATAATAGAAGCTTGTCGTTTAATTTCTGTACAACAAATCAGGTTATTTAAATTATCTAAGTAGTTAAATTTTAAATAATAACCTTTCTATAATTAAATTTTTCTTAATTGTTACCCTTAATGGGTTGTTTCACGGAGGATCTGGCAATAGCTCTGCGGTTTTGTTTTCATGTCTCTCAAATTACTTTTGTTGCTATTCGAAATAAGTTTTGTTATTTTTTTTAAATTACAACTGCTTGCTGTACCGTTGGTTGTTTTAATCATTTATCAAGGAAAACTTGCATTGAAAGAAGTTGGAATTAAAAAAAATTAACAACTAAAATATATTTTCTTCGGAAACTCACTCCCGAATACCAAAACAACAGTAATTCGAGAGACATGAAAACAAAACCGCAGAGCTATTGCCACATCCTCCGTGAAACAACCCCATTTTTATTCAAAAAAAAAGACATTAATTATCTATTAAATAATACAAATATGAGTTATGTAAAATACAAACTAGTTAATTAATGTTTATAAAAAGTAATTAGTAATACATATTAAATTAATTGTCAAAAACTGCATTTACAATGGAAAAATAAATTAAAAATTAATTTTAATTAAAATAATGTTAATTAAAAATAATTGTAATTAAAAATAATTGTAATTAAAAATAATTGTAATTAAAAATAATGTAATTAAAATAATTGTAATTAAAAATAATTGTAATTAAAAATAATTTTAACTAAGAATTATTTTTATTTATTTATTTATTTATTTATTATAAGTTCCCCCTCCCCCCAAAATTGTCACCCTGGATCCGCTCTTGGCTGATTATAGTTTTAAAATTGTTTAAGTTTTATAAATGGCAAAAATGAAAACAAGTTGCACGAAGAGTACTCTAAAATAGATGATATCAGACAAAAAAAAAAGTGCATTGAGAGTAAAACCGAAACAACTAATGACATCCCGCATGAGTGAAAACTGGAAAAAGAACGCCATCTGAAACAAGCCAGTGGAAAAATTCACAAATAATTACACCTGTTATTTTCTTTTAAATTTAAAAATATAAAATCCAGTTATATATATATATATTTAATCTGAAGATAATCTATAAGTCCCAAATTCCTAAACTGTGCCTACCTACTTTGAAAACTTCCTTCGTAAAACTAAACCACAAAAACGTCAAATTAATTCAATATATTTCGGATTCATTGTTTTAACTTCTACTTCAACTACTCATAAATGTAAATAAGCAGTCCTATCTTAGTTTTTGAATGAGCTCTAATTGAGTAATTAACTTTTAAAGACTTGTACTTATTTCACTAGCTTTCCGATGGCTTTATTCACAAAACTTAAGGCAATATAATATAGTTTGCTATTCAATTTACTATTATTTAACTTAAGTTTTGCAATGAATGGACTTATCACTGTCCAAGAATTCACAAACATTGTCAGTCTACTTCTGACTCAGTTCTCTCCTAAAATTCTATAACATTTTTACGAAAGAGACTTATGTTATTCAATATTACAAAATTCTAAATTACAAAATAAATGTCAATATAAAATATCAATCTTATGTGATTAAGGTATTAAAAGTTAACTTTCTGTTCGAAGACAATTTAGTTATCAAAATCCTTGATAACTAAACCTTGTCATTTGATTGTACAAAATTCTTCAAATTTGTCAGATATTAGGTTAAATCAAAACAGCACCGAACCTACAGAATGCAGTTGGTTGTGTAAAATTCAGGATTTCTACTGACTGAAAATGTCTATTTCATATGTATGAAATGTACTCACTAAAAATTATACCAGAATTATAAAGTAACCTTTTTTTATGCTAAATCTCATTTTTAAAAAAATTGTATTTAACATAAGTAGTTTTAGGAAATATATATTCAATGAGAAAACTACAAATCAAAATAGTTTTATATGACAATTATTTAGTGGTTGTTGCAATTTCATTAAGGAACCCCCTGAAACTGCATTTTAACTTTAATCTAAAATTTCTTTACAAAAACGCTTAATTTAAATAATTATACATTTAGTTTATTTTCAAGGAATGGTACAATATTCTATTGAGAATAAGTAGGCTTCTTACAGTTTTTATCTAATTCTAGGTGTGGAAAACCTTATTAACCAGGACCTGTAGTACTCAATCGGAATTAACTCTTGTGACAAAGCAAAATGGAGTTAAAAGAATTGTTTTAAATAATCCCAAGAAACGGTAAGTATGGGGTGTCTATTATTGAACAGACACTCGGGTGTTTGTTGTGGTGCAAACTACCCAAGTAGTCGCCTGACGTCAATATTGACGTGAAAATCATGTCATATTCGACGTTACACAACTACTTGGGTAATTGGGGGAGTTACCATTAATTTGTTTGAGAAGCTATTGACGACAACACAAGAGAGATTATCCTGTAAAAAAATATAAAATCTTACTGATAGGAAATATTTAAAAACCATGGCTGCTATCTAAAGAAATAATATTGATGACAAAGTTTAAATTTACTATTTTTATTTCCTATCCCCGAAACTTAAATCAATAATATTGCTGGATATATTTTTTTAAATGACTATGTTAGTATATTATTTTTGAGATGATTTTAAACTCAGTCGCACAACTCTGGTGCCAAATTTCCCATAATGGAATTTTTTAACAACATTTTCTAATGGGTTCTCTCTCCCGTGTCTTCAAAAGTCTCTCTACCAAATGAAGATTAATTCATCCCATTAGTTTATTCCACAGAAAGCCCTGAGTACCATTGGTTTGATTATAGATGTATACCCTATATCTCCAGCATACAAACAGAATAATTATTAAATATTAAAACTGGAGTGTATGTGACTAAACCTTGTTATTCGCTACATCAAAATCTACTATATTAAAAAACTCTTTAGAAAAATATTTTTAATTTTGAAATTTTAAGTTGAATAAAAAGTGATTGATTTTTGGATACAGATTGCTTTATATGATATTTTCTCCTGGTAATTTGGTTTCTTAATTATAAAATATTCATTATATTATTATTATTACAAGTATGTTTTTAGCATTATTGAAAGATTTTTTTTTAATTTGTGTTCACTGAAGTCATTTATTGCATGTTCCATAGTTATCATTCATAACATCACTTTAATAACAATATTGTACATAAAAGCAATTAGAAAGGTTGCAAAATATTTTTTGGTAAATAATAAGTTGACGGTGCTTCTGTCGCCAGGATTTGGCCTAAAAAACAACAACAACTTGCGAACTCGCGTGTTTCCCATTGCCAGATTCCTTACGCGAGCAGTAACCCTAGTTACTTCGAAAAATAACCAGACTCGGTTTGGTTTGCTTTGGCAACACAAAACAAACTTTATTCTACACAATGGGCTAGTACTTGCAATCCAGTTTAGTTTTGTTTGAATTTTCGTCGCACTAGAGCTACACGAGTGGGATTCAGTTTAATATCGTTTGAAAATCGTCGCACTAAGGCTACAGGAATGGTTATCAGTACGCACGTGTTTGGGCTACGGGCAATTTAGTTTAGTTTAAATTATCGTCGCACTAAAGCTACAAGAGTGAGTGCAAATCAGTACGCACCGTTCGGGGCTCCGGGCAATGTTTTTTTTCTCTAAAAAAACATCAGTATCCTACATGGGGCAGTACTGTAGGGCCCATTGAAAGCCTAAACACTCGTTTGGGGCCCCGGGCAATTTTGTTTTCTCTAAAAACATCAGTATCTACATGGGGCAGTACTGTAGGGCGCATTGAAAGCCTAAACAGTCGTTTGGGGCCCGGGCAATTTTTAATTTACAAAGTAAATCAAAATAAATTTATTTAGTTTTGCAAAAAATTCCGAATTTAAATAAGCACCATCCATAATAATCGGATGTTCAAAAGCCAAACGCAAACAAAAACGAAACCTCACGAAATGACGATAGAACAAAAGTAATTTATAGAACACAAATAAATCTCACGCGCCATATCATCCGCGCACCTAAATTCCGCGCAAATATCACCAGCGCCAGCGATGGACAATAATTAATTTAGAACAAAAAATCCCACGCGCCTGACATCCGCTCAAGTATAACCAGCGCCACCTAGCCACAACAAAGATTCCACAACGTATTTCACCAGAAAATGCCGCATCACCAAAAAAAATTGTTTATCGCTCCCAACAAAAGCGCCAAATCCCTTGGCGACAGAAGCACCGTCAACTTAAAATTAACCATTTTTTTAATGTAGATTCACTCCCAATGTTAAAGCCATTTGTTCTTAAGTGCAGTTGTGCCATTTATTCATACCATTAAAATATTATTCAAATAAGTTTTAATTTGTTGTTGTTTAATATTAATTTTTATACTTTATATTCAATCTTAATCCTCATTTTTTAGGAATGCACTTTCTTCTGCTATGCTTCAAAAGTTAAATGACGACATATTTGAAGGTGTTGATGATATAAATCTGAGGTGCATCGTTCTTGAAAGTAAAGGGCCTGTTTTCTCATCTGGACATGACCTTAAAGAAATAGTAAGAAAGAATTTTGAAGAAAAGAAATGCTGTTGGCTGTTTAGTCATTTCCAAGGCCATTTTTCAATACGCTAAGTGGGCTGCAGCCTAGAGCCGCAAACTATAAAGGGCAGCCGTGTTTGATAATTTATTCAAAAGTTAGATTTAATTTATGAAGTGATACTATTATTAGTTTTAGTTTTATCTAAACTAAATTAACTTAATGTTTAAAAAATCTGAATACCCAATGATCTTTTTTCCTTTTATTGTATATAATTTATTTGTTTAGCAAATATGAACTATAAATGGCGATGGCAATGAACAATCCCTTATATGTGGCATACTCTCAAATCGGGCTCTTGAAGTCTTTCACTCCCCTTGAATACCCAATATATCCCGAGCCCGAGTAATTGTTACACCTATCAATAACTCCACTGTAACGATAATGGTTTTTTATCTCCAAATTCTCTTCTTGAAACTATCTTAACTAACAAATGTCTATACGATACAATTAAAAAAATTCATGACATTAAAATGAGAAATCATTGGAAACGAGTTCAGTATAAGAGGGTGGAACTATATCATACAAATGTTAGGGGAAACTAGGGACATTTGACCCATAAGAAACATGACCCAATGCCTTCTTCTCAGAAATGGAGTTTTTTAAGTTGGAAGTGTCATCACTCCTTTCCTTTAAGTCAGCTGACCACATGGTGGGGGAAAAAACTGAATCATTGCATAGGTGTTTAGCTATACGAAGAAATACATTTTCATGTACTGAAATTGAACATGCACTGAGATTTTCCAGTCTACATCAATTTTTGGTTTAAAGGAAAGGTTTTTTCAATTAGTTACTTGTTTTGTTCATGCTTTTAGCTACTATTATATGCACAATAGTGTAGATGTAATTATTTGCAAAATACTTTGTTTTAGGGCTAAGCAAAAAAAGTGCAACTAGGGATACCTGACCCAAGCCAATTTGGGATATGTGACCCAAGTAAATTATACAAATAGTAAACAGAATCAGACTCAGTAAGTTTTTCAAAAAAATCACAGGAGTCCCAAAATTGAATTACTGGGTTCTTACCAAATATTTTGGGAAAATGGAATATAAGAAGATTTGTTGGGAAGGTACAAGAAAAAATTCTGACGAGCTTACAATTCAGTTTGAAAAAAGAATAGATGGAAAATGTTTTAAATGGCCTGAAATGGATAATATATCCCAAATTGATATTGATAAAATAGAAGCAATTCTTCAACCACTTTTGTTTTAACTGTAAAATAAAAGAATCCCCAGTTTTGTGTTCAAACAAGACTTTACGTTTAAACTCGAACAATAATAATAAGATATATAAGAATAATTGATGTGTTAAAAATATAAGTAATAATTTTGTCTGACAAAAATGAAATATATATATATAAACTTTATATGATGTTAGTTATGTTATCATGTAAAAGTATTTTGATAATTTTTAGTCATTCTGCCAAATATATGGGTTGGGTCATATATCCCTATGCATTGGAATACAAGACCCAAAACTAAAGTTTTAAATCATTTAAATTTTACTATTATTGCTGTTAATACTTCAGAAAAATACAAATATGTATTGTGTAATACTTTATGAAGTATAAATTGACTGTGTTTACCCATTCCATAAATGGTGTTTTTTAAAAGTTACAAGCAAAAAACTACAAGTTGGGTCATGTGTCCCTAGTTCCCCCTTCATATATCTAACAAAATGTTATTTAGAACTTAAAAATGGTGTTATTTCTTTCGGTGTTATAAGTTTTATTGTTGCATGGTTATATATAAGGTTAAATTTTGTTGTTTTCATTACATACTACTTAAAAAGTTACCTAGTTCTAATAAATATACTTATTAGTTAGTGCGAATAAATATACTTATAGGATTTTTTTCATTAGAGACAATTGGACTCGAAGAAACAAGAAGAAATTTTTACCAAGTCTTCTAGTTTAATGGTTGGTCTCCGGCATCTTCCTGTACCAGTAATTGCAGTTGTCAATGGTAATTAAAAATCAACTGCTAATTTTATGCGATATTTCATTTTAAGTTCAGAATTATTGCATTTAAATCTTTTGTACCCCTAGTAATATTCCAAAAAAATTTCAATAAACCGAAAATATTAAAGAGTATTGATGCTCAAAACCCTTTCATTCCTTGACTCTGTGATAACATAAACTTCAAAGGAAATTCAATATAAAAATGATAAAAAGCCATGCTGAATATTCTCTTTTAATTGTTCATCAGTTTAACAAAATAATTAAGATAATTTATTTTTGCCTTACTTTTTTTAGTGGTTTGAACTATATTCAATGTTGAAATAACTTCATTCCTGTTAACACACGCATAAATTAAGTTTAGGATAAAAATTTAATCCTGGAATTGAGGACACAATATCTCCAAGACCTTATAAATTGTATTATCCATTTGAGTATATAAAAAAGAGATGTAGAGTTCTTAGAAGTATCAAGATGTATACCTGAAAATTGGGAGTGAATTATAAAATTTTTAACTACCAATTTCTATAACTTATCTGATATACAGAAAAATTATTTTTTGAAAATTAGATGTTTCTGTGATTATAAGTAAATATTGCATCATCTGATGATGGTGGGAAAGTACTTAAAAATCACATACAATGCACATTATTTTGTCTACTTTGCCTTTGTGAAATTACTTTGAACACTGATTTGAATATTAATTACTTATAATTTATTTTGAATATTGATTTTTGCTTCCAAGATAGGAATATAATTAAAAAGACTGAATCCTATTGCATCACATGCAGAAAATAACATCTTCTATATTAACTCAACCCGTCTCTTTTCTGTGTGCAGTGCCATAGGAACATTTGAGGTGTCTTACCTTCCTAGCTACACAAAATTAAATGTTTTGATTTCCAGTCTTTTCAGCACTACCATTTATAAATATTTCTTTTTGTTCAAATTTAAAACGTTCTGTATTAACACAAAGTACAAAAATCATGAATTTGAAGCCTATTTTTCTATAAATTATATTATTTTTCTCAAATATTGTTTTCGCACTAATATGATATAGGTAATTAGCTTCTTGTAGTCATTAGTTTCAGGTGACATAGTTCCTTCAAGCTTTAATCCCTGCCTTACTTTGATTGGTGCTCTATTCCTATGTGACATTGATTATCTAATCAAAGCTTGAGAAAAAATTAATTATATTTAGCATTTCTGTTGCCACTCAAGGTCTGAAACATGCCCATTGTAAGAATTGTATGTTCTTTTAGGTTTAGCAACAGCTGCTGGTTGTCAACTTGTAGCATCATGTGATATTACTATTGCCAGCTCCAAATCTCAATTTTCAACTCCAGGGTATGTACTCTTTCAAGTAGAATATTAAATTTTTAACTTATAGCTACTACACTGATTATCACTTATTGAACCCCCTTTATTTTTATTCATTATATGTGTTATATATATGTATGTATGTGTGCAATATATTAATATATACTATCATATAATTATTATCCGCATTATAATTTTAGTTAAAATAATAAATACCTTTATTTTTTTGCCTCGAAATTCTTTACTAAAGCCCAAACTAAAAGCTTGAATTATTAACAAACAATATACAAAAGATCTGTAACAGGCTTTTGATATTTTTCGGCCTTCACTGATTCCTTGAGGGCACACTTTCACCCGATTGGTTAACTAATGTGATACTTCCCGGCATGCGTCACTTCCTTGAAGGTGCTATGTCATCTGGTTGAGGTTAATTGAGTTTCTTATGTTAGTTTTTGTAATATGTAATTTTAATTGTTCCTTAATTTTTTTTTATTTTTAATTAATAAAAAGATTACAGTAGCAAAAATTATATATAATACTTGAATATGTGAAAGTAGTTAGGTTTTAATATTTTATATAATTAAAAAATCATCTATATATAAAAGGCAAAATCCTGACTGACTCACTCACTGACTTGCGTATCAATGCCCAGCCAAAACTACTGGAGGTACAGCTACCAAATTTTAGGAAAATATTCTTTTATATCGTAGGCCTCATTTAAAAAGCGATTTCAATTTAAAAGACATTTTAGTGCATTCAGCGTGACAGAAAATTAAGCATAAACACGTAAGAGCATGCGAGTTTAATTTGAAGGATTGTTGTTTGAATATCATTATTTTTTTTTATTTATTGAATTTAAATCTTTAAATTTTTTTTGTTACCTAATTTAATTGATGTTTACAAATGGTAAGAAATGAAGATATTGCTGCAATGTCTCATGTCAGTAACGGCGATAACTATTCTGGATCTAATGAATACTTCCAAGAAATGTCAATTCTCTCTACCTATAGCGTACTTTATGTTTATGAAACTGGCAATTCGGTACAGCTATGATATAATGGCCAATTGAATTTTGGCACTGGTGGCTTTTGGCTAAGTTGAAAATTTAATGTAGGGTAGCTATTCCCATTCAGTTTAATGGGTTAGAGATAGTAGTTTGAATTATCGTCGCACTTAGAGCTATACACGAGGGCAGGGTGTCTTAATTTAGAACCACAGTCAAGTGATGAGCTGACACCTGAGTAGGCACCCAATGCAACTTTTAAGGGCGACATCGCACGCAGCGTCGGGACTTTGAAAAATATTTAATGTGCACTCCCACCACGCGGGGTATTATTCGGGACACAGGACAATTTTGGCTGCATGGGCGGTTTATAGGTCGCCACATTTTGGGCATTTTTGGGTGTAGGAGGGCAAATAGAAACTGGTCATTATATCATAGCTATTCTGGCAATTTTAACCGGGCCTATAGTAAAGCCCTCTAACTCTTAGAAGGACTGTATACAATCGGACTACTTTTTTAAAAAAATTAATGCTGATATTAGAATGGGAGGAAATTTTAATATACTGATGGAGTGCTGACATCATCTCATACATCTTCATCAGACATCATACATCTTCAACAGAATTTACAATAAAAATTTAATGTTAAAATAAATGTCAATTATTTCAGAGCTTCTGTAGGACTTTTTTGTTCTACTCCTGGTGTTGCTGTATCTAGAAATGTCCCTTTGAAAATGGCTTCATACATGCTTCTGACAGGAAACAATTTAAATGCAAATGGTAATGTACTATCTTTGGAGAAACTGTTCAATTTTGTTGTGGCGATTGTTTAATTTTCAAACTTTTAAATTGCTAATCAGAGTATCATACCTATCATGATCTCTTATTTATCATGTAAATTCAAAGAAAAGGTTTGCAAGGTTTAAAACAACATTTATTTTCATTGTATTCTAAATATACAATTCCGATTTAGTCTTTGAAAAAAAGTCATTCTCTACCACATTCAGTTCAAATGTCAAAATTATGATTGTTATTAGATTTTTTTTTACCTTACTAGGGGGCTCCGCCCCCTGCTCGCTATCGTTCGCCAACCCCCGGAATTGCTGCGCAATTCCATTGGCCGCTTCGCGCCCTGCTCGCTGGTGAACGTAACTTTTCCAACCCAACTTTGCACAGGCCTATGCATATTTTGCCATCCAGGTCTGTATCTATGACAAAATTATGTCGAGCCTTGGTAATATAGGTATATTCAGCCGCAAGCTCGCACCCTTGGATATTGCTGCGCAATCTCATTGGGTCGCAAGCTTGCATTCTTGGTTTCTTCCTCTACGCCCCCTGCTCCTCTCCTCTCCCCTTCCTCTGGCTCGCAAACCCACGGGAATTGCTGCACAATTACATTGGACCGCTTCACGGCCGCTAAGTTATATTACATAAAAAATATATTGTATTATTTTTTTCTGTAATAACTCGCCAACCCCCGTTAATTCCGCAGAATTAACCTAGCCTGTTTTTACTCTTAGGTTCTTTTTAAAAACCCAATGGCTCACTCAAAATTTTTAAGTTGTATGACTTTTAGCTACGCCCCCTGCTCGCTATCGCTCGCCAAATTTAGTTTTTTCAGGTTCATGTTGTTGGCTGTTCCGAAAGGGAGAAACGAAACCTGTTCGCAACCAGATAAGTATATATAATTGGCCGTGCGCAAATAGGTTTCGTGCTTTTTCTTTGAAATTGCTTACATTCCGGAACGGTCGGATGGTGTGACGTCCAAAGAGCTTCTGTGACCTTAAAGTTGAATAGACCATGGACAGATACAAAAAGACCAAAAACACTATCATTTACGTAAACAAAAAATAGTGAAACATAACACAGGGAGATCCTTGCGGTAGGGAGATCCTTGCAAAAACGCATCTCACATCGAAAAATAAAACTAAAAAGTAGGTTTGTTCAGAATCTGTAACTTAAACCGCTTCCACACAATCCATCTGTATGTCTGTTCGTATGTATGTCTGTCTTTCCGTCTGTCTGTCTGGTCTGTCTGTCCGTACCCCCCTTCCAAAATCGGGTCTATCCATCAGATCTTAATTTTTTTTGTTTGAAAGCTATGACCTCAGATACCGAATTTTCATACTTTTTGTCCGTCTGTCTGTAGTCCGGACGGACTTAAATCTACTATCTCTCGGCGAATTTCCCATTTAATTAGCATTGAAATTCAATTTTGAGTCATTTAAATAACTGTAGGTATTGAAATGCGGTTGATGTCCATCTGTCTGTCTGTTCGTATGTCTGTCTGTCTTTCCGTCTGTCTGTCGTACCCCCTTCCAAAATCGGTTCTATCCATCGGATCTTAAAAATTCTTTTTTTGTTAGAAAGCTATGACCTCAGATATCCAACTTTCATACTTTTTGTCCGTCTGTCTGTACGTCCGGACGGACATAAATCTACTATCTGTCGGCGAATTTCCCATTGAATTAGCATTGAAATTCAATTTTGAGTCATTTAAATCGCTGTAAGTATTGAAATGCGGTTGATGTCCATCTGTCTGTTCGTATGTCTGTCTGTCTTTCCGTCTGTCCGTATCCCTCTTCCAAAATCGGTTCTATCCCTCGGATCTTAAAAATTCTTTTTTTTGTTAGAAAGCTATGACCTCAGATACCCAACTTTCATACTTTTTGTCCGTCTGTCTATACGTCCGGACGGACATAAATCTACTATCTTTCGGCGAATTTCCCATTGAATTAGCATTGAAATTCAATTTTGAGTCATTTAAATCACTGTTGCCAAATCAACAATGGCATGAGAAACTTTATTTATTTAAACATATTTGAAGCAAAATAATATTTTCATGAATCCGTTTGGAATGACGTCATAAAATGTAGCACAATTTGATTCTTTGATTATTCATTATTTATCTACCAAGAAAGCGGCAAGGCATACTTTTGCATGCAATTATGCTTAGTTTTAATTTACATTTCTTATTTTTTAATGCAGTTCGGAGTAGTTTCATTACTTTTGTTATTAATAAATATTTAATTATTCTTCGAACTACAAATAAATCACGAGCAGATGATAAATAATATTTAATTAATTTGCGAAAGAATATTAAGGAAAATAGTTGATTTTGGCTTTTAGAAGTTTAAATTATAGCTGGGTGCTGTGTTTCGATTTTTTTTTCTAATGTGTATAAATCTAGTATAGAAACGGCTGTTGATGATATTTACTTTAAGAACCTAGTTTTTTTTTTCCCGATTAGAACTTCAGTAAGTATTTAAGTAACAGGAAAGTAGGCTATTTTAGTTCTTTATAAACTCCTTGTTATACAACAAATCATAAAACAATGTTTAACAAGAGTTAAAACATCTTCAAAAACTTTCTAAAAAACCCGAAAAGGAATATGTTGTCGCATATTCGAGTGTACAAAGTTTATTTTATTCGCACCTGTAAGAATACATTATTTAGGATAAATAAAAAAATAAAATAAAACTATTTTACCATGGTGTTTTGATGTGAACGAATAATAAAAACTTAAGAAAAGGAGATTAAATAAAAAAAAAGCCATCTGCCAAACCAGCTGAAGAAAAAAGTTTAAAGAACAACATGATATTTTTCATCAGTTCTGAAAATTAAAAAAAACTGTTTTATAAAAAAGGGAAATTTTGTGATCCACTTTAGCAGAATTAAATAAAATAATTAATAAAATAATTTTTTTATAAAAAATTTTTTGTTTATTGAAAATGTTTATCAGACTAATTGTTATGTTAAATGTTTATTTAAAATAGTTTTGTCATAATTTTTTTACTATCTTTATTTACATAATTTTAAACTATACATATTCTATCTTGCTATAATATATTTTAAGACAAAATCATTTTTTTTAATCTGTGAACCTTTTCTATATATAAACACAAAACCAATGTAAAAAGAACAAGTTAAAGAACTGTTCTTTTTAAAAGAACAGAAAAGAGAGCAACTGTTCTTTAAAAAGGACGTAACAAAATCATACATTTTTGATTATTTTCACTGTGCCGTTTTGCTGAAAAGGAATAAGTTTTCGTTTTTGGCTGAATTATTGTAATTTTTAATTAAAAAACTAATTGGAAATTTAAAAAAAAATAAGTGGGCATCGAGGCATAAGGGAGACACACCTTCCCAAAAAAATTTGGGCTTCTGACATCAATATTTCATCATGTTATGGCTGCTGACACTTTCAAATCCTACACTTTAACATAGAGAGAAATTAATTTTTATTTTTAATTAAAAAACTAATTGGAAATTTGAAAAACAAAAAAAACAAAAAAAGCATCGAGGCATAAGGGAGACACACCTTCCCAAAAAAGTTTGGATTTCTAACATCAATATTTCATCATGTTATGGCTGCTGACACTTTAAAAGAGCTTACTTTTTTTTAATATAGAGAGATGTATGTTGATTGTTGTTGTAGTATGTAATTTATGCCTTATTGAATTAAATTATTAAATGAATATTAGTCTCATTTGTAAGAAGAGGTTTCCTTTGTTATCTTTATCTTGTAAAATATTTATGAAAGAAAAAGCATGTATGGCAATGTTCTTTTGGGGTATGGCTCTGTTTTTATATTAAACGTTTGACATATGAAATACATATTGTAATTATATTAATTCTTTTAGAAGCTCTTCAGTGTGGATTGGTCAGCAAAATTGCTGAAGAACATGAGCTTGATGTTGAAGTAAGAACGTTTTCTTTAATTTTTTATTTCTATTTTATTGACCTTTAATTCGTGTCAGTGGGTCACACACACCAAAAATAAAGGTTCTTGCAGTCCTTAAAAATACTTAACAATTCATAACTAACATTTTTAAGGACCTAAAAGTTATTTGATTTTTAAGCTATTAGTTTTCAAAATTCTGTTTTTTTACTTAATAAGGGAGCTTAATATTAGACATGCATTTTTAAAATAAAAAAAATTATAAAATACAACAGATAGTAAAAAATATCAATTCTTTTATTTAACTATTTGATCTTGTTTTACTCAAAGAGCTTTTTAAAAAGTGAATAGATTTTATTAATTCTAAAAAGAGTTTATAATTGTACTATTATTATGCTATTATTTTTTATTAATTGTACTATTATTTATTTCTAAGAATATTAGCAGAATAAGTGTAATAGTTATATTCCTTTAATAAGTGTAATTATGGTTCAGAAAGATGTTCGTTTTTACTTTTTTACGTAGTTCATTGTTATACTAACCAAATATTTTGAAAATGGATAGTCCTTAAGAGCTTTATGTCTGAAATTTTCATTAAATGATGTATTAGAAAATGCATAGTTAATCAACACAAATATTTATATTCTGTTATTTTTGCAGGTTGAAAAAGTTTTGAATTCATTGCTGTGCAAAAGCAGATCAGTACTAGCTTTAGGAAAAAAATTATTTTATGATCAACTTGATAAAAGTATTGAGGAAGCCTATAGGTATATTTTTTTAATTATTAAAAATATAATATTTATTGAGAAAAAACCTCAATATTTGCAATGCTAATGAATCCAACTGTGAAGTTCGATGAAACCAACCAAAAATTTAACTGTTTTGAATAAGTTCATTTAAATAAATAAGAATTTCTGCAGCTGAAAAATATAAGGTAGGTAAGAGGGAATGGGAGCAGTAGTTGGGTCTTTAAAGTCCTCTCTCTGCATTAATCCAATATAAAAAAAAATTAACTTTCTAAGCCAAACAACTCAGTAATGAATATTTTTACAGGTGCTTTTTTTTAATATGGTAATTGTAGAACGTAAACTTCCCTATAATACCAATGTTTGAAACTAATTAAAATATTTTGTTGTAAAGTTAAATATTTAAAATGCAAAAAAATATGTTATTAAATTTTTTTTATATATATATTTTTTTAATTATAATTTTTTTTACATTGAATTAATACAGAGAGAGGACTTCGGTTCGGAGGCCAGGATACTGCTCCAATACCTCTTCTTGCCTAGGAAAATAAATCTTTGTATTACTTTTTCAAATGCTTAGATACAATGTGTCATAAAACCTTAACCCAGATAAAAAGTCGAATACTTCTCTGTTGAACATGATTCCTTAGTTGATAAAATCGATATTTATAAGTTGATTATTACAATTTTAGGTTTCTGTTTAATTTATTAATATAATTATATTGAGTATTATGATTATTTTACTATAAAAAATTTTAATCTGTTTTAGAATGGCAACAAATACGATGGTAGAGAATTTGAAATTCGAAGACACAAAGGAAGGGATCTCAGCATTTTTTGAAAAACGTACACCCATTTGGTCACACAAATAATATATATTTGTTTTGTAAGTTGTTGAAATTTTTTTGTTGTTGTTATACTGATTTACCTAATTGTTGATTTTTTAATATGAATATTTTATTAAATTATCTATGCATATAAAACTCTTGCGTTGCGCCCAAATTTCCTTACATTGCCAGGGTGCGTAGTGTTGCTTAAAGGTGCTTATATTTTGTTTTTAATTTTAAGTACCCTTAAAGGTGCTTATCTTTACTTTCAGTTTGTAAAAGCTGCTTATTTTTTTACTTTAGGTGCATATTTTTTTATTGCAAAGTTTTATATCAGGACCTAACTTTGTTCAACGAAACTTCAATGCCTCATAAAATATATATTCTAGGTCGAGTCTCATTATTTTTATAGTTTTAGTTCCGGACTGATTGGTCAACCAAACCTCGATGCCTCGTAGTATTTTCAAGTTCGCAGCGTTATCGCAGTCAAGTCTCTTTTTCACGCTCTTTCTCAGTTCAAAACAAATTGGTCAGTATCAAACCTTAGGTATTTTATTACTTTGGACAATGTTCGGTTTGCAACGTCGTCATGGTTTGCAAGTAACAAATGCTAACTTCCTAAATTTAGGGTGCTTTCTTTGCTCGTTAGCCAAAAATTAATAATTTAACTTATAAAAAATTTAACCTAAATTTGAACTAAGAAACAAATTCTAAAAATCGGCAATCAGCGTATGAAATTAAAAAATATCGACTGATTTTATTTTTTGAGCAATTGGCCCATATCTGCCAAAATGTGCCATCGGTTTAGCCCTGAGGGGTGCCAAGAAAGGAGGGAATCGAATCCGCACCCGTACAATGCGCAGACTGCTAGTGTAATGGTCAGCCATCATAACCACAAGGCCACCCGGGCCCCAACGTTAAAAGATTTTTTTGTTTACTTTTGAAACTTTATTGTTGTTATTTTAGCCTATATACAATTTGGATTTGGTGGGGTTTATGACGATCAAAACTAAAACTAAATTATCTCACAGCCCAACAATACATTGAGTAATTGATTAAAATATACCTTTTTTCCGATCAACACCAATTATCCGAATTTCCAATTATCCAAATGTGATTAAGTCCCAATTGCTTCGGATAACTGGAGTCCTACTGTAATTACTAAATAAACTCACACACAAATCCCAAATTAAAAATAAAATTACTAGGTCGTGGTTAAATCACTTTTTTTTTGTTTTCACATGAGATAACTGAATTTTGTATTTGAGATTTTTTCCTCATTGGCCGAAGCAATAATCGGAAGAACATAATAGGCCCAATCAACGGATTTAATTTTTTAACAATTGGTAAAGAATCAGCATTGGCCAAAAAGCGCTATCCGTTGAGATCTAGTTTTTATTATAAGTTGTGTAATTGCGGGTTGTTGTGTTATAAGTGCTTATTTTTTGGTGAAATGGTTACTTAAAAAGTGCTTAAAGGTGCTTAATTTTTATAATAAACATTCACTACACACCCTGATTGCTAACTTTGTGTTGGCAACAGTCGAGTTAGTTTGCATTTTGCTAATTAATATCAGTATCTACCTAGTTTTTCCAAGTGTGATATATCAAATTTAAACGAGAAATGAAGGTAATCTATATTCCATTTTTTTCCAAGTTTCATTAAAAAATTCTAATTAGCAGTACATTCAAAATTTAAAAAAACTAAAAATTTGATATTTATTTGAATATACATTAAAATTTAATTAATTTCCACAGTTACCATGAATGCAGAGAAACTTATTTATTTAAAATAATTATAAAAAGTTTTTCACTGTTTCTTAAATTGGTTTATATTGACGTCAGAATAGATTTTACACTAGAGAGATTTCTAAAAGCGAGAGTTCAAGTACGAAGGTTTTATGCTTTAAAGTATACACTTACGCATGTGTTTAACGCCATCAGAAAAATATTGCAAGAAGAAATGAAACTCATGAGAATGATAGAAATGATCAGGGGGTGCCTCCTAGTTTGTGTATAGATTGTTCTAAGTAATGAAATCATCTCTCAAATTCTTGGATGATCCCAATGAAACATTGTGTTAGACTGAAGTTATAAGAAGGAACATAGTCTATTTTAAATTTTTTTTATTGAAAATTTATTGTCAGAACTACTAACAATCTATGTTGAAAATGTTTTGAATTTAACAGCTAACTTTTTACCTACCTTATTAGATGGCTGGGTTGAATATTTATTTCTATCTAGCTTATCAGGAATACGCTAAATATCAACATTATGTTATATGTGATTTTTATCAGAAACTGAATTCTCAAGAGAGACTTAGTCCATTTCAGAATTAATCTAATTTATGTTTTGAAAATGTTTTTTTTAATTGTATGTAAAGTTGAATATGGTACCTAGTTAAGAATGGGTTAACAAGTTAAGGTGAAATTGCTGACAGACCTCTTTATTTCAAATAAAATAATGGCAATCCTTTTTACACGCTTTATTAATAATAATAAAACCATTCTTCAAACAAAGCTTCATTATCACTATATTATAATCATGCAATTGATATCCAGTACATACTACCAAGCACAAACTGTCCGTTGTCAAGTTGCTTCAGGAACTTTTCTATTTTTTTGCATGCAAAAATCTCATTGAGAATACTTTCTAAACAGGTAAAATATTAGCTGGAAAATGCATGCTTCAAAGGTAATGAAAATGAGTGAAATTTGACACCACATTCATATAGAGTTAAAACACAAGAAGCCAATTAAACTTGGGTAATTGAATTCTTGACATCAATAAAAACATAAGCACCAAAAAGTTGGTTTGTAGTAGCCCTTATGCATTGCCATTTGCATTTGGGTCTAGTATATGAGCTAGAGTTAAACTTGAAATCAGTTAGAGCATCGTTTTCCTAGAAAAAACAAGTTTATTCATTGTATATAGACCATTTTTTAAAGTTTGTAATACTAGGTAAACACAGTCAAAATTAGTTTTTACCTAACCCATAAACTACTACTTACAGCTAATCTTAGCTAAAGCCTACCTAGCTAAATCTGACTTTAGGTAATTTTGAGTTTTAAATTCAACCTATGCACTAAATATTTGTTATAGCAGTTACAATGCTTTATTAGTTTTTGCCAATGGTAGAGTAATTTTCCAACTCTAACTTTGCAAATAAATGGTGCTTATGTTGTTATTGTTGTCAATAGTTCAATTGATTGTTGTACCATTATTATGTTACATTTTATGAAAAGTGAGCAGTACAATAAATGAGGTAAAATAGTTTTCAAACTTTAAGACACGGTATTTGCAGCTGCCTTTTACTGTGGCAGGATTGCAGGTAAACATCACATTGTGTCAGTATGAATCAAGGATATTCAAAAGCATTGTGCACACAGGCAGTTTGTTTCAAAAAGACACCAAGCCCAAAATTGTGGTTATATCTTAGTTTAAAAATTTATTTTAGAAATTGTGCAGAAAGATAAAAAATGTTTGTGGTGATACGAATTTTGTTTCGGATAAAAAAAAATTCTATCCATGTAAATATTCTCTTTTTCTGAAATGTTAATTTCTTTTTCCATTTTGTGAAATTAATTTTCCCATATCACATTTCCTGATTTTATAATAATTACTATAAAACTTTTTTATTATATATTTACAAATATAACTAGAGTATAGGGCACCCCTTAACTCTTGTTTTAACAAAATTATTATTTTTTATTATTCGGGTATGTTTTAGAAAGTACCATTTGAAAGGGGGTTTATAAAATTTTCTTCGTACTTAAATTTGTGGAAATGTATCTTTAACTTATATGAACATAATATTAAACTTGTTTTGTTATACAGGTAGCTCTCAATCAAATTAGAACTTAAAATGAAAACTTATACTTAAAGGAATTTTTCATCAAAAAATAATTGTTTTTTTTTTAATTAATGAACTTAGTCTCCATTTTGGTTGATTTGATTTATTCTTATATTTGGGTGTCTTAAATATATTTTTCGTATTACTATTTTTTATTTTTTATGTCGTTTTGTAACTTGGCAATTTAATTAATGAAAAAAAGTTGCAACTTAAAAAATAAATATTATACATACATTCAAAACAATTTTTATTTATCAAATTCGAAATAACTGTTTTATTTGTGTATTTTTTTTAAAATTTATATAGCTTTAGATTATAATCTTTTTTAAAATTCATTGATATTTAATAACTTATTATAATTCAATTACCTATTTCATATATATTTTGAAACCAAATTAAGGTTTCTTAATTTGCAACCTTTTAAAGCATCTAAATTTATTTCAATTAATAATTGTACCAAATACCAAAACATATTATCTTCTAGGGTTTTGCACTGCAATTAAATACTTATTTCATATTACGGCAAATTAGTTTTTAAGAAAACACTATTCGTTTAAAAATAATAGTATAAATGATATAAAATAAGTGTTTAATTAAAAACATAAATATAATGTATGCATTCAAAATTCTTACTATAGAAAATTTTAACATATTTTGCTTTTTTTATATATTGTATTTAGTTAAGATATTTAGCTTTCAATGAATTAACCTCAAATAAAGTAGTTTTAAAAATTATAATTTAATTCTATGCTCTTAATTTTATCTAAACAATGAGCTCTATACAATTGCTGAATATCTACAAAATTAATCTTTACAGCAACTTCCTTTATTGTACATCTTTCCCTGTTTATTAAACTCTAAAATTACAAGCCATGACAAAATGGTTCTACGAGTACTCATAACAGCTTCTATTTTACAAATATTGTGCTACTACACTAAAATATTTACAGGAAATATACAGTATTGCACATCAGATACATTCATAGATAACAATCAATTTACAAACATTGATTAGAGTTGGACACATAATTTAGTTGTTTTACTACTGGTTGAGAAAAATTTGTTCAGTGAGTTCGTACCTGCAACCCACCACAAAATGCTACAGCCAAGCCAAAGGTAATTGCTTTAGAATAACTGCATTTGAACTTTTTTTTCATTTAAAGCCTAATTTGTAGCATATCTCTTCACATATAAGATTTCAGTAACTAAATATTGCTTTTTACAGTTAATTTTGTATAACTTGTGTCCAACTATCAAATTTAGCTCTATCTTTAGTATCACATATAATCAGTAACTGGATTTTTCTGTTACTATGACTATCATAAAAATATCAATTATTTTCATTAAAGGTTAACAAACATTTTTTGCCAAATTAAATCATTAAAAACTTGTTTATAAATTTTTAGATTCTTTTGCTCTATAAAACGTTTAGATGATCTTCAAAGAAATCTTCTTTTTCAATTTTGAAATATAGGTTATTACACTTTGTGTTGAACTTTTACATACTTCACAGATGTAATGTTGCAATGACATGGTTGGTTTGGTTTTATTTTAGAGCATTATGAGTTGTTTTGTACTAAATTAATAGGGACCCTTTGCTTCAGCAATATGAATTGAAGTAATAAATACAAAATGGATTGAAAAGAAACTTATAAAATCCCATATGTTATCAATGTAGAAATATTAATTAAAAAAATTTTAAGTGCTGCATTAAGTTTTTTTTAATTGGTATAAAAACAAATTTTTAATTGTTTAGGGACATTATTAAAAATAATTTAAACCACACAAAATTGTTTAAACAAAAAAATACTAGTTATTATTTGTTTATGCAATTTAAGTTATTTCTTTGGGTTTCAAACTATTTAAAAATGTTAACAAAATTTCATATTTAATTATATAATTTTTTTAAATACTTCTGTAGATTTCTAAACTTTTCGAGCATTATATTGGTGTATTACTAGCTTGTCATCATGAATATAACACCAAGTTCATCATTGCTAATAAAATAAAGTCCTACCATTAATGCTTCTAAAAATTACTTTTCCCATTTTTTCCCCTTCAATACACTTTATTTACATAACTATAGTGTCATTTTTTGGGGTTAACATAGCATCATTACTTCTGGCTCAGCTTGTAGATGAGATAGTATTCAAACTCTAGTGGCGATATAGTGTTGACATTTATCAAGGACTAAACACAGATAACCTCACCATGGAGAAACACTTTTTAACATTAACAATTGGGCTTTCATTTATTTCCTACCAGTCACATAACTGGTCAAATGGATGCAAAGGAGCTCCAGTATTAAAAACACTTATTTGATTCTTTGCTGTATCAATAAAACTAAATAAAAAATTTTCTTAAATTGCTATAGACGGTAATAAAAGGACATTGAATCTATTTTATTTCTTGCGTTTTATTTTAGGCATTCAAAGTATCTCTAGATACTTTTTGTTTTTATTTTGATTAGTATAGTTTTTTTTTTGCTTAAATTTTTTCAAAACTTTTTACGAAAAATTCTTTTTTTTTTCAAGTAAATAAATTATTAGTTGGCGTGTTAACCAATTTTTGTTAAATTGTCTTATAAACATCTTCTGTAACAAGTGTATGGTCTTATTACCATATATATCATTTAATAGAGTTGAAGGATTCATTTTTATAAGGACTTTTGTATATTTATTGGCTTATTCTTATAAGGTTTGCTGAAAACATCAAAAACATTGCTAAAATATGTATGATATAGAAGTTGGTTTTAAATACAATAAATGAAAGTTTCATAATTATTGTGTAGTTAATTTTATAAAGTAGAATTATTCATGCAAAAATGACTTATTAACAATAGTTATATTAACAAATTAATAATAACTTTTATGTATTAAAACCAAATTGGACTTTTCTAGTAACACACTTCAATAATTAAAAAAAAAAACATAATACTAATCAAAAATAAATGAAAGATAATGTTTCAGAAATAAAATATATTTTTGCGTTTAAGTTTTCACCCCTTATATGTGGTTTATATATATTTTTTGTGTTGAGCAATATAAATGTGCTTTATTAAAAATTTTGCTGCTGTGTTTCATTAGTAAAGCAAAATGGAATACTTTAGTTGTTTATTATGTTAAAAGTCGTACTTAAACAATTTTCATTTTCCTAATGAATCGCAATAAATTATATTGCGACAATACGTTTCAAGTGTGTTACACTTATATACTTTTCAACATCTTATGAAAATATATCCTGTTATACATAATTTATATACTTATGAACTTATCAGGAATGTCCATGCATATAATTATTATAGTACACAACCATTTAAAATAAATGTACATTTCTCAACATGTTTTCTACATGTTTATTAATTTGTTATACATTACTTTTTGATATGCTTTGAAAAGTGTGTGCACTGAATTCAATCAAAACTGAGCGCTTAAAGCGAAAATGAACAAATAACCTTACGCAACGAAGTTTCGTTTAACGCTGTAGCTGTGCACACGTCCACTTATAGCAAAAAAACATGTGAAGAAATAGGTTTCATTCGCCAGCTTACTTTTTTTCTTAATAACTTTTACATCCTTTTTGCATATTATCATTTGAACATTTGCTCACAAAATAGGTATATTTATAGTATTATAGTTGTAAATTGCATTTATACTGTAAAATGATACCATCGGTTAAAAATAATCTATTTATAAAAATCCATTTTACAATTTTATTTAACAAGATTGAACTAAATTGAGAGTATGATGAAAAAAGATCAAATCTGGATCAATTTTTGTTATGACGGACGTATCAATTTGGTTATGACGTGTTTGAATATGTTGGTGAGTTAGGAGCACTACACTTAATGCGGCTGAGCTAGGGACAAGATCTAGGTTATGATCATCCATGTTCGAAGTGTTATTTGCACCTGCGGACTTTAATAACGCGGACTTGCACTCTTGACCACTTCGTGGTCGAATGAAATAGTACTAAGCATGTTTAGCCAAGAACTTATATTGTTGATTAAGAAAGGAATTGCAATTCGATATTACGAAGGTATCAAAGTGCGGCTTATGAGGTTTTTTTTATATAAACTAGTACGCTTGTACTGGTCTAAAATTGTGCCAATTTTTAGTTCTGGTTTCTGAAACCCATTTATGGACGTGAAGACAGCCACTGCATTCACCTATAACGTTTACTACGCATACATACTATCATTAAGAAATAGTTTTCTTGACATCGGAAATGAACCCCAAGAGTAATTTCCAACAAGAGCGACCTCGAAAACCATTGATTTGCACCAAGCTACACACACCAAGTTGTTAAGTATTCTGTTATTGCTCTACCGTCGAGTGCCTTAGAATGGTCCAGAACTACTTGGCACATCTGCAATGATTTCCATTGGAGACACCACCATGCTGGGTTCCGTATTGCGTCTTTTCATTTTCCCTTTGCTCTTCTTTAACATGGTGGCCTTGTTGAGAAAACAGACATTCAGTACATTACACAAATATTGTCAAACCCCGCTATAGTGGACCTCCAACCGGAGCCTCTCCTATAATAAAAATACCTACCCAGTTTGAACGTAACAATTACGCGAGGACGTGTAGGTAATAGGAAAGCCAATTACATCAGTGTAATGTCATTCATATCAATGTTGATTTGGTAGTTCTTAATGACGTTCCAGTTTACCAGTGTCTGGTGCTATGTATATCCATACTGATAGGTTAACTGACATCTGCTTAATTTTTGCTGAATTGAAAAGAAAGAATTTTAAAAGGCTATGTTCCAGTAATGAAAATTTCTTTTTAGTGAAAGCTTACTGTTTTCTGTCTGCAAATTGAAATCCCATGAATTGTTTGTAAACAAACATCCCTTTATCGCAGTAAATCAATAATTCCAGAGGGAATTATCAATTTCAAAGGAGGATATTATTAGAAAAAAAAATCAGTTTAGGAAAATCAACCATACAGATTTGTGCGTTTTTTACATCTAACTCATGATCCTTCAAATTACAGACAGGCTATATCCAATACTGGATATTGTTGACCCATATTTTATGGTTTTCAGAAGTTCATCGATGATATTGGTTCACTATAGCGAGATTTGCATGTAACTTCATTCTGCAATTTCATGTAATTCCTCTCTTTTGGTGTGATCTCAGTAAGCATCTTTCGAACTATTTTCTCAAATTTAATTGATTTTTTTATTACTAAATATTTTGTTACAAAATGAAGTTGTATGGCATTCTTCTAAATATATTAGCATTCTTGGTGCCTTGATTATAACTTGAAAATCAATGTTTCTAAATTGTCTTCATGTGTTTTAGGCTTGTAGAATTAAAAAAAAACCTATGTATTTTTAATTAATTTTTAAGGTAAAAATTTACTTGTATACCATTAAGTAAAGCTGTGATTATTTATTTTTGGAGTTGATTTAAGCAAAACTAAATATAAAAAATGATAAATCGTACACTAATTTTTTATGCGTGCTCAAGTTATACTAGCATATAATTGTAACTAGCACAACATAATCAATCATAGGGGAAACACTTCATTCACAGTCACTTTTCAAAGAACTTTTACACATTGTACACTCAACAACTGAAGTGCATATAAAATTTTTGCTCTCCGATTTATATCGAGATTAAACAAAGCAAAGGTGAAAGGATGAATGCATGAATAGTGAATGGTTGTTTAAAATGCGAAATATAGACTGACTCGAAACCTCAAAAATTGGTTTGCCCCCGAAAAGCCTCACAGTGGTCCAGTTACCTCAAATTCAGGATCAAATCTCGGGAATCTGAAGCATCTATTATTTACATAAGGAATAATGGCAGTACAAGTGAATAGAAGCTAAAAGTCGAAAAAAGGATTTTAAAAAAATACGTATTGAGTTCAAAATTAATTCCGTTCCTTATTCGTGTCGTAAGGGTTACAGTTTAAGCTTTTAAAAATAACATAATATGCCTATTTGTTAAAAAAAAAACAATATTACTTAATATATGTTATTTCTGAATAATTTAAACTTATTAATTAAATGGTCGAGTGATAAAAATACGCTATATAGTTTATCGAAGATGTTCTCCTTCTCAATCAAATTGAGTTTTAGTTTAAAAATCAAACATATTTTTTAAAAAATACTTCATTTTGTTAAGGATTTGGTATATCTGGACCACTGAGTTCCGTTGAGAAATTAGTGTTCCGCGTTTTATTTATCCCTTGGCATTGACTCTGCAACTGGATAAACTGCTATTCTGGCAAGAGATCTATGAAAACCAGACCAGAACGTTTATGGCATTTCATTTACAAACAGCTAATGTCGTGAAGAGATTCTTCACTCTATAGATAGGATTCTTTGTTACCATTTAACCTTACAAGCACTCATCAACCAACTAAATTACCACCTAGAATCTGGCAATGACTGCCTTTTCTTATGTTTGTGTAATCTATCCAGTTACAGAGCATTTACATTGCTGGTGTTATTAGGGAGTCCCTGTCAAGACTACTTTCAGCAAGTTCTTTTGGCCGAGGATGGTCACTCGTCTGTGGTCGATTTTTCGCTGCTTCCCGGCCCCAACACTGGTTCCGTGTTCCGCCGTTTCATTTTAATTTTGCGAAGCATCGTGGCCTGTAAAAGGGGGGGTTCGGCTTTAATAGCACCAATAACAATGGGCGTCGCGACTTAAAGTGTCTCATGCTGCGACACGCATAAAAGGTGGACATCAAGTACAAATAAGATATTTCATGCTTCATTCTTAAATCGAATTTGGACGAGGAACATTGACAGTCAATTAGCAATTTCAGTCAATTAGCAGCGGAAAAAGTTTTACAATTTATAAATTTAGCTTTAGCTTAAAGTAATTCCATGCAAAATTATCCTGTCTGTAATGTATGTCACGTTTGTAAAAAGTGATTATCACTACAACTTTTTACATTAAATGAAAAAAAAAATTGTGGAATAGTTGATCTACACTTATTATAACTAAATAATGAAATGTACTTTATTTAATTTGGTTTATTTTTTTTAAATTTAAAAAGCTTTTAATCTCCTCTTAAATCGTGACTTACACTACAGTTACATGGAATTAGCCCTTATACCTTTTTTTTTAGTTTTGGTATCGCGTATTGTATCTATTAATATTATTCGCATCTTTGACTTATATTCTAGTAAGAATTGCGTTTTTTCTTCATTGAACCTAAAGAACCTTTAAAATATCAGTCAGCATATATATGGATTGTTATACGACATTATATACTCCCACTTGTCTAAAACATCATTCTAAAGAGGCAATAATACCAGAACAGTAATGTATACTGTTCTGATATTATTGCCTCTTTTGCTTTTTCTTAAATTTCCCTGTATTTTTAGAAATGCTATTCCGATATTATTTCCTTATTTTTTAGTTGATGTAGAGAAACCTTAACAACTTAAGCCTGGTTTCTATCTAGCATATTACCCGGAAACAATGTTTTTTTTAACGTCGTAATTCTGGCACACAGTCTGATGAAAGAGCTATTAGCGCACGCACAATTCCGGCATCCTATTGTCATGACATTGAACCACGTAAGACAATTTGATGTGCACCTGTCCCCTATGCACATAGCTCGGATTGACTAGTCTTTTTACTCAACTCACAACTTAAGGGTCTACGAGTGTCTTATACTGATGTTGTCTAGCAAAAGAAAACTGACGGAAATTGAAAAAATAAATCAAAACCAGTGATGTTGAAAAATGTAGATGCTGTACAAAACTACTTTTCATGGCTGTTAATGTATTAGAATGTCGTTTGTAAATTCGCATTTGCCGATAGACTCCATGCAAATGAATTTGCATTTACGTATATTTCCATTTCAAGTATACAGGGTCTGTACATGGACTGATTACTTTTCAGATTCCAAAGGATGAGAAAATACATAATTTTTTTATGCACATAGAAAACTAAGCCGTGGTTTCAAATTCCTTAACTAATGGAGCATAAAAATATTTATTTGTTTAACTATTATTAATTTAATAGACTACTTCTTCCGAGTCTTTTTATTTTTGTGTTAATTTTATTAAAAATTATAAAGTTTGTAAGAAGTTTTTGTAAAAAATATAAAATATTTATTTATGTGCTCAGTGCAGTAAAACAAAGAATATATTAGTGGAATCATGCAAAATATCACTATACATTCAAATCATGCAACAGCATCATTCCGATGATCAAATTCAGGGTGGTTACAAAGTAAGTATCCCAACCTATAAGATGGGATGACCTATCTATATACGGTTAAATTAATTCCGAATGAACTATGTTTCACATGCTTTCCACGCATCAAATTTATGGTTACAGACACTGTATCCAATGGTAATCCAACAGGTTTTTTTTAACGCAATAACTGAATCCTCATACACAGAAACCATAAATAGAGTCAAAATGAAGGTCATGCTCTCTATTTTAAGTCAAACAATCATCAAGGTTTAATTTAAAAGCTTTTTAATATTTTTTATAGTTCCTTTCTGATTCAGCTTTTTTATATAGATTTTTAACTTATTTTAATGCTAATTATGGTGTTTGAGTATAGATAACACAACGTTTAAAAAAATGTTGGTCAAAATTGAAATTTGTATATGATTTTTAAGCACATCTTCATAACCACGATAAGGCTTCACACACTGACACTTCCTTCATGTTCGGAATGTCGGCTGTTCCGAATAAGAAGAACGATACCTGTGCTGTTACTTGAAAAGTACAAGAAAATTCTGTTTTCCTTTGGAACAACTGACACTCTGAACAGGACGGAAAGTGTGACGTAACGAAGACCTCTGTGCCGTGGTATAACTTAAACTATTGGTTTCAGCCTAAAGGTTTCAAATATGCACTAGAGAGAGCCAAATTTAAACTAATCGTAATACTTTAAACTTGTAGGTCTCTACAATGTTGAGATACGTACTTTGAAACAACCCAGTATTTTTTATTAAATAATTTTTTCAATAAAATAATATCAAATTTTGAAGACAATTCTTGAAGAATATCAGAATTAATTCATGATTTATTAATTTTGATTCCAATTTACTTTTTACTATTTACCACTTTTGGCTAAGAATATTAAATTTTTACTTCGGAAAATGTAATGCTAATAATACACTGTGATAGAAATTGATGAAAATTTCCACAAATATACTCGATATTTTATAGATTTTTTTAAAAATCGTAATTTTATTATTAAAGTTATTATTTTATTCGAAAATTTTCGGGTAATTTTTATGTCGTTAGTTCGTGATTTATATGGTAAATTGTAGCCCTAACATTGCTCCGTTATTTTTTTTTTCAAACAGCAAAGATTATTTTTTTAGTTTTTCTATCACCCGGAACAATCATTTATGCTTGTGTAAATGGAATACTCAATCCAAAATTATCTGTTTTGTCAATGGTGTATTTTTTAAAACTGATGAGTTAAATTACTTGTAAATTTTTAACTATTTTTAAACGTTAAGAAAATTTAAAAAAAAAAGGGTTAATCTTCCAAAGTAGCTTTGCCAATTGCATACCTTACCTACTACTCGTTTTGTTCAACCAATCTAGCTGATTTTTTAAGATTTAGTTATTTAAAGCATGGCCTTTGAAAATGACGTAAAAGGCATTATTCCAACTCCCAGGATAACAGTTACACTGAAATGTGATATTTGAATTGCGTTAAATAGGAAAATGGTGTAACCAAAAGTATTTTTCGAAATTTTTTACTGTAACAGCAACTGTTAGGCATGATTTTTCTACATTCTTGAAGCCATTTCTACAAATAAGCACAAGAAATTTCAGCTTGATTAGTTAACAGAACGGTCGCTAGGAATGCATATTGAAGCAAAGTTTCTTTGTGACTACCTTGTATGTCTCTAGTCTAAACACTAATTTTCATGCCGAGCTAGACCTAAAATACATTTTTCTATACCTAAATGCGTTTTCTATGCATAGCGGCGTTTTTATGTCTAGTTGCTGCGTGTTTTAGGCCTATAGATGCGTTTGTATACCTATAGATGAGTTTTGTGTGCCTAAATGCGCCTTCTAATTAAAGCAAACATCTTAATGCGATACTTTTTATACAAAACATCAATATGTAAACCAAAATGTTTTACCAATGCACATCTTGTTTATTAATAACCATTTTTATGAGAGAATGTATTATATGCAGATAGTTGTGAGTTTGCAAAAGAAATAAACATACACTCATGCATACGTGGCACACCACTCACACTAATGGAAAACGACATTGATAAGTGTGGCAAATATTAAGAAACTTACTTTTAGTGCGGACCTGAGAACAACTACTTCCCCTGGACTCTGTATCCAAGGCTCTCCGTCCACTTGAACTGGCATGTCGTCCTTTAGTTTAATTCGTAACTACAATAGAAGAGCAAAATGGTACACTTTATTAAATTGACCCCTTCTCTACCAGGCTAATTTCTCGAGTAAGATTCTGTAGACATGACTAGCAAAGCTGTTGCTGCAGATGCCACTGTTTACTGTAGAGTATATATACAAGGTACACAGTGTACAGGCCATTGATGATCGAATTAAGAGGGCGTACGCAGTGTACAACCTAGTGGTGAAAGGGTTAGCATGCAATCTGATTGCTTGTCTATTTACTCGACAGGGTCCTAAGCCCGTGAAACAAAGTTTCCCGGACCTATTTTCAAGGGTTCATAATATCCGGTCCGGGCATTCTATTAAGATATGCTGGCACAAATTATACGAAAAATGAGTTTTTTTATTCCAGTTTCTTCAAATTGAGTCTACAATTGTTTTACGTTTAACGAATAGTCGTTCACCGTTAGTCACGAAATAAAACGAAAATGCGAACAATAGTTTTGTTTATTCCGGATAAAAACTAGTCTTCTTTGGTTGTGCTGCAGATTGGATTGGGTTTTGATTTCAAAGCATATTGCCTGAATCAATATCCAAGAGCTCTGAGTGCAAAGGGTACAAGCCACTAGTAACCTTGTAAAAGTATGTCATTTATAACAAGTACTTTCGATGGAGGGAGTTGTAAACTTTCAGAGATGACCAAAAGAAATTGTCACGCTTAGCCACAGCTTTAACTTTTAGCACTCGGAAGTCGGAGCTCTTGGATATCGATAGCCAGGACTTGATCCAGACTATACAGTATAAGAAAATTCTTTTTTTTTTAATCCGGAATAAACAAAACTAATGTTCAAATTTTTGTTACATTTCCTGGCGCTTCGCCACTCACTGGGTTCAAATGAAATAAGGCGCTGTACTCACGTGCCCCCCTTGTGCTATGCGTATGGCGCTCCTGAGCCCGCTCTGTATCTGCCCCATGTGCACCACCCCGGTCACCCCCACCACCTCCAGCATGCCGTCGTAGTGGGTGGGCTTCGAGAACTGGTCCTCCTTCTCCGGGCCCCAAGGGTTCGCACCACTGCCCCAGCTACAATGACCAAAGAGAAAATGAAACTGTATCACAGAAAAAAAGTATTTGATTAAAAAAAAAATTGGGTGATTTAAAAAAAAATTAGTCCATATAGCGACAACAGAAATGTTATTGTCAGTTCTATATTATTAATAATAACTTTATTCAGTGACGCGTTTATGGATGTTGGGGCCATAGGCGCCTTCCGAATTTGGGGCCCCTCGCCCCCCCCCCCCCAAACAGAAATTAGAATTTAAAAATCTTAATACTTGTACAAATAAAATATCATGATGAAGGATGAACCAGTTTGTAAATTGGGATTCTCCCCTCCCCTTTTTTGGAGCATGAAATGCTAGTCATGCAATCGGAGCTGGAAAAAAGAACCATAGTCTTGTCTAAATATTACAATAGACAAGAATTTCACTTATACTTTTAATGCCCTTATATTTACATACTTATTTTCCATTTACAACTGTTTATTTCTGCAAAACCAACTTAAAACCAACAATAAATTCTTGTGATTGTATGCAAACAGTTGTAAGCAGGGCCGTGTGGTATGTTTTTTTCATATGATGCAAATCATTAAAATGCCGCTCTTTTTTTAAAAAGTTTTCCTCCTAAATTATGTTTTTACTCAAATTAACAAATTTTCTATCCACGACCCATATGAATTTTTTAATCATTTTACATTGTTCACAACTGTTGGGTAAAAACACATGTTTTTTCTCAAGTTTAGTTATTGAAATTATATTGTTATTAGTTTTACAATTGCAATATACACATAAAAACAAAATATATACGAGGACTTACAAATTCAAGTTAACAGAGAATCCCCAATTTAAAATGAATTTTTGTTAGAGTTGGGTTTATATAATAACATAAATTATTTTTTTTTTTTTTAAAAATATAAATTTGATTTTTGAATGAAAATTTATGATATTTGCAATCTGTTAGTGCCATCGCACAGTGGGGTTTTTTCACCCGAATTCTTGGTCAAAAATATTTTCGAATAGAATTCTTGTTGTTCTTTTTTTTTACTTTCGACTTCATTTTTTTTAATCAATAAATGAACTTATTAAGCTATATATTAAGATATAAGATATACATATTATTTTGGGCAGGGGCTTGTTTCAGTGGTCTGTGAAAATTTTGAATCACGTTATGACATTTTAAAATCAAATTTAACCAATATATTAAATTTAAAGCTAAATAATATTTTTTGCCTAAATTCTTTGTGCTAAATTATGCAGAGTTTCCAAATATAACCGCAAAATGCACTAATGAAAACTTCATGTAATTAAAATTGAGATACTATTTTGAGATTCTTTGGTTCAATTACGTAGGGACGTTATGCTGTAAACGTGAACAGAATTACCTATTAGTTTAGTTAAAAGTACTTTTTGCAGTGCAGCTCTAAGTAGGTATTGTAATAAATTGCTTAATTACGAAACTTAGTGGTAAAAATGTAACGTTAGTAATGCATCAGTGTTATTTAAAAAGAAATGGATTTTCGAAATATTTCATTTTCTTAATACACATTACTCATTTGTAAGGTACATGACAGAAAGAAGAAAACAGACTCTAAAATATTCAATACATGTTCTCCCAAATCATAAATTATCGATCAAACAACTAAAAAACAACTTAGATATATATTTTAAAAAAATCGCTGGATAAATCTTAATTTTGAAATATTCTTCAAGAAAAATACTTTTAAGTATATATGATACAAAATTACTGAATTTAATGAAATAGAAGAAAGAAAACCTCTACTTTCTAAAACAGCTGTTATAAAAACATTCAACTGTTTTTTTTATAAAATATAAATGCTCTAGATCTTTTGCAACTGTTTTGAGAATGTATTTGTAACACAAGTTAAAATTGTTGCTTGGGAATCAAATTTAAATTCAATTTATTTTTTAAAAAAGTAAAATGTCATAACACTTACTTTTCAAGAAGATATAAAAGTACGTATAGTAATCTTGCAATTTTTTTTATATTTAATGTAAACAAAGTCACCCTCTTCCTCCTCTTAAAAACCAACTACTATCTAGTTCTCCAAATAGTAAAATGACTGAAAGACTGCAAGCATCCTCTCAGGCCGGAAACCTTTCCAGTATTTTGGGGTTGTGTTACAGGTTGGTGGTATACAAGTGCGGTGCCATACTTTCATCTTAGATATTAGGCAATAAATTTCTCGCACCCCCACATTCCCAAAAGAAGGGATGGGGGGGGGGCTTGTTGACACAGATGGGTCGTTAACTAACATATAGGGTGTTTCAGTTTGGAATTGGGAACGTTTGGAGTGAGTGAAACCACCCACTCCCCCTACCCAGATAAAAAAAAAAGCAAGCAGTGTAGCAGTCGCTTTTCTGCAGACCGCTCGCTTAATTCATGTCCCCCTAAAGATAAGAAGCCGACAGTAAGAGCGCAGGGCGATTAATACTTCAACCCCGAGTCCCCCCCCTCGGCCACGTCGGGCCTGTATTAGATCTATTTTCCATCTCACTATTTCGGGTATTCATCAGAATTGCAGCTCTTTTTTCTTTCTATATTTGAAGATTTAGAAGTATTTATTTTACACAGATTTAGTAAATGGTAAAAAAAAAAAATCGAAGCAGTACTTAAAAAAAAAGGAGTTTGAAATTTGGGGGCCCCTCGCAATCTTGGGGCCACAGGCGGCCGCCTCTAACGCCTATTGGTAAACGCGTCACTGACTTTATTAATATCAGTTTAGTTTGAATTATCGTCGCACTAGAGCTACACGAGAGCTGTTGACGACGGGCGTCGTAATTTAGAACCAAAGTCAGGTGACGTTTATCAAACAAGAAATAAATACAGATAAAATAAATACAAAAAAAATCCTATTAGCTGCTTAGGGGAACATTCCCGTTCAAGCAGCCTAAAATTAAAATTAAATAAAAGTTTATAACAAAGTATATATTATTTTGTTGAAATTATTTTGTTGCTTCAGCCAAATGATTTTTTTTTATTCAACAAAATGTTTTGTAGGTTTTATTTAACGAGTTTGTTGGTTCAACAAAGGTTTAGTCATTTCTACTCTAAATGGTTATGTTGGTTAAATGATTAAGACACTTTATAATTTTTACATTTTTTCACATTTCTCATAGACTACTTTTGACTAGTTACACTGTTAAAACTGAAGGTAACACTTGGCACCCCCTGGGGTGAATGAAGTTATCAGCGGGAGCACCCCTAGACGATTCACAAGCACAAGATTCATTGACCCAAGACGATTTAAAGCCTTCAGGTGCCCAATGAGACCGCCTTTCCACTCCGGTGTGAAAAATGGCACAAATTTGTCACCTTCCGATTTAACATCGTAGAATCTTCTGCTCCGAGAGGGAGAAAAAAGAAAGGGGTTCGCAAATTGAGCAAAGAGAACGGAGAACGTGGTCCTTCCTTAAGTATGGTCCAGTGCCCTTTGCTCAATTTGTGTACGCTTCTTTCCTTTTTTCCCCTACCTCTTGGAAGCGAAGATTTCAACTAGTGAAAATCGACTCCCAAATTAACTGAATTTTCTAGAATTTTAGAGGAATGATATTTTTAATTATAGTAGAAATTGCATTCAATTGTTTCGCATAAAATCGTGCAAAAAGTTTAGAAATATTGTACCCATGCGCAGAAAATGAGAAATTATCGTTAATACTCATAACTTTTTTTAATAATTTTTTGCGCTAAACTTTATAGGAAATATATTTCATACATACAGCACCAGCCTACCCCTACATTGCTATTGATTAGTCAGCAAACTGAACTTATAACTGAAAGTGAAGCGAAGTCATTGAAAAAAAGTGAACAGTACCTCAAAATGTTAAGGATAATTATGCCTTCAACTGGTGGTAAATCTATAAGCTTGTTGTCCACTTCCAATTCGATATCTTTATGAAAATTTCTCCAAGTTGTGCGACTGACCATTTTCCTCAGCCCCATTTTTACATACACGCCTTTATTGTGAAATCTATTAAGAGGGAAACAAGTGTAAGTAAGCATAAATATGTCTAAAAATGCATTCCAAACTTTAACACATTTCGCAAAGTTTTTATAATAAAATATGATTTGAAATATAAAACCCTTTGACACTATTAAATTTCGGAAATTACAAAATATTATTTTTACATTTAAAAAGCATCCGAAGTAACGTTTCACGTTAACACAGTGATTAAGGTATACTACTTATACCTGCTATTGAATTTATTTGGATTTTCCTCTCTAGCTTGATGAAAATCTAAACAAAGTGAAGCATCGATGCCTATGCCAAAATAATTATTCATCACAAAAATAGCCGTGTTGTCTTCTGAACTGGCTGAATTAGCTCCTTTTTCTTCTTGTACCTTTTCGTCAACGTGAAACACCACAGTCCATCTAAAAATATAAACTTTTAGTTAAATATATTTTTATTACTTTATGTTATTTAAATAATTGAATGCAGAAATGTGTTTTGCTATGTATATAACTAAAATTTGCTTGTAAAGTTTTTAATGTGAAATCGCTACACTTTCACAGATGTGGCAACAACAGCAAAATATTCCAGGCTCAATTTTGATTGTACAATAGAAAATCAGTATGAAAAAGATTTAAAGAATTGTGTAATTAATTACTAATAAAAGCGTAAAAATGAAATATATCTAATAAATGATATGAAAGAAATATTTATTCAGTTTTTATACAAATTTTATCCTCTATAAGTACTACAACTCATTTCCTCAATATAAAGTATGTTCACAAATGCCATTATTCTGCTGGGACATTATAGGCCTTGTCAGAGTTTAACAACAACAGAGCTGCAAAAGGGTTATTTGAGTCTTCCATTTCCAAAAGGACTTGATTGTCTGGCAACATGACCACAAGTAGTATTGGTTTGCTAAAGCGTGCCAAACCCAACCACCTATTGACCAAACCAATGGTTGGCAAGACTTACTGGACTACCTTGAAGGTTGCCAGAGGTTCTCGAATTGGACTTTATTGTGCCCTTTGCGAATGAGTTTAGCCCGTTAAGTCAAACATTCATAAAAATAAAGTTGTTCTTGTAACAAATTAAACCAAATTCCACTATGGAATTTCGTTTCCTCTTTTGCTTTCTCTGCTATAATTCGATATGCAAGGTAAAAACCGTTTTACAGAAATCTCTTCTGTTTGTGGATATGTTTGTTAAGTTGCCTTTTTTTAATAAACTGCCAAAAAATTATAAATCGATGCTATAGATTTGTTGAAAAAGGTTATAGAGCTGTACCACATCTCGGAATTTCTCCCTCAGGCTCAGGGTCCTAGCAACAGCCCTTTGGCAACTCCTTGAAGGACCAACAAAGCTTATAGTTGCGTAGCTGTCCCTCGCCTGGATCCTGCCAACAAAGCTTGTAGTTGCGTAGCTGCCCCCTAGACCAATACTACTTGTGGCAATATTTACAGGCAATTGCACCCTTTTGGAAATGGTAGACTCATTTATTGTCCGTACCCAGGGCCTGATCTAACATAAGGCCCGGGCCTAGGGCCCCTAAATTTTAGTTTTTACTATGCTAAATTCTGTATACCCCTAACATTTAGTAAACTTTAGAATTTTCTGAGACCCCACTTCATTTTTAGTTTGACTTTGATTCAGACATTACCCTAACGTGATTGGTTTGATCGATTTAATAAGGAAGCCGATATAAAAATGGTAGTAAAAATTTGAAAAATCAGTCAACATAGCATCATCATTACGGGCAATCGTACACAAAATGTTCCTTTTTGTGCCTATAGTCTGAGGTTTCCTAGATGAGGCCCTGTCCGTACCTGTCTAGCCTGATCTCCTCAGCATCAATGACGTCCTTGAGTATAGTGAGGGGCTCTTCTCCGCCCGTGTACCCTGGGCCCCAACGCAGTACCCGGGCCAGATCGTTGCCCGTGCCTAAGGGTAAGACAGCGCACGGGGGCGACTGGCACTCTGAATCCTGGCCAACATTGTCCAGGCACTGAAGCACCCAGCCAACGGTGCCGTCACCGCCGCATACCAGGATCTTGTAGTCCTGGATGTGACGGAACACGTACAGGCTGAAATACATGAGGCAAGACACCATTATTACTATTTAATTGTAACTCTAACAAAACTAATCGGAGTAACAGGCCGTTAGTGGACCAAGGCTTGCCGTGCCCATTTCAGCTTACTTGATCAAGGGCTCTGGAGTGCAAGGCATATGTCCCGGTTAGGTGGTCAACCTCACGTGGAACCCCCAGTGTTCAGTTCCCAATCATGATTGGCATCCCATACATTTTATCGACACTTAAGGATGAAAGGATGAGTCAACCTCACCCAATCCGGGACTAGATCCCCTGACCTGTGGCATGGCAATGCCAAGCACTAACACTAAGCCACTGGGCCTCAATTGTAACTCAAGAATGAAAAAATATCTTGCATGAGTCGATGTGGGGGATCATGTAAACACAACACCGGCTGGAAACATGCAGTGAAATATCACTATTAATTTTTTTAAAACTGTTTTAAAGGTACTTTGAGCCACATTTTTGCTTTGTGATGCCTGATGAGAAAGGGTGTTATCATTTTGCAAAAATGTCCCGTGTTTTCGACGGTTTAAAATCGTTTCTCTTCTCTCACATTACGGTATTTAACCATTTTCTTAAACTCGTTTACGTTTACAACCGTTTTCTGTAAAACTTGGTTTCAATGACGGTTTCTGGCACCTTTTTGATTGCGGCAGTTCTCTGCTTATTTTTATGTATATATGATCTGCATAATCTTATAATTGATCTGCAAAATCTCGACTAAATCAAACTAGTATCCAAAAAGTGCCTTTCTTTCGGCTAATTTCATAGACTAATTAGATTTTAGAAAATATTGGATATTACAAATTATACCATAAAAAATGCAAATTAGCACAACTAAATTAAAGAGGTTATTCAATACCTTGAAGTAAGGAATAGGGATAAATGCGTTACATATATATGTATGAAAATATGCTTCTTACCCGGGTAGTGGGCCTCCGTTTTCCAGGTCGTAGACTTGGTATGGATTTAGAAGACGCCTGAAAGATGAGATGAGTTCCATTCCTTGGCAACCACCACTCTTTACATTCACAAACACCAGGAGTGGCTAAAATGATAATTTATGTAAAACTAATTGTTTGGCTAATCTCAAAAATTCTCGTTAATGATATAAGCAAAATAGCATATTTATACATTTTGTAAAATTGCACTTCACGATAAATATCACCAGCCAGAATCGACTCGGTATTCAATTTCAAAATGATCCTCTTCCAACCATGAACGAATACAAAAATTTGAATAACTAAAGAAACTCGTTTTTATAGAAAAGATTATAAATCTTTCACACTAAAAGCTTGATTGTAGCATTAAAAAAATCCTCCATATTCGTTATAATTCAAGAAGGCGGTTTTGTCCATTGAGTTTTCGTCCAATTACATCACATCCTACATGGTAAAGTGAAGGATCTCCCATGTTAACTCTATGAAACATCCGTCACTTTTACGCGTACGGTGTGATATAATACAGTAAAAACAGCTCATGACGACCTTGATTTTATAAAGCAATCTTTATATTGTCATGAAAGTCCTTTGTATCGTCGTTATAATATCTTGCTTTTAACGTGATTTTACGTTAAGCAAGTTTTAACGTTATTTTACGTTTCAACGTTTAAAAGTAAAAAGTGGAAGCTTTTACTTTTATAAAAGCTATGCCTTTCCATTTGCCCGTCACCTACTTTCCTAATCCTAACTACAAATGCTGCACACAAGTGTGATACGTCAAAGAAATTCAACGCATTGAAACTAGAAGTCATTGAAAATCTCAGAAAAAATTCGAATTCGAAGTACTGGCCGACCAGGTTATTTATTAAGGCACCGCATAATAGCCCAATACTGAACCCTCTGTGACAAAGTAAAGTTAATTTTTTTTTAAAAAATACAAATGTTATAAAATAGTAGAGTATCTCACCCTGATTCCTTTCGGAACCATATCCGGAGGGAGATTTGGCAGGAGAAGGACGATCAGATTCTTGTCGTCGTAGATGGTCTCTCTCAGCATGTAGAAGCACTTCACCGCGATGTCTGCGTTGTCGTACGTGATGATCAGGGACCCGTACTCGTAGTAAATGGGGCCGAGATCTCGGAACTTGTACGCTGAAATAACAAGTCATCCCAGTATTTACACATCTCCAAAAGGAAATTTAGGTAATGCAAAAACGCAAGAATTTTCTTAGACTGACAGCGAAATAGGTTAGAGATACTTTAAAATATTACCAAGTTCTACCAAGTCTTACCAAGTTCTTACCAAGTCTACAAGTTCAAAATAAAAATAATTTAAGATAACTGAGGTACAAAAATATTCTTTTATGGATGTTGTAAATCATTTTGAGCTATTAGATATCAGTTTTTTAATCGCAAAATTACCTGGTGATCATAATTTCCCAAAATAATAAACGAATGTACCATTCTTGAAAAGTAAAATTTTAACTATAAAATATTTTAGCGATTTGCAAGTATTTCTAGGTTATTATTTTTTTGCAATTTAAAAAAAAGCCTATTTTAATTATCCCGATTCTATTTTAATTATGAGAAAATGGCCTTTGGTCAAATTGCGACTGGTTTCTGCTACAAAATATCTAGAATGTATTTACTTACGTTTCCCCAACATTTCTAAAAGAAGCATTTCATACTGTCGCTGGGATAGATTAGGGGGAAGATTTCCTACAAAAAGAGCTACCGAGGAGCTTTGTAGATCTTCTTTTTGTCGCAAACAGAACCTTGTGAGTTCCTTTTGCCTAATTGATTCCTAAACGGATAAATAAAACTCTATTCAATATTTGAAAAAATATTCAAAATTTATTTTTTGAATTTTTAAATAATTTTTTTAATAGTTTTATAAGTAAAGTTTGTGTGCAGTTAGAAGACTCCTGAATTGTGTGTAAAAAATTACATTTTTTGTAATTAAACACATTTTTTTGTAATAAAACAGCACAGAACTCTTTTGTTGGTGATTCTAGACATAAGATATTTATTTCGATAGAAAACATTTTATAGTAATAGAGTGCCAGAGAAATTTTTGTTTTTGATTCAGATTTCCTGAATACGTTGTTTATATTCAAGTCGGAAGTCAACAAACCGTAAACAAACAGTACTGTTTGTCCGCCCTCAAACAGTCGGTGAGGACCAAATATATGCCAAATTAACACCTCTAACTAATGAATTCTCAAATATCTCAAAATTTTCCTAATTTTTGAAGAAGCTGTTTCATGTAAAAAAAAAAATCTGATCGATTTTCGTCAAATTGGGGAAAAAAAATTTCCCATTTCTTTTTGAGGATGCAAATGTCATTAAAAATATTTTTTATTAAATATTTTATTTCAATTTCAGAATATTGATTATACTTAGAATCATATACACTTAAATATATTTACTCTAGTTTATTTCATTTAGTTGCTTTTCGTTTTCACTGTTTTCTTGAGCCGTTATTTCGGCTGCACAGAAAAAAATATTTTGTTGAAAGAACAAAAATTTTGTTGTTTCAACAAGATTTTTTGGTCAATATAGCGCCAACAAAAATTGTGTTGTCAGTACCAAATTATTTTGTTGATTCAACCAAATGATTTTGTTGATTCAAACAAAAATGCGCCAAACCGAAAATGCGCAATGACCGACCACTTGACTTTCGGACCCAACGATTTAACGAGCACGTACTCCGCATATACTTGGTAGGTCTTCACTGGGACTCGATCGCGGGACTTTCAGATCTCGAGACCGAGACGCTGACCACTAGGATCACTACGGCCCCAATTTACTTTTGAAAATAGCAATCAAATCCTTCCTCCACGTTAATGGCCGAATGGCGCCCTTAATTTTCTTCGATTTACCGTTGATGACAGGCGCCATGGCGTCACAGTTAGAAACAGCCAATAGCAGGCCGAGCTTACCTCAACCAAATGGGTTTTGTTGTCGTGAAAATACTTGCTTTGTTGGGACAAGTAAAATATTGTTAAGTCAACAAAATTAGTCAACAAAACACGTCAACAAAAAAAATTTGGTTCTCCCAACAAAACATTTTTTTCTGTGTGAGTGTCGATTTCAGAGCCTTTTGATCTCCAAAGCACAGCGCCTCAAATAGTTTATTCATTCGCTTTAATATATTGATTTTTGTTAAATAGGATTTTTTGGTTTTTCTTTTAAAGTAATAAAGAACATTTATTTTATGGTATAAATGAAATAACTTTTACACTTACTCTAGCTATATTTTTTATAAGTTCCCACGGACTTTCTTGGTTATCCATTGGTCTTTCATGAACGGCTGTAATTACAAAACAAATTATTAATTTAAAGCAATAAATAATTTATTGAAAAATGTGTTTATTTTTCTTTTATCCTTAATAAAGCTTGATATGAAATACCAGCTTTATTAAGGGTACAATCCTAATATATCCCATATAAGACACACGAAACTTCAATGATAAAATCAAAGTGTTCTTGTATATATAAAAGCCATATCAATGAAGGAAAGTAATACAACCCGTGTTAGTAAAATACAATACCAAAGGTATAAAACAAATGCATTTCATATTACGCATAAAATTATTCCAAAAAGAATAAAAGTCTAGTTATATCAATATCCTACACTGTAAAACCGTGTAGCGTAACGTTCCAGGGTAAAATGGATAGAAACCTGACTCCTTATCATTCCACTGAATAACGTTACACCTATAATATATTAAGTTACACCCCTATTTTTCGGTATAACGTTTCTCCGCGAAACCGAAGGCAGTACTAGCTTCCGCCGATTTTTCAGAGTGGGGTTTTACTGTGCAAGATCCATATTTGGCGAACTAAAAGAAATAGTTCGCTTATACCGTAGTAAATACAAGTGTGTCGCAAAAGTCGACAGGAATAGACGTGAACGTGTGCATGTTGTTTGGTGTCTTACCGTCTATTGAATTATAACTTTTGGTGTGCTTGAAGTAATGTGTGCATGTAACATCACTATGTGATATTAGTGCCGGTGAAGATGATACTCACAGTGCAACATATTTTTGTTGTGGCAAGCTATTTTAAAATAAATTTACACAAAAGAGAGTGTGTTCAAATATGGCTCTTGCGACGTACAACCCTACTCAAGACCATAGTTATGAATAATTTATGTGTGACAATTTTAGTTACACGAAAAACAATTTTATAACTTAAATGTTAACTGTTTTATATCGGGTAAGGAAGGTGTTCCTAGCATTCACAAATGGAACACAAGAATGATGGGGGAGCAAAGTAGTCATTATAATTTTTAATGAACTTTTAAACGAAAATAATATTTTTTATTTTTAGTGTTTTACTTACATCCTTTATCTAAAGATACTTCACTTAATCTGTACTTAGTAACATCAGTTGGGTCCAGCCCAAACTTTTCAAGCGCTCTTTCCATGACGTCGTTTACTTCGTCGTCACTCGTCACTGGAATCACCTGGTGACCCTCAATATTCCTAAAGGAAAAGTTCGGAATTTAAAACAGTTTGAATCCAATTAACTATTGTAATTAAATATTTTTGTGTTAAACTACATAAAATATGTGCATGAATTCAAAATATTTTAATAAAATTCTTCTGTATATAACATATTAAAGAAAACTCGATTTTCAATAATATGTTGCCTGAAAAGTGAAATATTTTGAGAAGAACACAAATATAAAATATCAAAATAGAATTTTTAGCATTCTTTTCCAGATCATTTTAGAAGATTACTATCAAAAAGTGATGTAAACCATGCTACTAGTCGGTTATGAATTTAAATATGCATTTTCTTCATTCACGCTTAAAAGAATTCCCAAACTTAACGAAAATATTTACCATTAAAAACCATTACCTTCAAGAGTGACCATTTCATCAAATTGCAAACATTACTTTCTATAGTTAAACTCATAGTTTCCTTGCACAGAAGCTACGACCTTGGGCGGGGCTATAAAACGCGCGGAGCAATCAGATAAAGAGGAAATTTCAGCCATTTTATTTTGTCTTTATCTGATTGCTCCGCGCGTTTTATAGCTTCGCCCGTGGTCGTGGCTTCTGTGCAAGGAAACTATGAGTGTAACTATACAATTGTTTTAGAATATATTAAAATTTTGTTTAGATAGTTTTACATCTGATTCTGTTATTTTGTTATTTTCATGAGGCATTGTTATCAACACTATTTAGTAAGGGTACTTTAATCTATGAACTTTTCTATTGAGAGCATCCAATTAATGTTCTAAATCTGTAGGTTTAAGATTTTATCTATTACTATAGTACTTTACCCCAGTTTTCCTGGATAAACTTTGATATAGCCAGATTCTGGATCGGGTGAACGAAACCTGAGAAAGATGGCGATTCGTCCGTCTTTCCGTGTCAGGTTCTGAATAGGCATAGGACCATCTAATTCTTTCTCACTAGTATCTGAAAAAGATATATTAACATCAAATCTAACATTGCATAACAGGGGCTTAAACACCACAACCATCAGAATCATCAAATCAATCTAATGAAATATTATGTATGCAAATTATATTTCGGTCAAAAAGAAATCTTTTGAACTCATTAATGTATAGAAGCATGTTTTATATTTTAACTTTTGATTATTCTAAATATTTATACAACTTTATGATGTAATATTTAAAACAACTAATGGTTTTGAGAAGATATTAATTTGCAGAAGATATACAAAAAAAACTGAAGCAATTTTAGATATAACTATGAACGTCAGTTTTAATAATATATCTTTTAAAAAAATTCTTAGGGAAAGTTGGATTTTCTAGCTCTATAATTATATAACTGTAGATAATTACATAAGTACCTTAATGTTTTGGAGGGATTTTTCGCATGTACTTTATTAATATTAACAAATACAAAGAGTAGAAAAAAAAATCTTAGCAAAATACCCACTTCGAGGCATCGAATTCTCCACAAAATGCGCTTGCCAAAAAATAAATGAAATTGAACATGTATTCCACAAAAACTATTGAATTTGGGCTCAATATTTGCAACATTTTTTTTTTGTTAACTACCTGATAAAACGATTAACTAGTGTAAATATTTCAAATCAAGCAAATGGTTTTATCTTTTTAACACCCTCTATCAAATAATACTTTCAACTTCCAAAAAATTAAATATCAAATTTATCTCATACATAATAAAAGCTTTTGATCATATATTTCTTAAGCTTTTGAAGTCACATATTGGCGTAGAGTGATTGTTTTATGACAATAAACTCACCATATGCATCAGTTATATAATATAATCTTAAATCATCATATACATGGAATGCTCTTAATGATGCAGCCTATAAAGGAGATAAAAAACTTGTTATGAACTGTTAATGCACTTTAATTCAAATTTAACTTTAAAAGTTAAATAAATAAAACATATGTACATAAAATGAATCATTTAATAATTACATTCAATTTAAAAAGATTAAAAAGTAATACATCGTTATAATTACCTGAAATATTTTTAATTAGAGATTTTTAATTTAGGATGTTTTTTTAAGTTTCAAGCATGTCGTTGTGAACATTGGGATTTTGTAAGAAAAAATAAATTAAACATAATATTGGAGAAAATACATGATCCTTAATTTTGAAATTTAAAATAAAGACTTTCATGAACGTCCTTTGCAAATGACAAGTTTCAAATACATACATAAAATAAATTAAAAACCAGCATCAAATAAGAATAAGTATTCCAATCTGTGTAAACTTACAATAAGCTGTTCTTTCGTTGCATTTCTTTGCAGGGTGATTGTCCTAAACATTCTAGTTTTCATACAACCATTTCCATCGAACACTTTTATGGTTTCTAAAATAATAATGGAAACTCGGAATTAATTCAGTTACGTCATCACTGCATGAATATAATATAATCATGAATAGAATCCATCACTCCGTTATTTCACTACACGGATTTTTTTCGTCAAGCAAACTACAAGGTGTCCGTAAAAGAATGTCAGAGTTTCAAATTGTGACCTGACATCACGCCTTGTGATTTCTTCCTTTGGGGCTTCGTAAAAGATCGGGTCTACGTTCCACCCCTACTCCACGATTTACCAACCTTGAAAAGTAGAATTGCACAGGCTGTTGCTTCCATTACTCCGGACTTGCTGCAGACAGTATGGGAAGAATTGCATTTTCGTTTGGATGTGTGCCGTATCACTAAAGGCGCACACATTGAGCACTTATAGGAAAAACTAGGTTAGTTTATTATATTTAGTATAAAATAAACTCCTGTAATATACCATTAAAACTCGGACATTCTTTTACGGACACCCTGTATATTTATCCATAAATTCTTTCTCATTCTTACCTGTACCATTTTACAACTTTCTTAAAAAGTTATAATAATAATAATATAATTAATCTATGGTATTCAAATACTTTATCATTGAAAACTAAGGATTTAATTCGAGTGTTTAACTTGGAACAATATATATTCTAAGTAAAATGGACTTTTGTTGAAGTTAATTGCTATAAAATAGTTAGTTACCTTCTTCCTTGTCTTTTTGTGAACTTTCATCGTAATCTTTAGTTTTGAGGTCAGTTGAAGAAGAAAATTCTTCAGAAATACTTCGTGCTACAAATATAAGCAATCATAAAGTTGAGATTCATATTTGTCTACAATAAACTAAATTTACAAAAAATATCAATGCTTACATAATTAAAAAGAGTTCTCTATTATAACATAGTACGTATCACTACCATATTAATTTTCATTATGAAATGTATTTAGCTTGAAGATATTTTATGGAGTTTTTGTAACTTATAAAGTGTATTCGAAGGTTGCATCAGTTTTAAAATATTAATTTTACTTTTTTTAAATTAACATTCACAATAAAAATTTAAGTATGTATCTCTCGAAATCTCTCAGAATATAAAATTTAGGCACTTCTAAGTAGACAAAGCGCTGTTTAAGAGTACAGCTCAACGTGTATTAACAAACGATAAATAAAAAAATTGCTTATAATATTTGAGAATTCAACTGTTAAATATTTTTTTAAAAAGTTCGTTCTGCTAATTTTTTTTATTGATTTTGAATATATAAGATTTAATATTTTTGAAAATAAGATTATATCAAAATGAAGGATGAAATGGAGTGCATTTTACGGGAAATAGAAGAACAGAGGTGCTTGAAAAGGGGTTGTAGTACGGAACGATGTCTTACAGTGATGATAATAGAGCGGGGACTCACGTGAGATGGTGTCTCGTCGCTTCATCTGGCCCCCGATGATCGTCTCTAAGGGGGCGTCCGTCCGGGGTATGCTCACGCAGAAGGGCGGGAGCATGATGCTTTCGAGGCAGCCGAATGTGCATTCGGTAGGCAGGCTGCGGTAGCACGACGGGTGGGCCTGCGAGTAAGAAAAGTAATGTGTAACTGAAGTGAATACAGAAATTTACCTAATAAAATAAAATAAAAAATAATAAAATAAAAAAGTTAACAACAAATTGAGTAATTGAGTTAAACTCAAAAACAGATTAAGTTAAACTCAAAAACAAATTGAGTTAAAATCAAAAACAAATTGAGTTTAACTCAATAGAACCTCAAGCAGAGTAGCATATCAATTTTTTTTCATTTAAAAGTAGCCCTTAAAGTATTCGACAAGAAAGAAAAGATATAAGAAAAAACCTTCTTATCTTAAATATGTATATTTTTAAAATTAAAATTGCCTCGTAAACTTCAATTTTTAAAATATGGCAAACATATAAACAATAGTTTCTTAAAGGGGTACTCATAAGGGTTCTCCTTGAAATGCACACTTTGCGTGGTATTTTTAAATCTTAAACAATCTTAGTTAAATTGCAAAAGGTGTAAATATAACTAAAATTTTCAATAAAATTTTAAATTCAGGCAACTTTTCTATTAGTGCCTCTTACCGTTATATTGCACCATTCGCATCGCATTCCTGCTAAGCATTCAGCAGACCAGCATGTCTTCTTGCAAAATTGGCACTTCGAATTGGCTGGCAAGTTCCCTTCCCGCCAGTGGTGGTCTTGTGTGAGAGAAGACTAAAATAGAAAGAAAATTGAATTATCCTGCAAACTATGGAAATATCTAAAATGAAGCAAATATCATATCTAATTTTCATTACTTAAATTCGAATTTGGCGCCTACTTATACTAAATTTTAACCACGGATATTTTAGAACAATTTCCGATGTTGAGAGAATTTTTGAATTTTCAAAAATCTATTATTATAATTCAATGAAAATTCTCAAGTTATAAATTCTGTATCAATAATAACTATCTGTAATTTGGTGTCAATTTTTTTTTATACGTGTGCACTGCGTAAAACATGCACTGTGGTCGTTTAAAAAAAGCAACGCCATGTACTTTATTTACTTTACTTTTAGCTCATCTTTTAATTACCATAAGAACATTATACAATAATGTGTATTTTTAAGTATGAATTGAGTATTCGGAGTTTGGTATTTGACGTGCACATTTTTCACATATTTCCATTTTAAATTAAATGGAAGAAATATAAAAAAAATCTCATGCCGAGAATAAGTTGCTAGATAAATTTACACTAGAAAAATTAATAAGATATCTCTTGCGTAACTTAAGTTTTACTTAAATGTACGATTATAAGATCTTAATTTTTAAAAAAATCATTCTTTTCATTAAATAATTTTTAACAGCGGAAATAGCAACGGCAAAGCTCAATAAACTAGCTTAAATTGTTTAATAGCGATTGTAAGTGCAAAGGTGTATTACTTTAACGCAATTTTAACCGATTTATGATCAAATATAAAGTGAAAATCTCCTTACAGCGTCACGACTTGGAACATACGTTGCACATTCTTTGCAATCTGCAACTCCAAAGTCTTGACATTCAACATGGACAGAATAATCACAAACTGAGAAATAAAATTGTTATCAGTTTAACATGAAATATGAATGAATCGAAATCGAAATTAATTAATTCAATCAAAAATTCCGCAATAAACTATTGAAATTTTTTTAGCAATTTTAATAACTTAATCAAAATCATAAAATACTGCTAGTTAGCTTCTAATGAAAAAGTTATATGCGTAATTGATTTGGAACAAAAAGTTGCCCACTTTACTGTATAAACTCTTCGTATTTTCAATACCTCTGATTTGGACACACAAAAAAAACAATCCCACATTATTGAAAAACTATTTTGTAAAATAAAAATTTATTGAACAAATTTTTATCAGTTCATTTGTGTATCGTTGTACAAATAACGAAAATTATTTTTTTTTGCATTTCTGCAAATCAGTAAAAAATGACAAAAGTTAATTTTTTTGTGAAAAATACGGCTTTAAGTTTTAAAAAATATATATGATAGTTATTCCTTTAGTTTTAGCAAAGTACTACACTTCATTTCTCACAAATAATTGGCGTTTGAGTGAACTAAACTTTAATTCTAAAAAGCATCTCAATATTGCGATGTAAGGAAAAAAAAGTAAACATTATATATTAACTATAATATTAAAGAATTGTAATCACTTGTGCGGTGCATCAAAGTTATGGTTTTACCACAAAATTTGTAAATTCAAGCGCGAAATAGTTGTGACAGCTAGAAAGTTCCAGTATTCCTGTACAATCTTACACCGAACTTTTTAACAGGTTATAATCGGTGAAGTTATTGTTTCTGATCTTATTTATACCTTCACATCGCACAGCACAACTATCTTCGATTCGTTTCCGACACACATTGCAGAATCTTCTTTTAAGATGACCAGGTTCACTCCAACAGTGAGGAACAGGATTCTATATAAAACATTAATAATTACTAAAAATACCTAATTTTCAACTAAAATTCATGTAAACAAAGCCGTTTTACGTATACGCCATCAAGAGGCACATTTTTAATAACGAATAAAAGTGTTTAGAACCGTTAGGCTATGTCCTGACTACGCCACAAATGCGACAAAGGCAACAAATGCAACAAAACTTGGCGACTTGGCAGAGTCAGCCCCCATGCTATTGCATCGCTTGGCGCCCTTGGCGGTCGCCAAATTTTGTTGCATTTGTTGCCTTTGTGGCGTTTGATGTCGTAGTGAGGACATAGCCTTAGAAAACAGACTAGTTAGTATTTGCTCTTAATAAAAAATAATAATAAAAATAAACAGTTTTAAAAAATATTACGCATGCAATTCATGAAAAAGGAAGTATCAATTTATTTTAGATTTAGACCAATTCAGACACTTTATAGGGCATTCAACTGTGTGCTTAACTTACTTTTATTATACTTGGAGTAATTGTTGAACAAGGTGACACCACTGTTTTCAAACACCTCTCATGAACTACGAAGTTGCAAACTAAAATTAAAACAATGAACCATCAAGATATAATATATTTCCTCGTATGAACATCAAATTAGCGTTTTAATCAACATATATTCCAAATAAAAGCCCTTCAAAATTAGAGGGAAATACCGTGCAAAAAGATTGTTTGCTATTTCACATTTCAATTCTTAATGATTCTGTAAGTTTTATTAGTTATAATTCAATTTTTAACTTGACGATAGAAAAACTTGAATATATTATATATGCTTTTAGATATAGCTATATCATTAATTTATTTCATTTTCCTGAAAGATTATAGATTATAACAAGACAAATATACTAATAAAAATATTTTAAAGTCTTATATAGGCAGTTGTTTAAAAAAAACTCTACAAAATATGCAAGAGATTCTTATTAGTATTTTTAGAGCAATATTATAACACATATATTCAAATTACTTTTGTTTTAATTATTTAGGGTTTGTTTCCTCATAAATGAAAAATACATACACTATACATAAGAACAACTCTTGACTCTCAACTTAATATATATTAAATGTATTAGAATTTAAAATTTCGTTTTTAAATTTTAATGATGATAAAAGACAATGACAAAGAAAGAATAGAAATTTAAATCTATTAGTTTTAGATATTGGGCCAAAGCTAATAGAAAATTTCCTACTAACTTTAACTACCTTGCCCTTTAAATAAAAATGAAGATCAAATTTAAAACATAGATAAGTTTTAAGATTTTAACACCCTATATAAAGTTTAAAACAATGTGATAAAACTTTATATTGTTTTACATAAATCATTATGTAAAAAAAATATTTTATTACATCCCAAGTAAAATTTTTATCTTTTAAAGTTTAAATTCAATTAATATCTCTTTCTATCAGAGAGATACGTAAATTCAATCAAATTTTCTATTCGAACAAAAATCTTTTTCTTAAAACATCGAACATGGCTGCCGTTTATTCATTATGTCTGCTGAAAAACAAATGTCCATTTAGACAATTGCGCTAATAATACCGCTCGACCTAATCTAGCACCAACCCCTCAATCACGCGTCTTCTCTTCGATAATACGTTTCGCGCCCCTTGATTGCCCTCTTTTGCTTTGACGAATAACAGCACCGCATTTTTTATTAGGGTCCTACAAAATAAAAAAAGGAATAATAGTGTAGAAGAAGCAAAATAATGATCATGTTCTTCTTTTTTTATTATTGTGAATGATGCTACGGCGGTGAATGGGTTTATTGATTGCACACCCGATGAGAAGGGGTAGCCAAAACAGAATCCGTTCGCTGCGCTACTCGTAACAGTTACGAGGAAAGTCCACTGGCGTGAAAGGGGGGTTGGTTTTAAAAAAGGGAAGCTTTGTTTACTCTAAGTCCGGCATCTAAAACTGGGTAGTGACAGAGGTTTCTTATGGTTTTTATAAAACCTTAAACTTAGGTCTCTAAAGGTAATCTTATAAAAAAATTCTTGTGAAATCCTTTTAAAAAAATAATTTGGAGGGGATTATGTAACACGGAGATCGAGGAAAATAGGAAAAAACTATTTTTTTTAAACTATTATTTGAAAAGAATTTCAAATTGAAATAAAAGCTATAAGATGTGAATTAACCTTAAACAAAATAACCACTAAAGTTTTATTTAATGAAATTAAAATTAAATGGCAATTACTTCACAATGTATAAAACTTTTACAATAATTTTACATAAATATTTAAATCCTCACAAATCTCACTTATTACATTTTACTTATATAAATAGTTGCCAATTAAATATTTCATATTTAATGAAAAAATCGCCCGAAAACACAAGTTTACTACTTTCATTTCTAAATACATTTGGAAATATTTCAAATTTATGATATTTTTATTTGCGAAACTTTAATACTGCCGTAGTTTGTGATACTTATATAAATTCCTCCATATTATTATCAATTCAGTATTCATAAAAATGAGTCAATAAGTATTTTTTTTCTTGAAAATCCATTTCAAACATAGAGTATCAACTTTCAAACAAATATTTAGTGACGTGTGACACCCATAAACATATTTCAAATTTGTTAATGTTGTTAGAAAACAGAGTTATCTTAGATCATTACTTTTGCTTATGTTTGATGATAACGTTTACATTATTATATATATAATAAAACTATAACCCTCTTTTAACTATTTATACCTCATCATGCCATTTGGAAATCTATTTTTACTATCTATGGAGAATTTTGGTTTTAAAAATACCTGATAGTTTTTATGCATATTTACAAACCATACAAAAATAATAGGTGCTTCATTGTTCAAAAAAACAATGTACAAAAAACAAATCGATAAAAAAATAGCTTAGTGATAGCCTGAGTTTCTTGTAACTTGCTTTCTTTTATTAAGAAACTTTTTATATTTGAAAAAAAGAGGAATGGAATGGTAAGAGAGGAACCTCTCTCTTAAACATTATTAAAACAAATGTAAAATGTTTCTTTCTTTTTGAAATAGAAGTCATATAAAAATCGTCTCGTAAACTTTAATGAAACAAATTTTCCTGTGATTCAATCATGTTTAATTTTTAAGGGTGCAATAAAACTGAAATTTTTACTTAATTATATGCAATAGATAAGATGCTATTTTATTAACAACCACGTAAATAAATATAGACATTTTAATCCGGAAATAACACTCATATAACTTATCATACCAATTTAATTCAACCGTGCTATGCCTTAAATATTTAATGTGTGCTTTATCAAGCATGGGTTATTGAACCAGCCCCCTTCTACCCCGATAATTAGTTTCCGATACATCTGACAATGATACAAGATGAAGCCCCGTGTTCCGCCCATTCGGACATAGACTGCGTGACCTGTCCCCCTAAGATGCGGACCTAGGCCTCAACTCCAAAAAACCGTGTTAAATACTGGACAACTGGGCATACAAGAGCCCTAGGATAATTGCGGGGCATCACGAGGCTCTTTTTCTTATAGAACGTTCTCAGAAAATCGTTGCTTTTTGGTTTGACTCTGAGGTAACCAACGATATAAATGAAAAAGACCAGCTGTCTGTCTAATAGTAAAAATGACCCGTTGGGGTAGGGAACGAAGATTAATCACTGAATTGTGTCAAACATGGTTACTAGTTTTGGCAAATTATTCCTCCGTTTGGCGTGAGCTTCAGGTAATTAAAAGAAAAACGTTTTTGAAAGCTTTTTTTTGTTTAAGGTATTAATTTATCATTTTATCCATGTATAGGTTTATTTGCTTAAAAAATATTTCAGCAATTTCGGAGTGCTTGAAAGCGAAAGCATTGCTTAGAATTTTTCTATTATTTTTCCTAGACTAGAAAGTTCGCAAATTAAGTGAGCCAAACCAACGTGACGTGGAGAATCATGCTATTCACCCAATAATTTTGATAAGTTGTAGTCTATTTTTAAGTCTTTGGGGTAAATGAAAATTGTGACAAAATTGGGCTGGTTATTTTTATTGAGATGGTGTTTAAAGAGTTAACGTAACCCATTAACAACTGAACGAAAATTTGTGAGTGAAAGTGATTTTCAGATCTTCTATCGAACCATTTTATTGCTGAAATTTAGAATAAATTTCATAGTTACAGGAACGTAAAACATCCAGTCAATTAGATGTCAAATCTTAGGAAGATATAGAAAGTAATCAACAAAAAATTAGTTTTATACTCATATGTACGGAGGCTTTCATTGTAATTATTATTTCCCAAATCATTCATGAGTCGGTTGCAATTTTATGAAGCCAAGCAGCGTATCTGTGCTTGCGTGAACAGGGGTCCTATGGGGTTATTGAACTGATATTTCTGTAAAGTAACACACCTTTGTAGATGGATCAACTATGAGCAGTGGCCAAAGTTGCCTTTGAACCTAGCTTATTGGGCTCTGTACTTTTTAGTCGGGATCCTAATATTGGTGAGAAGGGAAAAGCTTGGTTATGGTGAGTTGGTTTTAATGCTTTTACTGTTTTCACGTATATTTTTGCATGTCTGTGTAGTTAAAATAATCTGCAATCAATAAGTTTTAAATCTAAATTTTTAAAAAATAAAATTTATGTAATTTGGTGTTAGTATTGAACTATGCTACATATATATTTCTTTAAAAAATGTTAAAACTTCTTTGTGACATGTTTTGTTATTATAATTTTTTGCAGACAATTTTACGGTGTGAATATTTTCAAAGTTGTTTTTAAATTCAATATTTAAATTTAATCCTATTGTACACAAAAAAATATTTTATCTTCAGAGAATCTATTAGAAAAATTAGAAAAATAACTATATAGTATGCATCTAAACTTTTCAAAATATAAATTCAAAAAAAAAAAATTAAAGAGGAAAAATTTCATAGTCATCAAGAAAATATACTCATACTTAAATTTGAGCAACTGATTTGTCAAAAGAAAATATTGATTATTCGCTAGTAAAATTTTATGAGTGTTAGCTTCATAACATATATCTTACCAAAAAAAGTTTTTTTTTTTTCATAATATAGCGCAAATTTTCATTTGTATTCAAATTACTGTGATTTTCTAAACATTGCTAGATAAAATATGACCCAATTCATAATATGATTTTTTTTAAAAAAATAATGCCTTTCATTCGTTTTCATGGTATTTTATGTAAACATTCTTATTTCAAAGCACATAGATAATATGAACTTAAAAATGCTCTTCTAGAAAAGATAGATTTTTTTAAGGTCAATACTTTTGTTAGCAGTAAATTTTATAGTCTATTACTAGTAAAATTTGTGTTGTATCTGAAAGTAGTAAAAGTAGGTCGTTTATGCACTGCAAGACTACTTTTCAGAGTTAAACACGCGTTATAGTGTATGTTTAGCTGGAGCTTGATTCAATATGATAGTCTGACATTCATTTTCAAAATGAACGGAATAAAACAGATGTTTTTATTATAAAGAAAGTTTACACAGCATTAAAACGTATATCGGACTGTAAAATGATGTAATAAGCAACTAAAGCAATATACATATTATGAAGGGCCATATACTGTTTATAGTAAAATATATATTTAATTGCTTGTAATATACCTTAATTAATTCCTAAAGTTTTTTACTTTGTAATTTCTCAATGTTGCAACGCAAACTTTACTAACGTTTTATCTATTTCATTTTTTGTCAGTAGCAAAATCCATAACAAATGTTGTTATTCTTTTTGTCTTTCTATGCTACGGTAAATTATGAAATTAAAGAATGCACTAAGAGACGCCGAGCGAAAAAATATTTTATTGATATTCATTTAATTAATAATTAGTGAATGCATTAATTTTATGCCAATTTAGAGGTATTTTTTCGAAACCAATTATTAGTTTGCTTTTCTTACACATCCATCGATCTTTCTCTTAGTAATGAAGTTCGTTTGAAAAGGAATTTTTTCTTTCAACCTTTTGCTGTCATTGTGCTTATAAAAATAATGCAAAACTTAAAATTTTATTCTTGGGGTTAGCAATTTTTACTTCATGTATGCTTGCACATACTGACTTTTTGAGATATGTGTGTGCAAAAAAAAATTGGTTACTAAGCTTAAAACTAAACCCTCTTATCAACTCGAGTAGAAAATCAAATGTACTTCATAATTTAGTTTTATTAAAAATAAATCTGAAATTTTATCCGACAGAAATTATTCACGAACTCTAAAATTATATTTTTTCCTCCCTAACAAATAAACAAAACTTATATTTTTTATTTTATATAAAAAAAATCATGCTAACCTATTTCTTAGGTTATATATTGTTATTTTATTTAAGATATAATAGCTTTGTGTGCTCAAATCCCTGATAATATATCAATTAGAATGATTATCCTGTAAAAAAAATTTTAGATATTTTTATAAATCACTCTGGAAAAATAAAAACAATTCATCACAACGAGTTTTCGTCTTCTAAGGCAATATTTCGTAAATCTATCTTGTTGTATAATCTAATTGAATGTTGCAATAAAGAACCTGCAAACTTTTAAAAATCAGTTTGAAGGAGAAATTATGTTTTATTTTTGGAGAAAAGGTTATTTTGTTCTACATATATTTACTATTTTTACTACTTAGTATACTCATATTTTTTCAGGTTTTGTAAGAGTCATAAACTTTCCGAACTTAACAATAATGCACAATAAACCGATGAAAAGTTTATTTTAATTAAATACTATATATTTTTGCTTAGGTAACTTCTCAGTATTAATCGGTCTATAGCGTCTATTCTACTAATGTTATTTTATCATGAATCCGTGATAATTTTAAAAGCTTTTATCTTTTATAATGTATAACTATGCAAACATAATTTAAAATAAATTTTGTGAAAAATATCATAAATATTCCATTTTAAAAACCCCTTTCTAGTTGTACCTATAGTCAATACGGTATCCTTTACTTTTTTAATATTTTGTTTCGTATGCCATTTTTCTTATCATTAAAACAACATTCATCTTTAAGAACTATCAAGTGTGTGCACGTAATAATTCGCAAAATAAAATTCTAAAAAAGTGGAAAGGTCAATTTGTTTTGTTTAAAATAATATTAAGTAAAATGTATTTAAAAAATATATTTAAGTAAGCTTACATATTATATAATCCATTCTCTTTTCATTTCATTATTGAATTTTGTTTAACATTTATAGAAATTGATGTTGAACAATTCTGAAAAATGAAATTCAAGAGAAATACCTTTTTTAGAAAAAAAAATCTTCTTAACTATATTTAGCGTTTTGTGTAATATTATTCACTGTATTTTATTGATCCTGCTAACAAAGTTATATCTTTAAGAGCTCCTAAGCTCATGTATTTATGGATACACAATAGAATATTTGATTATTTAATTTTGATGGAAACTTTCCTTTTTGAATATTTTCGAACGCTTTGTCTTTACCTTATACTATCATTCCGTAAACTTTTATCATTTACAACTCTCAAGCATTCACATTTATTTAATTTTTTCTACTTTTTCTAACTTTTATTTTAAGTTTCTTTTTCACTTTGGAAGAAACTTCTTATTTCCATGTAAGATACAACACTAGTTTTTCGGAATCGCCCGTTTATCGTACCTTTCTATAAATTGTCTTAATAGGAAAACTCTTACATTTCCATAGTTTTTTCATTCCATTTAATCATTACAAAACTTTCAAAATGACTTTTAAATAACTATTAGAAAAAGTTTTCGTTTGTAATTTTGTGTTTCAAAAAATTATTGCAAACCCTTATTAATTCCTAACTAACAATATGGAGGATTTATTTCACCAATGTTTTTTTTTCCTATCTGTGCAAACTCAACTGTAATCTTTTATTCTTTTCATTTCTCAAGCATATACCAACAAAAAAATATATTAAAACCATTGCTAAATACACCCCTTACTATAAATTTTCTTATACGTAAATTGAACTTTTGTTCACCATACTTTTCAACTGCCTAATTTCTCTATAATTATTTTTTTTCCCTAGATCCACCTTTTTTATTGTAATAACCTTTACCCATATACAAACCTTGGCCTATACGAAATAGATAAAAGAAAAAGATATTTCTGATAAAATAAACAAAGCATCAACTATTTAATGTAATATTAATTTAGATAAAATTGATTTCTACTAACACATTTTTCGTTCCCCCATTGCAATAACATTGTATAATTTGAATTATGCACTCTATTCTCTACACAGTAGGTAAGAATTGTGTAATTCTGATGGTAAGGGGAACTATATGGACAGTTGATATATAAGGATACTTAACCCAAGACCTTTTACTCATAATTAAAAACAATTTCAAAGGTCGTAAGGGGAATCACTTCTTTTCTTTCATTTAGCTGATCACATGGTGAAAAACAGAGCATGCTTAGTTTTAAAATATTTGACAAAGGATTTTAAAAGGGATTGTGCTTTAATATGTGGCACTAGGCGTTAGTTTATATTTTTTTGTTTGAAGTCGAGACTTTCTTAATTGATCATTTGTTCTGTACAAGTTTTTATAATTATATGTTTTGCATCATATCTAGCCATATAATTGCAATAACCTTTTATCGTATATAATTCTGTACTCTATTGTACTCTAGGAAAAGTGTATTTCCGATAGTATAAAATGACTAAAAAAATCTCATTTAATATTATATTTTCAATTGTTATCTATTTCTAAAACTACTTATTTCACCATACATCCAACCTTATCATTGTAATAACCTTTAGTCCGTTGCTACTCTCCTCCACATACAGTAGATAAGAAAAGTGCATTTATGATGATATAATTTTTTAAAAAAACTCCATAAGAAATTCCTTATCCAAAAGCTATAATTACGTGTTATATCTACAATTAAATGATTCCTATCACATTCATCCTTTTGCAATAAAATAAACATTTTCTTTGCTCAAAAGAAAACTTACTCTGCAATACTTAAGAAAAGAAAAATTATTGTATTCCAATATAAAAAACTCCCCAGCCATTCCATAGAATAATTTATATCAACAATTATATTTTCCTCCTCACATCCAGCCTTAACATTGCAATAACGTTTACCCATGAACAAAACAAACCTACCCTATAAATATTAGATTTTTAATATGATCATTTCTGTTAATATAAACAAATTCTTATCGATTCCATTGAATAATATTTTCTATACTTTCTCTATAATTACATGTTTCACTCTACATCCATCTTTATTATTGTAATAACCTTTTATCATTTAATACTCTCCACCGTGCACAATAGGTAAGAAAAGTGTATTTCTGATAGCACAAAAAAGTGCTTAACAATCCCATGAAATATTATTTTCTATATTTAATTACTTCAATTAAGAGTTGCTTAATTGCAGTAATTTCACATCCATGGTTATCATTCCAATTACCTTTTATCCTTTAAAACTCTCTACTCACTCGAAGAAAATGATTTCTGGTAGTATAAAAAGTACTCAACAACCCCATAGAATATTATTTTGTATAATGAATTTCTACAATTTAGTTTTTCATCACACATCCATCCTTACAATTGCAATAATCTTTTATCATTTAAAACTCTCTACTCTATTATACTCTAAGAAAAGTGGATTTCTGATAGTATAAAAAGCAACCAACATCATTATATTATACCAGTAATACAGTAGAATATTATTTTCTATAATTAATTTCTACGATTGAGTGTTTCACCCCACATCCATCTTATCATTGCAATAACCTTTTGTCATTTACAATTCTCTGCTCTATTTGTACTCTGGGAAAAGTGCATTTCTGATTGTTTAAAAGCAACCAACATCATTATATTATACCAGTAATCTCTTGAGATATTATTTTCCATAATTAATTCTTCTAATTGAGTGTTTCGGTCCACATCCATCCTTATCATTGCAATAACCTTTTATCGCTTACATTTCTCTACTATAAGAAATGTGCAATTATAATAGTATGAAGAGTACTCAACAATACCATAGAATATTATTTTCTATAATAAATTTCTACAATCAAGTGTTTCGCCCCACATCAATCCTTATCATTGCAATAACCTTTCCCCCATGCACCCCAAAGAAGAGCAAGAAGAAGAAAAAAAGCGTCTCCTCTCACCCTCGCATATGAGCCCCTGCCCTATGAGGCCCCACAGCATGTCCGTGCAGTGGTGGCAGTAGGTGGGCTTGTGGAACGTCTTCTTGCTGAAAAAGTGCCCCTGCTGCACCACCTCGGGCGGTCCCTCCGACGTGGGGCTGGGGTTGTCCCCCTTCGCGCTGTTAGGCCTAGCACCAGTAGAAGCCATATTGTTCCAGCTCCGGATCAGATAAGCCGCCACCGTTGCTCCAGCACTCCGATGATTGCGCGACGACTCGGGTCGAGAGACGACTTCGGTCACCTCGTCCGGTCCATTCCAGTCCGGAGTCTCACCCCGAGAGAGGATCGGCCATTTTTAATCTTCGGAGCTGCGAGGACTCATTCTTGTGCTGCTGTCATTTTTGTTCTTTCTCTGTGTTTCTCTCGGTCTCAGTCCGCGCAGGCGCACAGCCCGACCTTGGAGAGAGAGAGCCCCTTCTGCCCGTGCCTGCGCCCCTGCTCGCGATTGCCCTTATGAACGCGAATGTCAAGCCCACTATTGGGTGATCTTTAGTATCCCATCCTTCAACGTTAGTTTTTCTTTATAGCATTCAATGTTTTCTTATTGAAGCATTTTTTTATTTAATGTAAAATAATTATTATTACTAATCTGAAAAAGATTAATTGTAATTTTTGATGCGTTGTAATTTAATTCTTTTTGTCGAGGTTATAGTTTTTAATTTAAAAACTTACATTTTTATGAGAGTGGTTATATTTTGGCTTTATTTATTTTTTAATGTATTGTATAAAACATAAGAAAAAATTTAAATCTACATTACATATTTTATTGAAATATCAAAAGTCAAAAATGCCCGAAAAAAAGTCAATTCAAATCGTGCCAAACCAAAACTGAAACTAACTACAAATCACACAATTTCACTCTGTTTTAAAATATTATTTTTAACTTTAAGAAAAACTATAAATGATAACAAAATCTTTTTAAGAAACCCCATCATAATTTAATAACAGCTTCAAGTAATTAAATTATAAAAAATTCCAATCTATATTTAAAAAAAAATAATTAACATCCTATGATTAAAATTGTGTAAATCCTGCGCTATAAAACTGGTTAGTTTCCATCCCCCCATACTAATAACCCCATCCGATCCTACAGTAGTGTTGACCCCTAAACCCAGTGTGTGTGTGAAAGGGCAGCCTCCTTCCTTCGTTACAGGTGGCACGGGCTAACAATGGGAGATCTCGCAGTCTTCTCCTTTTCGCCCGTATCAATTGTCAGCGGCCGATGCACGTGTCTTTTGGCCTCTTTCCGCCGTGTGATAGGGGATCGTTAAAATCAATGCAGTGTCATTAATTTTATTCGGTTTCAGCGGAGGAAGTTAACTTCCCCCGCTTGGAAATGTCTTGGTGGAATCTTGTTTTGGTGGAGGGTTTTTATTTTGGGTTGAATGATGCAGTTTTTTCTTATCGTAAAATAACGGGAATAACTTTAAAAGGCCGATAATCAGGTTTTAAAAGTTTTTGCAAGGATATGGAAGATTTGATTTAATGGGATTTACTTTATTCTGAGAAAAATTCGTATTCATTCTTCTCTAAATTTTAAATATGCTGTTTAAAGCAGTACATTATAAATAATTTAAAACGTTTATAATGCATTCGAATCTGTTCGGCCCAATTTAATGCAATAAGAACCGAATAAATATAAAACACAGAATTGCTGTGGAATATGGTAGAATATTTTGTATAGGTATTTATTTTTGGTACTAATGAAATTCGTGCAATATTAATATTTTTATCAAAGCAAATAAGAAATTTAATATAAAATATATCAGAAAGTAAAATAATGTTCCAAATACAACCGTGGATATTTTTAAACAATTAATATTTTTTTATAACAACGTGCAAAAAAGTTCACTTTTTTATATCATATTCATTCATAAATCGTTGCGAAAATGACACTTTACGTGCTTACGTCACAGACAGTGCCGAAAGTACTACTTTCGGCACTAGTGCAGTAAAGTAAATAAGAGTATCTGATTGGTAGAAAAACAAAATGATTTCATGAATATCTCCATGGAAACTAAATGATGTCATGAAACTCACTTATTTCTATTGGTTCATTACTTTTGCATTTTGGAATATTGCCATGGAAACTAAATGATGTCATGAAATTCACTAATTGGTAGAAATACTTTTTTGCGCGTTATTATAAAAAATATTGTAAGCAAGCACGTGCCAAATAATACTTCATTAAGCTCTTGTCATTATTTCAATAAAAGCCACTCGCTTAATAAAGTATTATTTTCGGCACTAGTTGCCTTAAATAACTATTTAATATGTAACCATATTTAATTAAGCATTTAAAATCTTGTTTGTTTATTATAATCTAAAAACATCTTATATGTGGCTCTGGCATATTTATAACACCACACATATAAACAAATTCACTTCTTCTTCTTCTTCGATTTCTTATTTACCAAAGTAACAAAACTACTTCTTATTTTCAAGAAAATTTTTTTTAAATATATTCCATAAATGTTCAATAGATTAAGAACATTGAATCCATAAAATAAAACCTTTTCATTTTTTACTTAAAAAAAGTAGCTATGTCTAATGCAGTCGATGAATATGCTCTGAACAGTTCTCCCTCCATCAAACCGCCCTAGAACAAGTAACTTAACCAGAAGTGAATAGGAAAATCCTCCCGTCTATATTAACTTTTTCTACTTTTACAAAAGGTCAAGACGCGAAAAATATTATTGAAATGCCAAAAACACCCATAAAATCTATTTCTTTAAAATAAAAAAAAAGCCATGTAAAGAAGTATTTTAATCCGAGCTTATACACCCGTTCTGTAAATGTTGTTTCTCCTTGGAGAGACTTACAATGCAAAGGAAATGCGTTTCGCGATGTAGTGGTGGAATTTCGTCAATGTGTGGTTTGGAGACAGGTGTGGTTATTTTTCGAATCATCGCAAAATATATCACAAAGAATATCGTAAACTTAGAGTTTAATATTTAGTTATGTGTTTGTGCAAAACTTTAGTACCGAAAATAAATATAATGATAACTAATGAAGACAATTTATAAAATCTACGATGATATAAATAAATCTGTTATTTGGCTTTAATATATGAATTACTCAAAATAGATTGATTTACTTGCATTCAATCACATTTTTGAGCTACTCAGTAACCAAATCTCGAATTAACCATCACAATTTGATGGTAAAAGTACTGCCTGTGATGTGAATTTACATATGATGTAAAATTTGTTGTGTAGTACTGGCGAAAAAGTTTGCTTCAAAAAGAAAAAGTGGCAAATAGATTTATTGCCATTAACAGTGGTCAAAATTAGGAAAGCTTTTAAATTTTTTTGTTAAACATAAGCGAGCAACATCGTACGTTAAGTTGTCGGACTTTAGACTCCACAAATTTACCGAGCTCTCCTGTCTCTCGGTGTACTCGAACTATTTTTATTTGCTGCACGAAGCATTTTTAAAACATAAATTTTAAACTAAAAAATTTAATAGATTTATTCGTTTGAAAGTTCGTTTCTCTCAATCTTAATAGTAAAAAAACATGTTCTTATTAAAAACTGTGAAATTCAATAATTCAATCTAAATTAAAAGTCTGTGATAAAGATTGTAGTGAGGTAAGTAATATGATATAAAAATCCCTAAATTCTCCAAAACTAAAAAAATTTTAGCCATGTGATCTCTTGGGGCTTTTTAAATTTTGTAATGAATTATTGTAGAAATATGCCTTTAGAATCCTACTGACATACATTGAAACACTTATTATTAAGCGTTTTTTTAGTTTCATTTAAATGTATATATCGCTCCAAAGAATTGTCCTGGCCACCGGAGAAGTCTAAAAAATATTATGACAATAATCCTTACAAGGTGCACAAACTTTTTACCAGCTGATTACAAAAATAGAAAATTTTAGCTATTTAATAAATTTGTGAATTTTTTAAATAAAACTCTCCTCTGGACAGCCTTTATTTATATAAATGACTTGAACCATTTTTAGCTTCCACACTACGTTTATAACGTAAAAAGTGGAAGGTTTTATAATTCTTCAGTCCGTCTGTCACCCACTTTCATAGCCCAAACTACAAATGCTACAGACAAGTGTGATACGTCAAAAAATTTAGCGCATCGAAATTAGAATACATTGAAAATTTCAGAAAATAATTCGAATTCGAAGTACTTCAATTATTTTTTTAAAAAAAACTTCAAAATTTAATGCTTGTTTAAACCAGAGACATAAAATATAATGGACTGCGCATTGGCAAACCTAAAAGCGATCCCCGAGGGTCAGATTTGACCTTCATCACGTGATCGCGACCAGTTGCCGAGATTTTCCACAACGACTTGAACATATGAGGCCGACAATCTAGTGGTATGAAAAAGAAATTGGGAAAGGAACAAAGATGAATCTCTAGTTTTTTTAAGATCTTCTTAATAGATATCAGATTATTTCTTTGCTTTTGTACGTCTATTTAACATTACTTGAAAAATATTCTACTTCTGCGCTGTCAATGTTCAGGCCATTAATTTAATTGACTTGGCCCAAAAGATTAATTAGAATTTTTTACAGCGTTCACTTAATCGTGAAGATGATTCTTCAGTATAAAAGAGCTTTTAGAATAAATTCCCAAAAAGTATAGTTTATAAAGAACACAATTACCTAAAGTAGGCAGAAAACTAAATAAATGTTACCTGTGAAGTGTGACAAATCCTTTTTTACGCCGATCTTTTCAATTAAGAACTGCACAAGAATTTGGCATCTTGTACAAGTTACTTTAAAAGAAACCGCAATTAAAAATAGTTTTCTGCAAATGTAAGATTTTAAAAAAATTACATAAATAAGAATAATCCAACATCCCCACATTGTTGAGCTTGCATAAGCACTTAAAGAAAGCTTGAAAAGAAAGAAAAGTTTCTTTTCATCTATGGCGGTCATTTTGAGAGTGAAACTGAAACAACCAATGAAATCGCAGGATACGGGAAAATGAAAACAAGATAGTTACATCATCTAAAAGATTCCCCTTAATAATAAATGATCTCTGCCCCAATCATAATGGGAATATTTCTTATGATGTCACGCTCCCCATACTGCGATTTCATTGGTTGTTTTGTTTCCTTTGACAAAGTGTTGAAACAAGCCCAAAAATCCAAAAATTTATTCTAACAACCTGTAATAAAATTAAATATTCAGATAAAATACATTCTAAAGTAGCTTTTTAATTGCCGAAATGCCACCCTGGTTAAAATATACGGGTCCTGCACCATGGCCACCATGATGGAATTTTAATCGTTAATTTTACGTCACAGTGTATTATAACAAAACCAAACTATTAAATTCAACTGTTCATCAGAAGCAAGCTTACAACTCAACGGTTTAGCAGAAATTTTAAATCTTGATAGCGTCGTCATGACAACTACGAAGAAAACATTGTTGGTTCTTTTATTAAATTATAGCAGTTCAATGAACAATAATTGCCGCAATTATATATTTTCAATTAGTTCTCCCTTCTCATGGTGTCCATCTCACAGAAAAATGTAATATTTTTATTTGTTTAAATATCGAAATACAAGTCAATTGTAAATAAACTATTGTGGTACTATATATAATTTGTAATATAATAATCTTAATACAACTTTACAGAATTTTATCAGTAACTAATTTTTATATAGCTATTTGTGTTTGTATTGGAGTCTGTAATTTACATTTAAAATTGAAATTTCTCGTTTGGTAATTTAAGGCTTCTTAGAATTAAAAGCTTATGATACTATATTATAAATACCTTTTAATATAAAGCTTTAGTATAAAAAGATCTAGATTTAGAGGATTTCTATGTACATGTAGCTCTAGCACACTATACATGGTTTAATGCAGTTGCTCGATTTTTGATGTTTCGTTGACAATTCACTCAAATTTAGCAAGAGAGCTATGTCTAGTGCATTAAAAAAATTCAAATTGATGTAAACATGAGTTAACAAACAGAAGGTTTGTTATAACCGAATTTTATGTTAAATGGAAACAATTTATGTTTTAACACTCTAACAAACTGCATTACACAATGGGTGTCCTAGATATTCTTTAAGTAAACTGGGAAATGTACTACAAGCTATAGAAAATCAGGAACCGCTATGTGCTTGCTTGGCAAAAAATCACATATTAATTATAAATTCTTCTATTATTTATTTACAATTTACACTTAAAAAACACATCTTCATTTCTAGGTTCCGAGTTTCATAAATGGCTTCGCATCTACTACTGATCAAGACGACCCCAACTCTGACGTTGTATTGTACAATTTCAACCAATAATGCCACAACCCTTACAAAATGATTTCAATCTTCTATCAAGCAACAGCTGCTTGGTTATGTTTGTCCCTAACTTGTGTAAACTTGTTCGAAATCCTGAATCCAGAATTACCAGGATCTTGTATAATGCAACCATGTATTCATGGAGTATGTGTCGATACAGTCACTGGAGGCCACCAATGTTTTTGTCAAAATGGCTACACTGGGTTAGGTTGTCAAACTAATTACGATGATTGCCGAAGCGAACCCTGTAACAATGGTGGATCGTGTGTGGATGGTATTGATGATTTTACATGCACTTGTGATCAAGGTTATACAGGTATATTATACACTTTATTTTATGTTTATAAATATCACTTTTTTTTTTCTTCAAAATATCAATATGTATAATCTGTCATTAATATTTCTTTCAGGTGGTTTAGTATTATTTTTAATTATAATTGTGTCTGGGTATTTGTCATTCAAGAAACAGGATATATGTTATAAATGCTTTAGGATATTAATTAATGTAAATAGGATTGTACATATTTTAATTAAACATACTCTAAAATCCATATTGTTTGTACATCTTTTTTATTTAATTTTTAAGGATTTCAAGGTAAAACTAGGGACTAAAAATTTATCTGGACTTTATTACTCTAATGGCAAATCTATATATATATAAAAGAAAGTCGTGTTAGTTACACTATTTATAACTCAAGAACGGCTGGACTGATTTGGCTGAAAATTGGTGGGGAGGTAGCTTAGAACCAGGAATAGGCTATAGGATACTTTTTATTCGAATACAAACGGGTGTAGGAGTGCAAAACGTGAGCTGATTTCCCCATAGGAATAGCATTGTAAGTTTAGAATTTATACTTTTGAATTCAATTTAAAGAAATTTCAGCGCGTTCAGAGTGAACGAAAATTAAGAAAAGAAAAAAAGAGCATGTCGGTTTAATTTTCTAGATTGTTATTTGAATATCAGTATTTATTTTATTTGTTGATTTTAAATCTTTTGATTTGTTTTTATGGTGGATCAGATTTCCTCAACTAGATTTTAATTATGTTTCCGAATTTAATTTAATTGATGTTTACAAATAGTAAGAAATGAAGATATGGAGGAATATACATAGGTTAACCTAAAGAATCGTGGCCAGATCAGGCGAATTTTCAAAAAAGTCGCCAAGTCAAAATGATAACAAACCCCGGCACTTGCCGAGATGGTTGCCATCTCGAAATGACCAAAAATACTACCTAATTTCAAAATGGTCGACTTAAAACAACGGAAAAATTCATTAAATTGCAGACCAGATTTATAAAAAAGTGGAACTTTAAAATGCCGAAGAATTGATTTAAAAAAAGTAAATAATTATTTAAAATAATTAAGCATCTAATTAACAAAATATTAATGTAAGAAAACTTCAGAATAAATTATATGTGTTTAAGATTTAAATAGATTAGAAAGATAAGATTTAATATATTTAGAAATTGTCAATGCAATTACTAATTTCGCCAAAGGTTGCCATCAGGGTTACCAGATTTGGCGTAAAATTTCCGGCCACGATTCTTTAGGTTAACCAGATTATATTCGGCATAAATAAGGAATTTGTACTTTATAAAACTTTTTCAACCATACAAGAGGATGAATGTCTGTTTTGATTTCTGATGTTAGGATGGCGCGTAATGGTCGATTGAATTTTGTCATTGGCGGCTTTTAGCGAAGTAGAAAATTTAACGTAGGGTAGCTATTCCCATCCAGTTGAATGGGTTAGGGTTAGTTTGAATTATCGTCGGATTAAAGCTACAGTGCAATTGGAAACGGGAGTCGTAATTTAGAACCACAGTCAAGTTACCAGCCGACACGTGAGTAGGTACCCAATGCAACTTTTAAGGGCAACATCTTACACAGCGTTGGGAATTTGGAGGATATTTAAAGTGCTCTTCCTCTACACTGGGTATTATTCGTCGTACATTTTTTGGCTGCACGAGCCGTTTATAGGTCGGCAGTTATTTTGGCGATGCCCGGACATGAACCTGGGACCTACCGCATGCAAGACGAAAGTCTTTACCGACTGGGTCCCCCAACCCTATCGAGTTGTCTGAAATATGAAGTGGAATGTTTACAACATTTGGGCAGTTTCTTTTTGCGCTAATCGTGATATAGAAACAGGCCATTATATCATGTAGCCGTTCTGGCAATTTGAACAGGGGCCTATGGGAAAGCCCTCAAACTCCTGGAAGGGCCTGGATAAAATCAACCCCTCATATTAGAATGGGAGGAGATTATAATATCCTGATGGAGGGGACCACAGTGGTGGGATCAATTGGTATAAAATAAAAGTTTACGTAAAAAAACTTCTAATTAGGGTTATTAAGGGTACACCCGTGCAACGCCGGGTTTATAAAGCTAGTTTGAAGAATAAATTCTTTATTAATTTATAATTCTAATAAAGTTATAAAAAATAGAATTCAAATCTTACAACTCTAAGAAAAACTATAAATTTGTGTTGTTTATTTATGAGCATAACCAATATTTCATTACACTATTACATACAATTTACTGCATTTTCCCTTTCTCTAAGAAATTATTTGAAAACTGTGTAAATCTGTGCTATGGTGATGGTTTGCCAATTCCAGAATCAATTATGTATATGTCTCGTACAATCGCCCTACTTTTTGTATATCGCTCAATACTCAGATATTGTGCTGACTTTTAAATTCCTGTTTAAATATTTCTTAGTTTAACAAATACCCTTTTTGTTAGGTACCACTTGTGAAACTGATATTAACGAATGCTCATCTGATCCTTGTTTGAATGATGGTATCTGTGAAGATTTGATAAATGACTATGTTTGTCATTGTCCTCTAGGTTACATTGGTAGGTTCAGTTTTATCTGAAATTTAAGTACAATTTATCATTATATGTTGGTTTAAATATTTTAAGTTTAAACTTGAAACTACAATAAAATACTTCAAAGCTAATTATGGCAAAGTTGAAATGATCTTATGGTTTTTGTACATTTTACTTAAAACCAATAAATTCCTGTTACTCTCAGAAAGAATCACTGTAAATGGATCAAAGTAATCATACCAAATTGGTACATAATAAATCCAATTAATTGGTCAAGATACTGCTGGTATTTTGAATGGATACCGATATTTATGGTTTTCATCAGAATTACGTTAAGAAAATTTTTGGACCTTGACCTATTCATACAGTATGAACAATTTTATATGGTTTGCAAATATTTATGACTAAATTTTTATTTTAAAAACTAGTTTCAATGCTTCTAAATATTGTCTTATTACATCTACAAATATACACATGTAAAGAGAAAGTAACATGAATTGCCAGTTCCTTAAGTAATTATTGTAGTTTCTAAATTGACTTTATAAAATCTTATTGTTTAAATGTATCTTGTTTTAAAGTTATCCATTGATTAATTGATAAAATATTTTAGGAATTAACTGTGAACAGTATTATAATATCTGTAGCAGTGAAGGCGATTTATGCAAGAATGGAGGATCTTGTATTTTAGGACCAAGTAATTCTAGTAGTTGCAGGTATGGTGTTTAATACAATCAAAAAGATTTTGTTTAAAACTTTGTGACTGGTGTTGTCGATTAATTGAATTACTCTATACACAACAATTCGCTAATTAAATTTACTCTTAGCTTAGTCTAGATGGGTTTGTTTATGTCTGCTTATTTGCTAGTAACTTTCTTTAACTAAAATAGTAAATACTAAATGGATTTTAAAATTACTAGAGAGAGCTTTCATTGTAAAATTAACTTCACTTTAAAGTTTTTATTTTTGTTTAAACGTGTTGGTCTAGAGATAACATTTTTTTTTAACATAATGAAAAAATAATAAGTTTCTAATAAGTAATAATAAGTTTACTAATATGTTTTGTTTATTTTTTATATTCTTTTCTAGCTGCCCTCCTAATTTTTTTGGAGACAATTGTGAACTTCCTTCTTGTCCTTGTGAAAGAGGAGGTGTATGTGTGGGCGAAACAGAATTCAGCTGCCTCTGTCCATTTGGTAAGAAATTATATTAAAATTAAAACTTTTTAATGATTATCTACTAAAATGATTTATTGGACAAAGTAAATCATGAACAATTAATGCAACCTTAATGAACTGTTGATTAACAATTTTACTTGAAATAAATTACTTTAAACTTAAAATGTATTACATTAAAATCAATCTTAAAAATGAATAAATATTCATCCAACTTACTAGCCAGAACATAGTGGTTGATAATTTTTTTAAAACAGCAAACATTTCCTCATAAATTTAATTGCAGTTGAATGTCGATATCAGTCTACCTAGTATTTCAATCATTCTGAGTAAATAAAAGTGAATTGCTCATTTCCTTTTCATCAAGTAGTTAAAGTTAAGATGTGTATATGTGTATGATCAGACCTATGAGATGGTTGTGTCTAAAATGTAAACTTGACTATCTTGGTTGTTCCTTTTTCATGGGATGTTAAATTTGGTTATTTCTCTGTGATACCCATTCACAAACATTTAGATTAAAAGTTACAAATGCAAAAATAGACCATGTTAAATTATTTTAATCGCAGCATAATTTTTAGCTTCCACACCACTTATAATGTAAAAAGTGGAAGGTATTATAATTGTTCAGTCCGTCTGTCACCCACTTTCACAGAAAGAAACGCAAGTCGCACAAACAAGTGGGATATGTCATTTTGAAGCAAAAAATCAGGCTAGGCTACATTCCAAATTTCATTAAAAAATTTAAATTAGAAATTTATTTAAAGTTTAATTAACGAAAAATTTAATCTACATTGAAATAACATGCAAATTCCATTTTCATTCAATATTTTCACCGTTGCCATTTCGTTAAACGCACGAGAAACTTTATTTAAAATCAAACTAAAACTTTTGAAATAATATTTATTTATGTGATCTAATTCAGTTTGGATTGTTGTAATTATCACAATAGAGTTCTTTTGATGGTTGTATGGATATATGTATGAAGAAAGATGCATAGAGAATTCTAACTTTGCATAAAAAATTTGTAAAGTTTCACTTTAATTTTTAAAGCATCAATTTTACTAATTATATATTTTTCGAGCTGTAAATTAATTTAACAAATGATAAATAATAACTGAATTTTCGAAAGAAATGTAAATGGGAAATTGTGGCGACTCAAAGATATTTATTAAAAAAATTACATCTTTATTCTTCGAACTTCAAACAAATTTTGCAAACGATAGTCTAATTATTAATTCTGAGAAAGAATATTAATGAAAATAGTTAATTTTGGCATTTAAAAGTTTGAATTACAACTAGCTAAAGGCCCTGTTTGGCAAATTTCTTTCTGTGATGTATAAATAGTGTGATTCCTGTTGAGCACAAATGTACATGTGGGTCTAGTTTTTTTTGAAAAATTTGTTTTGTCTTAGTGAATTTTTGCCTTTTGCTGTTTAACTTAAATTAGGAACTTGATCATTTAGAAAAATTTTAAAAGCTGAAAACTTCACACCCATGAATTTTTTCTCCAAGCTTGATATACAAAAGTTACTTTATTGTGTTTTTGTTATGACTTCGCAAACATCAAATTACTTTACTAATTTTCACAGGATGGACAGGAAAGACATGTGAAAGTGAAGTCGAAGTATGCGAGAAAAGCATTTGTAATGGAGGCTTATGTGTGTTAGCACCAACAGAAGAGGAGACCCTTCCTAAGAACATAACTTGCTTTTGCATCCCGGATTATCATGGGAAATTCTGTGAGCTTCAGTACAATGAGTGCATTCCTGAACCATCCTGTGAAAATGGTGCAACTTGTGTTGATGATATAGATGGTTATTCCTGTATATGTCCATCAGGATATTTAGGTATGTAAAGTATTATTACTTCAAAATCAACTATATAGAATTAATGCATTGAAAACTCAAATTAAATAATGATGCTGAATTCATATAGCTATTTTGCCACTTAAAACTTTAAATAAATCCCATCATCAGTGCTTGGAGTAAGGCTATGAATTTGAAAACACTCAAATTTACAACAAGATAATTTACCATACTTTTGATTGAAAATAATCCTTTATGTTGAATTATAATATTCAGTATTGTTGAACTTATCAGAATGATTGGTTATAGATGTATTTTAATCATCTTTTTCCTTAGAGTAGTTTAAACATAAATTGGTTTAGATTATTTATGTACCTTACTAGAACAAGGATCATTCTCCAATGTTATAATCTTAAGCAATTCATCCCTTTTATACTTGGGTACACATTGTATGTATTTAAATATTTGTTTAACTTTGCACAACAAGAAGTTTTATAGTATGTTAAATTATCCTTTTACAACATTTTATGTTTCATTTGTTTTTCATTTAGGTTCTTCGTGCAATGAAACATTTGTATGTCTTGGGAAAAACTGCTCCTCTGTTCATCCAGTACCAACTAATGTCCTTTCTTCATATTCCTTCGCTGACATGGAAACACCTTACACTTTTACACCTAATCCAAGTAGCAACTACCTCGTGGAATCGAAACTTTTACCACATGCTTCAGTCATACACTTACACCCATCTGAAATACCAACAACTTTTGCTGTTGCAGAAGTTCAACGAACAAACCTACCATTTAGTTTTCATGCTGAAGCATATGCCTCAATGCAATTGAATGAAACCATATACTTTGACCCCACAGAAACCTCTTTGTATCAAATATTTAAAACTGAAACATATTATTCTAGCCCCACTCTACATACAGAAAATTTATCACCCACATTTCAAGATCATGGGAATATAAGCAGTGCACATACTCCTGGATTATATGAAAGCTTGAATCAAATGGGAAATTATGAATTTGATATTTCTAAAACAAATTTTGAAGAAGGGACTGCATCAAATGTTTCCATAGCCTCCAAAACAACACTTACAATTTTGAATACAGGTATATAGATATCTTTATGATTTATTGATAAAAAACTTTTCTGACAAATAATGTCATAGTTTATGAATATTAATATGTTATCAAAGTTTCTTATGTAAATGGTTAGATAAAACAACTTTAATCAAAGTCTTTTTTACTTTTTTAGTTTACTTCTAAATAATACTTCAATTTTTCTTACAAAATATATTTTATATATATATATATATATATATATATATATATTATATATATATATATATATATATATATATATATATATATATATATATATATATATATATATATATATAATATATTATATATATATAATATATATATATATATAATATATATATATATATATATATATATATATATATATATATATATATATATATATATATATAATATTATATAATTAGGTTTAGTGAATAGCATATTGCCAATTACCCAGTTGCCGACTTTTTCCCTGTTACAATTGGCTTTCAAAGTCAAATTTAATGCTTAGTTCTAACAAACAATTTCACTGAAATATTATTGTTTTTCCTTGTCTTAAAATAAAAATTAGCATTTTACTGCATGCTGTTAAAAAAAATTACCCTTTTGTATTATGAGCACATATCTCAATGTTTGGTTACTTCTATCTTTTTCAATTTGTAAATAAATGTTTCTTTTAAAATTAAAAAAAAATCTGTACGATATCAGATAAAGTTTAGAATTATTTAATTTTAGACATATCAGACATTTTGTCTTCAGAGTTTTCTGCCAATGTGCCAAAGGAAGCTACTTACACTCATACAGGAATGGTCCCGTCAAGTGCAATTCAGAGTCTCCCTGTCTATTCATCCGATGCAAACAGCCAAAGTCTTCCAGATCAATGTGAGGATTTGCACTGCCAAAATGGAGGAACTCCTGCAATTACAAGCCAATTTTCAACAGAAACTGTAACTAATTGTGAAGTAAGAGGCTTGAATTTGTGAATTTTACATGTATTTATTTGACCTTAATATTTGGAGTTTTTTGTGGGAGGGTGTATTTAACTCGTATTCTCACTTCGTTTTTATTTATTCTAAGGTATTTTCTTTAACCTAAACAAATATTGTGTTTTCACAATCAGCAACTTAATCAACTGTTGTAATATAATGGTGAGAGTTAGAAATAAACATATTGAAATCGGTATAGATTGTTTTAATATTACCTTAAGTGGCTTAAAATTCTGCCTAATGTTTTTTGCTGTTTTCTAAGTGTTAACTGTAGTACTCTTTATTTTTTTTTTTTGGTTTTCTATACTTTAGTTGTTTGGCCAAAAGTGAAATTATTATTTAATAGACACACATAGTAGCTTTTTTTCTTTAATGTTATTTATAAACTGTATTATACATTTTGCATATTTTACGTGATTTAAAAAACTATTTTTTTTTTAATATAGTGTCTGTGTCGACTGTTGTATACTGGAGCAAAATGTGAGCGTGAGACCTACCTGCTAGTTCCCCAATTTCATCAGCCCTCATTTCTTAAGCACTCTCTTCCTTCAATTGATCCGGAAAAGGGTTTAGACATTGACATCAGCTTTAAAACATCAACCCCTGAAGGAACAATCCTTTTTACTGAAGCTACTAGTGGAAGCTCATTTTTTATGTTGTACATTGAAAATGGATTGCTGAAATTTAAGTTCTCTTGTGGTCTTCAAACAACAATTTTTATGGAAACCCATGCCACAGTGAATAATAGTTACTTCACTACTGTGTCAATTTCGTAAGTATAATCTGAAGCTTATTGTAAAATTATAATAATTATTGATAAGACTTATAAATTGATGGGTGGGACCCAAAATAAGGCAAGCATTGTCAATATTATGTCTATATTTTAGCTTCCACACTACGATTATAATGTAGAAAGTGGAAGGTAGTATAATCATTCAGTCTGTCTGTCCCTCACCCACTTTCATTGCCCAAACTACAAATGCTACGGACAAGTGTGATACATAAAAAAATTCAGCGCATCAAAATTAGAATACATTGAAAATTTCAGAAAAGAATTCAAATTCTAAGTACTTCAATTATATAAAAAACTGCAAAATTGAATGCTCATTTTAAAAGCATAGGAAGCCATTTTTATTAGAATTAAATCACCATTGCCATTCGCAACAATCGCTCGAGAAACTTTAATTCTTTTAGACAATAAATTAAAATAAATTTATTTTTGCTACATCGATCAGTTTGAAATGACGTCAAATATACTTCACTACGAGATTCTTCGTATGTTGATAGGAAATGTTTTCATTCTATTTAAAAGCGAGGAATATCACATATTTATTATTTAAAATAAAGATTAATTTTTGCAAACGATAAGTAATAATTATTAAATTTTCAAAATTAAATTTAAATGAAACTAGCCTAATTTAGCATACAAATGTTTAATATAGAATTAATGCTGTGTTTGGCGCCTTTTTACCTGTTAAACACAACTGTTCTGCGGAAGCGGGTTAAGTGACAGATTCTGTTACAAATCTACTTGTTTAATATTCAAGTTTATTGTATTTTATACAATGCATTTAAGTTTACTTACATCTTCAATTTTCGTTGTTACATTTTTGTGTATTGGGTGGTTAATTATTTATTTTGCAAACTATTTATGCTTTGTTTATTTTTTAGCACATCTTGGACTCCTGATATTGCTTTGTTAAAAAATGCTTCTTGCAATGTTGGACTTCTAGTAAATGGTTCTTCACCTATGAGTGGACAGCAGTTTGTTCTACTCCCACGATTCGATTTTCAACATATTTATATAGGTGGAGTTCCACCTTCTTTCAAGAGCTCAATTCCTAATATGAGTCGAGTCCCTTATTTGGAAGGTTGTGTAATGTCCCTCCAAGTAGGTATTCATATTTGAAATATTATACTTGTAAAATCTAGATAATAATCACTTTAAAAGCAAAAACTCCATTTTATAATTTTTAAAAAATGCCTGGTATCTATAGTGGCTTATTTAGTTTTTTTTAATCTTTTAAAATACAAAATTTTGGGTGAGGATATTGCAGTGTGTTCATAGGAGATGGATCTCTCCTCAATAGAGTTCAATCTCAATGGGAGTTCAATAACTTTTCTTTGCATAGTGTGATATATTCTCATGTATTGAATAAAAAATTAATTTATACAATTTTCTCTATTTTACTGTATATATTTCTTACGTTAAGCTTTTTTAAGAAAATGTCTTAATATCTTGAACTAGTTAATTATTGAAAGTTATTCTTATTTTAAAAATAAATAATTAGTTGTTAGCACATATAGATTTCAAATTGCAATTTCATATTATTAAATATTCAAGTTAACCATCGAAATTTATGAAATATTTTTTAAAATATATATTCTTGGATCTTGTGTCATTAAAAAATTACTTATTCAAATTTTGAAATTTCCAATTTACCATTGTCGACTAAAGTAGTAACATCCAAATAATTTCTTTAGATTGCTTTAAAGTTTATTTACTTGTAATAAAAGCTTACTCCAAATTTTTATTCCATGAGTTGTAGATCAACGGTGATGAAAAGGAACTTGTGAAAGATGCGGAAACCGGAATGGGAATTACTGAATGCTATAGCAGTGCCTGCTATCGAAATCCTTGCATGAATGGAGCAACTTGCAGAAGGTAAAACTAAAAAGTAAATACTTGTTTTAAATAAATTAATGTATTTTTTTATAACAACATGCAAAAAAGTTCACTTTTTTATATCGTATTCATTCATAAATCGTTGCGAAAATGACACTTTACGTGCTTACGTCACAGACAGTGCTGAAAGTAATACTTTTGGCACTAGTGTGGTAATATAAATAAGAGTATCTGATTGGTAGAAAAACAAAATGATGTCATGAATATCTCCATGGAAACTAAATGATGTCATGAAACTCACTTATTTCTATTGGTTCATTACCTTTGCATTTTCTAATATCTCCATGGAAACTACAAGTACTATAAAAATTATTAAATACTATTTTGATTCAAAATAGAAAATTATTTTACAACTTTTCTTTTACTACTTTGCATTTCGAATATCGCCATAGAAATTAAATGATGTCATGAAAATCACTCATTGGTAGAAATACTTTTTTGCACGTTATTATAAAAAATATTGTAAGCAAGCACGTGCCAAATAATACTTTATTAAGCTCTTGTCATTATTTCACTCGACCTACGGTCTCGTGAAATAAATGCAGCTCGCTTAATAAAGTATTATTTTCGGCACTAGTTGCTTAAATAACTATTATATGTGCTATTTAATGTGTAAAACAATGTGGTCATTTGAAATTCAAAAATTAGCTTGAAAATGTTAGATACCATAGTTATCTGTCAAACTGAAGAAAAACAATTTTTAAATATTTTATCTAATATTTTTTTTAATTTTATTTCAATAACTTTTTACCTTATTAGAAAAAAAACTATGCTGTCCAACATTTAAAAAACCTTTTTCTATGGGAATACAAATAAATTTGATAGTTTTAAGGTTGTACCAAACTAAACACTACTGTTGTACTGTACTAAAACTAAACACCTTGGAACAACAGTCCGTATTATACCAGGACATACAGTGTCAATCTCCTTTTTTGAGACCAGGCTCTGATGTGCGAAGCATATGTCTTGATTAGATTTCCAACCTCATGCTGAAATACCATTGCTTAGTCCCCAAACATGCTGAGTTCTGATTTTATTGGCTTAAAAGATGAGTTTTAAACATACTACTGTAACTTAAATGTGTTAAAGGTCAATATGCTTCTTCTTAATATGAGTATTTTCTACTTTGTATAAGCAGTAGGTTTTAAAAAAAATTGTGACTTGTAAAATCTTATTTTTAATGCCCATTTAGATAAATGTTAACTGACTTGAATGAAACTATGTGTATCTCTTTCAGCTTTGATGATCATTGGAATTGTGAATGCATAGAAGGATATACTGGGCCTTTTTGTGAACACAAAACCTGTTATGCCAATCCATGTGAACATGGCAGTACCTGCTTGCCAAATTTAGATTATGGCTATTTATGTGTGTGCCCTTATAGTAAACATGGAAAGAACTGTGAACATGGTAATGTGAGTTTTGATTTAATTCATTTTGTTAACAAAACAATAATTTTGCAGTCAATATTTTTTTTTTAATTTCCTAAAACTATAAATTTTTCAATAGCCTTATGACTGGTTGTTAAGTTGTTAGATATTTATCTATAAGTCTATGTCTTTGGATTTATAAATCTAAATTTATGTATCTATAAATACATGGATCTACAGATATGTATCCACATCTATCTATTCTCATGAATAATTTTCCTATATTTTAAAGGTTTCAAGATAATTATTTTATTACTCTGTTGTGGTATTCCTTATTTCAAAAACCTTTTCAGTAATTTAATATACAATCGGACATTAAACTTTTGCACTGGGATCGGTTAAATTTGTCTTAAATCAAGATTTTTTTTATTGCAATTTTTACTGTTTTCCTAACTTATCTGACTCCCTCCCAAATTATTTGTGTATTTTTTTAATTTGGACTTAAATTTAAACTTAAGTTTATTAATTTTTTTATTTTTTTTTCAGATTTGTTAATTACCCGACCATCCTTTTTTGGTGATGTATTGGGATATTCTTCATACCTGCAATATCAACTGCTGTCTGATTATCACTACCATTTAGAAATAAGACTTATGTTTTCCATTGAGAATGAAGAACAAAACTCTCTTCTGCTTTTTAATGGCCAAATGGGTATGCAGATTTATTTACTTTACTAGAAATATATTTATTTAAAGACAATTATAATTGTGTTAAGCAAAAAGTATTTATCTTTTCTTAAATAAAAAATATTGTTTTTGAAAATTATCTGAAATGTAATATATTTTATATTATTCATATTTAAGTCTCGGCTCATTATTTTTAATTTATAGATGCTTATCATCTTGCTGATGACTTCCTTGCCATTGGTATTCAATCTGGACATATTGCTTATATTTTTAATTTGGGATCTGGTAAGTTATTAAATCAGTAGTATTCCCTAACCTTGTGCCTTGAGGCTGTCAAATTCAAATGCAGTTTAAATTTTTTACACTTATTTTGTAACAAATATAGGCTATTGCACTTTATTGGTTATGTATAAACAAAAAGTTTATTTATCTGTCATTTTTTACCATAGGTTGATTTTAAGTTGTTTTGCTTTATTTTATCTCCTAGTACATATTTTTTTATAAAACAGTGTTTAATTTATAAAGTAATATTGAGTTTACAAAAATAGTTTTAAAAACCATTTAATAAAACAAGTATTACCAAACTAATGTATTTGGTTTATTCTTTTGATATTATAAGTCATTCAGCAACATTCTCTGAATTAAGAAAGATTTTAAAATAGGATTTTTCCATTTTAATAGTTATGAAATGTCTACATTAAAACTAAATATTTTACTTTATATGTTTTGAGTTTCAATATCTTCTAATGTAAGAAATTATGAATCTGCAATAATTTTAATGTAGGCTTTTCTCTAAATACCTTTTTATGAAATATTTTACAATCTTTATTTGTATTCTTTTTTAATATAAATCAATCTGTGTTTTTCTTCCAAACACAAAGTTGCCTTTCAATTTAACTCTTGAATTTTTGTAATTTTAATTTTATTTCAGGCACTAGAACTCTAAGAAGCGTCGCCACACTTAGTAAAAATACCCCAATTCATTCCATATTGATTGGTCGACATAGGCGATACTGTTGGATGGAAGTAGATTCTCAAACTAAAGTTGTTGGATTAGCATCGGGTCAATTAACAGCACTCAATACTCCATCTGCTTTGTATATAGGTGGTCATCCCAGTTACAACTTTAGTTTACTTCCTGAAGAACTACAACAGTTGAGTGGTTTTGAAGGTATTATCAGAGTCCTTAATTTTGTTATTAAATTTATAGGAAAGTTATGTTGTTATTGAATCAAATTTTTTGGAATTTGGTTTGAAACCTTCCAGTGAAGTTATATTTAAAAATATATTTGTTGGTTCACCATTCCATCCAAATGTGACCGATCACCTTGCAATAGTAGTTGCTCATCAATTGATGTGTTACATTTCAGATTGAAATACTGTTTCTATTTTATGTGTTGAATTGGTAAATTAAAATTGCAATAACGTCATTGTGTGATTTTAAATAATGGATTCAATTTGTTTTTAAAAAATTAAATATTAGTGTATTTTAAAGTATTTTTATTCTATTATTAGACTAAATTTATTTTTAAAAAAATCTGCCTGATGCCAATAAATTATTATTTAAATGTAGGTTGCATATTTGGCGTAGAATTTAGAAATAGTCCAGGAGCAGTTTTTCGTTCAATTGATTCAGTTGTGGAGGGTCGTAACATCCAGCAGTGTAATACTACTGAATGTCAGTTAGTTCAGTGTGCAAATGGAGGAATTTGTATAGATGTTGGCTCTACATTTCAGTAAGTAGGCCCTACTTATGTGCAAAATGTTTTTAAAATTTACTTAAGCTTTGAATAATATTCAATTTTAAATGTGTGCAACTTTTTTTAAAAAAATAGAAATTAGCAGAAATCTGGTCATATTTTTTTTGTAGACTCTTATGAAATATTAGTAATGATATATGCTGTGATTTTTTTGGTACATATTATATCGATAATATATTTGATTAAAAAATTTTGTTTGCATTCTTGAGTTTGAAATATGTTTAAGAAACTATGACTGTCTTTGTTTAAAAAAGTGTGACATATTTGGACAAAAATGTAGAGGAAAATTAATTTGAAAGACATTTGGTACGTAGGCTAAAGGATATTTATATATAACAAGAATGCTTAAGTTTTATTATATTGAATTCTAAAATAGTTCTTGGATTTCACTCAATCTGTACTAATAATGGTGAATGATCTTTACTTTCGATGTTTTTGTGTGCTTTTATCCTAAACTTGATTCATAATTTAAAAAATAAAGCTATAATTGACAAAACCATTTTAAAATCACAGCTCAGTTTGTTGTTTCGATTTCGTAACTGCATGAATTTCTTTTGCCATGTGTGCTTATTCAAACTGAGAAGCACCTGGATTTTTAGGCAGTAATGTACTATATATTTCCAGGTGTAACTGTGTTGAAGGATGGGTTGGTGTATTGTGCACTCAAAGAAAAACACCCTGCTCTGAGGGAAACCACAAATGCCAGGCAGAGGCTGTATGCATTCCTGTAAATGAAAGCTACCGCTGTGATTGTCCATTGGGTAAAAGTGGCTACTACTGTGAAAAAAGTAAGTTTATTTTTTGGCTTCGTATAAAGTCTAGTGAACTAACCATGTCATTGATATTGAGGTATTCATATCTCATAAGCAACTAGGCATGAGCCAGTCTTGTTGTCCAAATCAATTGAAATTGTGCTGCGTCATTTAGTGGAATTGTAGCAGGTTTCCTTCATGAGTATTATTACTCTATGTATGCACTTACAACTCTATGCATGCACTTATCTTGGCCCTATTTATGAAGTGAAGTTAAAAAATAGCTTTTTTTTTCATCTTTTATTCTAACAAAAGGCTTTTAGACTCTTATCAAAATTCAGTCTTTGTATGTTGACATTAATTTTTTAAAAATATGTAATAAAAATAATTTGTTTTGTGTTTTTTTTAAAGATGTTTCAGTGAGTGATCCATTATTTGATGGCATCAGCTCTTTCCTCTCCACCACACCTGTGAATGTGAGGCACAGCATGGATGTTGTAATCAGCTTCAAACCCCTCTCCGAAAACGGACTGTTGTTTTACGCAGCTCAACATCTTAATGAACTTAGCAGGGACTTTATATCCTTGTCTCTTGTGGCTGGCTATGTGCAACTCAGGTTTAATCTTGGAACTGATCCCAGCTCTACTGTGGTGTTGAATTCATTCCTGAAGATTGAAAATAGTAAGCGTTGTGATTAAAGATACATAGATTCTAGCTACATGAGTCACTACTGTATGTAAAATCTGATTTATAAAAAAGATACTTAAAAAACACAATACTTAATTATCTCATTTAGAGGAGTCAAGGTAATTACTCGCCATCTTAGTTATTACCCAGTTCAGTCCATTTAGTACAAGTTCAGTCCATTGTTTGTTAAAAATGTATTCTGGAAAGTCTTGTTTTCTCTGTGGATTTTAGTATTGCTAAACACTTATCTATTACACTCATTATCTAATATTACAACTTTTTTTAATTCAGTTTCAAAAGTGGCAATTAACAATACTTAAGTTTCTAGCTAGTTATATTTCCTGGAATTAAATGTAAAATTAACTGTAACATAATTTTAATATTGTAATTGTAATTAACTTATTATTAAAACTCTTTTTAATAAGCACATGTTATTTCTAGATTCATGGCAAACTGTAGAATTCGGTAGATATCGAAGAGCTGCTTATTTAAAATTAGAGGGGGATGAAGAAGTCACCTCTATATCTCCTTCGGGAATGGAAATTCTTGATGTCAACACAGATTTTTATCTTGGTAAATAAGTAAGGATTTTTAGCCTACTTTTCTTTTTTTAATTCGAAAGAATTAAAAAAATGAAAAAGTAGGTAATGACATGCGGTCGATGTCCGTCTGTCTGTCCGTACCCCCCTTCCAAAATCGGTTCTATCCATCGGATCTTAAAAATTCTTTTTTTGTTAGAAAGCTATGACCTCAGATACCCAACTTTCATACTTTTTGTCCGTCTGTCTGTACGTCCGGACGGACATAAATCTACTATCTGTCGGCATCCTACTATTGAATTAGCATTGAAATTCAATTTTGAGTCATTTAAATCACTGTAGGTATTGAAATGCAATTGATGTCCATCTGTCTGTCTGTTCGTATGTCTGTCTTTCCGTCTGTCTGTCTGTACCCCCCCCCTTCCAAAATCGGTTCTATCCATCGGATCTTAAAAATTCTTTTTTGTTAGAAAGCTATGACCTCAGATACCCAACTTTCATACTTTTTGTCCGTCTGTCTGTACGTCCGGACGGACATAAATCTACTATCTGTCGGCGAATTTCCATTGAATTAGCATTGAAATTCAATTTGAGTCATTTAAATCGCTGTAGGTATTGAAATGTGGTTGATGTCCATCTGTCTGTCTGTTCGTATGTCTGTCTGTCTGTCCGTATCCCTCTTCCAAAATCGGTTCTATCCCTCGGATCTTAAAATTCTTTTCTGTTAGAATGCTATGACCTCAGATACCCAACTTTCATACTTTTTGTCCGTCTGTCTGTACGTCCGTACGGACATAAATCTACTACCTTTCGGCGAATTTCCATTGAATTAGCATTGAAATTCAATTTTGAGTCATTTAAATCACTGTTGCCAATCAACAATGGCATGAGAAACTTTATTTATTTAAACATATTTGAAGCAAAATAATATTTTCATGAATCAGTTTGGAATGACGTCATAAAATGTAGCACAATTTGATTCTTTGATTATTCATTAATTATCTACCAAGAAAGCGGCAAGGCATACTTTTGCATGCAATTATGCTTAGTTTTAATTTACATTTCTTATTTTTTAATGCAGTTCGGAGTAGTTTCATTACTTTTGTTATTAATAAATATTTAATTATTCTTCGAACTACAAATAAATCACGAGCAGATGATAAATAATATTTAATTAATTTGCGAAAGAATATTAAGGAAAATAGTTGATTTTGGCTTTAGAAGTTTAAATTATAGCTGGGTGCTGTGTTTCGATTTTTTTTCTAATGTGTATAAATCTAGTGTAGAAACGGCTGTTGATGATATTTACTTTAGGAACCTAGTTTTTTTTTCCTGATTAGAACTTCAGTAAGTATTTAAGTAACAGGAAAGTAGGCTATTTTAGTTCTTTATGAACTTCTTGTTAGTTTTGTGATATACAGTGAAGTACTGTACTGTAACTTTGTCTCTAGAGGGTAACTTTGGCCAGAGCTTTGGTTTAAGCTAATAACTTCCAATTAAATGCAACTTTACCTTGACCTATGAGTAAAAAAATATTCAATAACTAGCAAATAAATACCCGTTCTCCGCACGGACTAAAAAAAGTTGTAATCGATCCAAATATATGTACCATTTAATCCATTCTAGAATAATAAAGTTATGTTATTGTTTCTGCTCATTATAAAGTATAAAATCATGTTACTTATACCACCTTAAAAATCCAAAATAAAAAAAGTACGCTATAAAATGCACGCATAAAAGTCATCGAAATTTCCCTCATAAACTTATAAAACCTTTTTAGCTCATATGGCGCGTTTTTGGAAAGAATTTGGCGAGAAAAGAGAAAAAGCTACAAACACTCTTATTATACAGCTCTACCACAATGGCCTTCGAACAACAAACCAGCTTATAAATTTTTTTTTAAAAAATATTATTTGGCGCATTTAGGTAAGAATTTGGCGAGTTTGGAAACGTATTTGGCTAAAAAATGAAAAGAAAACCCTAAAATGTAGCTCTAGTATGATGGCCTTGAACAACCATCATAGTTATAATTCACGGAAGTAGCTTAAATTTGCACATTTTTGTAATCAACAGAACTATCAATGAAGAAATCCATCACCTAAACCCACAATAAAATCGTAGAATGGAGACTGGACGGAATTACGTCACTTGCAACATGTCAATTATTTTTCAAATAATGAATTTAGTTTCTGAAGGTAATGACAACAGAATAAAACAAACATTTTCAATTTTAAATATTTTCGATAACAGTTTTATTTAATTTTTTCAGCAGATGGCATCAGGAAAGTAAAAAAAATGATCGGATTTGAGCGAAAGTGGTGTATTTTTTTCAGAAAATTTGAATTTTCTCTAAAAATAGAACATTTTGAAACCTGAAAGTTCAAAAATCATAATCTAAGTATGAACTACACATTTGTGCCAAGTTACGAATCAAACAAATGTCTAGTTTATGAGTCTATAAACTAAACATTTGTTTGACTCACAAACACACACACAAAACTTCATTTTTATTATTATAGATAAAATCTGTACTAGGGTTTTATACATGGGCCAAAGTTGCCCCATTTGACGGTAATCAAGCATTGGCCTGTATACAGAATCAATATAAATAAACCTATATGATCAAATTTGCCAATATATTAATAAACCAGAATTAAATTTAAAGACAGGCTCATATTTTTGAGCAAACAATCTTGTTAAGTGGTATTTTACTTAATTTTTTCATAAAATATCAAGTAAAGAAGTTCTTTCATTTCACAGGTGGAATTCCAGATCTCTCTTCGCTTCCTAAAGAAGCAGTAGAAACTTTGCCTTCTTACTTCAGAGGGTGTATCCGTTTACTATCTGTCAATTCAAAGCTAATTGAATTGAATTCTAATGGTATAACACATAGCTGAATTCTTATAATATAGTGCATATTTTAATGAATTTTAAATGTTAATAATGATTTTTAGTAGCCTAAATCCACTTTCACTCGTTTCAACATACCTTTTAAAGATAATGAGTAGTATAGTAATTGGACAATTCCATGGTTACTCTAGTTACATTTGTCAAAGTTATTTAGCACAATTTGGAATAGTGTTAATTTTTGGAATGTTGTTGAATTTTAGTGTTATTTTTTCAAGTATGTACACTATATCTTTTTGTTAAATTATATAGCAGAAGCTGTGCAATTTATGTTTAAAAAAATATGGCATATTTCACTGGATCATTACTTTTCTAAGGTAAAGTTACTCTAGTTATCTAAAAAAAGACACTAGGTTTTGGCCACTTTACCTGAATAATTGTTATATCCTAACTACAAAGCAAAACAATTTTCTTAATTCTAGAATAGAAATATTACTTAATAAATGATAATCATCAACATTTGTTAAATTACAAAATTTTATTCAAAATAGTAGGAACATATAGTAAATCTTAATACATGCCCTTTTTAAAAAAAACAGGTTTTGTGAATGAATAGTAACACTTGAGGTACACTTAATAATTTTGAGCCATGAAAAAGTACTATTTATAATTTACAACTGATGTTACAAACAATTTTAAACAATACAATATTTGACTACTTTGTCCTACTTTCTATGGAACTGACCAATTAATTTTAATCTTTCTTATTGGCAATTTTTAATATGAATTAAAACCATGAACAGTTCTAAAATTTTTGGAAAAAAAACTGTTTTTATTAGTATTATGAAATGTAAGTGGCATGTAATATAGTATGGAATGTAATTGTTCTATAAATGTTGTTAGTCACTATTAAAATTAAAAATAATATTTTCATCCCCCCCCCCCCCTCCAAGTATCAAATATTATAGTATTTTTTTTTCCTAAAAATAATCTAAATATTTAATACACTACGATAAAATCAATCAGTAGTCATTACTCTTATTCATGTGTTTTTCTGTGTATATAGCACGTTAAACTACAAAAAAATTATTTACTAAAACTGTTAAAAAATGTGTTTTTTAAATCTATTTTTCGCTTTTGTATGAAAGGTACTGTAAGTGGTCGTAATGTAGATGACTGTGATGGCACTCCTTGCGGGTACGACAGCTGTAAAAATGGTGGTGAATGTATCCCACAAGAAGAGGGATTCTCCTGCAGCTGTTCAGAAGTGAGTGTTAGTGAGAAGATTAAATTTATAATTATTTTTTATCTTCAAAATGCTAGTAAAAATAAGATATGTCAACCAAAAACATGCTGTTGACCATTTAAAAGTTTTAAAGTATGGATATTTTTTCCGTTGTTTTACAAAATGTACGCTATTAAATTCTAATGAATTTTGAAATTTTGAGAGAGTTTTGGTAATTTCTTTGTAATAGTAGGTTTCCCTTTTAGAGTTGAGGGTGTAGTGATGTGTATTATATCACTGCAAGGGACCTCAATATGTCTTGACATTGACCTTTGTTGATAAATTTTTATATTTATTTCAATTATGAAATGTGTTACTTGCTATCAGATAACTTTCAACGGCTTTTGTACCTCAAAAATATAGACACTTGTTACACATGCATATTACCCAAACTGCAACTTTTGATGTGTAATAACCTAAAAGAGAACTTAATTTATTCTCCTTTTTTTGTACAATTTTTCCACATTTGTAGTTTGAGCTATAATTTAGTTTGAGCTTTTCCATTGTGCAGCTTTAGGATACAAAATATGTATATCATTATTTTATTGATTCTATCAAATATATTTTATTCCAAAATACTATTCTTTTTTAGAACTTCCGAGGTCAGATGTGTGAAGTGCATATTAACTGCTGGCAACATGACTGCCTCCATGGTGCAACCTGTGTACCTGATAAACAGACTGACTATCAATGCATCTGTCCAATTGGGTGGAAAGGAAATAAATGTGAAACTGGTAGTGTTCCTTTCCAATATGGTTCTATCATAATAACTTATTTAGAGGATGTAGTGGCAAAACTAACATTCTAAAAAGTATAACTAGGATAATGGGTCTGGTCGGTTCATTGGCAACTTCCATCCAATTGAATTTAACCATTATCAAATGTTGCCAATTAACGGGCCAGACCCTATATCTTAATTTACTTTGGAGAATGTGTGTTTTGAAATTAGACCGTTAATTTGTGATTTGCTAACTTTAAGTAACTTTTCCCAAAGTGTCCACTTTATATTTGTAATAAACTGTTTGATTTGTATTTTTTTTAATGTAAAGTTATGAAAATGAATATTAAGTTAACAATACTCCTAACAGTGTATGTCTATTTTTAAACAACTAACAGAAAAAGAAAAGAAAATTGTGAAAGGTGAAGTATTTAAATTTTCTATTGAAATATTTATTTTCAAGCTGAGGTAAAATAGACTATTCAGAGTGTTTATTATTACATTTTTATTTTACCTTTAATCTTACTTTTATAAAAAGATAATAGAAAATAGTTATAGTCAGACTTAACTACTTGGACACTAAACAATAATTATGAAAAGAAATTTTTTAATTAATAATCGTAAAACCAGTGAAAAATTAAACTTTCAAACTCTTATTTTAACCTATCATTGGCATTCTGAACATTTGACAATTTAGTAACTTAACATAATAAGCTATTTTCGCTTTTGAATTAGGTGTGAATGTTTCCAGTGCATTCTTTTCTGGTACAAGTTATTTACTGTACCAAGATGCACTTTATAAGCAGAAAGATTTGACCAGAACAAGTATATCCTTCAACTACTCTTCAAGTGAGCCTTCTGGACTTTTATTTTGGAATGGAAAGGTGTGTTTGGCTTTTGTTTAAACTTTATCTTTAAACATTCTTTAATTACATATCCATAAATAGGCATGACTAAAAAGCATTATTTCTGTGTTTGCATACAAATATCACCAGATAAATGTAAATAAAATTGTTATGTAATTTAAAACGTGTTAATTACTAACTTGTATTATAAGCTTAAAAAGAATGTTTTTTAGGATCCTGGATGTTTTTTATACATTTGTAATTCAAATAGATTGCTTTGGAAAAAAATATCCAAACTTTTGCTATAAAACTATTACTTTATAACTTCTTGTGGTTATGTGACTACCTTTAACAAGAAAAGAGAGAAACGATGTTATTTTACAAATACTCTATCTAGATCTGTTTTAACATTCCTACATATCTACTTAGTTTTCTATTCCACATAGAAACTTTTAGTTTGTTTAGCATTAGATGCATGTCCTCTTACTATTTTTTTTTTGGTTATAAAAATACCCTCTCATTCGTATTTGTTTTATTTTCAATTTAAAATTCAAATTCGAATTTTGTCTAAACCAAACAATTTCAAAATCTACAAAAATGAGTACACTAATGTTAAATCATAAATTAAATTTTATATTATTGCTGGAAAACCTATGTCTGATTATAATTTTATCATAGGTGTATTCGGAAGATGGAGATTACCTAGGTGTAGGTTTAAGTAACAATCATCTGCATTTAGTCTGGAATGTGGGCTGGCTTTCACGAAGCGAAATCATAACTTCTGCTATTCAACCGGGCAAAGACGCATGGCATCATGTGCAGATTGAAAGGTTAGATACATTTTAATGCCTAAGTACTACTTCTTGAAGTATCACTTGGTTATTTTTCTGTTATTGTGTTGTACAAGGTGTGTTCGAAACGTTCGGTGATTGGTCTCATAATTAAAAAAACGTGCCGGTTAGGATCTTGCACTCACGCAGACGCAGTGACATTCTCTAGATAACATTTCTCCCACTGCGTCTGCTAGAGTGCAAGATCCTAACCGGCGAGGTTTTTAGCTTCCGCGCTACGTTTATAACGTAAAAAGTGGAAGGTATTATAATTGTTCAGTCCGTCTGTCCGTCACCCACTTTCATTGCCCAAACTACAAATGCTACGCACAAATGTGATACGTCAAAAAATTCAGGGCATCTCGAAATTAGAAAACATAATTTCAGAAAAGAATTCGAATTCAAAATACTTCAATTATTTAAAAAAACTGCAAAATTTAATGCTCATACTTTAATTCTTTTAGACAATATATTAAAATAAATTTATTTTTGCGACATCGATCAGTTTGAAATGATGTCAAATATATTTCACTACGAGATTCTTTGTACGTTGATATGAAATGTTTTAATTCTATTTAAAAGCGAGGAATATTGCATATTTATTCTAAGAAATATAAATTAGTTTTTGAAAAGGATAAGTAATAATTATTGAATTTTCGAAATAAAATAAATGAAACTAGCCAAATTTAGCATGTAAATGTTTAATATAGAATATCAATGCTGTGTTTGTCACCTTTTTACCTGTTAAACACAACTGTTGTGTGGAAGCGGGTTAAGTAACAGATTATGTTACAACCTACTTGTTTAATTATGAGACTATTCGCCGAACTTTTCAAACACACCTTGTGTGTTAGTTTTTATTGAGTACAGCAGTATAAGAAGTTTTACCACTGAAAATCATTTTAATTTACTCAGCTGTTACACATTTCCTCTATGTACGATGTTTTTTTTATTACTATATTTAATTGTTTTAGTATTATTATTCCATTAATTTTCATTTAATATTATTTATTTAAAAATTATGATTTTTAATTTATGTGTATTTCTAAATATTAATTTATAGCTATGAATCATTATACTATTTTTTTAATCGAATTATTATTGAAAGAAATTAATTCCTTTTTTTAGAAACAACAAATTGCTCAACCTTTATCTTGATGGACAAGCTTATTCTAGTAAAGTAACTGGAACATTTTATGAACTAAACACGGATGGCAGTTACTATTTTGGTAATCTTTCTTTTATAATTTATTTTCATAAAAAGCTTAACTATGATAAAAGTTTTGTTTTAAAATTACCTGCAATTTAGTTATTAATTATTTAAAATAAAAAAATACTTCTCAGAACCAAACACTTTATTTTAAGTCCATAGAAACCAAATTTTAGCTTTGATTTACCAAATTTGATGTAATAAAAAAATGTAAAATTGTTTGTTACAAAATGTGTACAAATTAACCTATAAAATGTAACCTTTTATGAAAGTGCCATGATGTTATTATTTTTTATATTATAATTAGTAAAATATCATAACTATTTGTAGCAAAACAGATACCAAATTTGTTTAGCAGTGCAAAAACTCCAAATGTACCTCCATTTTGAGAAATAATTTAATAATGTTGGGTAAAATATATTTTATGTTATTAATCAAAAAAAGTCTTAGATTAGTTTTTTTTTGTTACTAGTAATTTCAATTAATGCATCCAGCACTCCAGTAAGCATTCTATAGAAACTTAATATTTAGAACTTTAATGAACCTAAACAAGATGTCTTCTTTCATGTCAATCATAAGTTCAAATTAATCAAGCTAGTGCCAAAAATATTATTTGGAAAATTTTATGTGATGTAAAAAAATTAATTATTCATCTTATTTTTAGGAGGTTTTCCTACTGGTTTCGATATTGAAGAAGAGACCATGGGATATTTCAGTTCGTCATTTGTTGGATGCATAAGAGATTTGACCATTTCAGGAAAACTTATCAATATAATGGATCTGACAGAAGGCAAAAACCTAGAACCTTGTCTTTTAGAATAAGTATTACATTTTGTATGTGAAAAATATCACCATGATGTATTCATTTAACATGTTGTTTATTTTATGGCATCATTATTGCTACATTATATCTAATCCATTAGTTCATTTTGTTAATTAGAATAGTTTTTGATGTTATCAATTATGAAAGTGTTTATAAATTTAAAATTTTATAATTAAAGAATGGAATGTTAGAATCTCTGCATTTATGTGTTTGAATCCGTCCAATATTAAATTTTTAATATTCATACTACAGTAGAATCTCTTATACTGTACCTTGTTATTCTTTTTTCACTTAAATCTGCTTAATTCTAAATATGCAAGTGTCTTCTCCCAAGATGTGTGTATTTTTATCCATAATTATATTATGGTGTGGTATTTAGGAATTTCTAGTTTAACACTATCAATTTTTTTTTATTGAAATGAATACTTTCTCCTTGTAGAAAGTTAAATGATAAAATCTTGTGTGTATTAAAAATGCTTTTATTATTTTTCTATTCTGAATATCAATGAGGGGGTTTTGTTAGTTTTGGGCTGGGTTTTTTTTTATGAAAAAGGTAGGATTTTTTTTTGCGTGCACACAAAATGTATTAGCTTCTTTTGAAATGCATTGTTCACAGTTAAAATAAAGTATTGCTTGCACTATCAAAATTACAAACTTTTCCAAACTACAATTTAAATTGTTTCTATTAATTTTAAGTGATATTATAATCTTTGAGAGGTTACTATTTAAGTTTTTGTTATAGAAGTACTTTAAACTGGAAACATTAAAATTTATAGATTTTTTAAATTATTTGAGTTAGTATAACTGGTGAGTTGCTGTTATAAATGATAATTTGTTCTGTAATTAATAATATTTCAAATGTTTGATATATTTGATTGTAATAGCTATGTTACAATATATTTAGTTTTAAAAAAAAACTAGTCATTTTTGTATGTTTTTTAATAACACGGTTCGCACGTGGCTTGGAAATCCTGGAAAAGCATGGAAATTCATTTTTTTATGGGGGGGAGAAGAGAATGAAGGAAACGAGTTATGCAGTACAGTAGAACTCCAATTATCAAAGCAATTGGACCTAACCAGCAACATTCGTATAATCGGTAATTCAGATAATTTAGAGTTTATTGGAGAAAAGGTATATTTTAATGAAATCAACCAAACCAAATCCAAATTGTAAGATGTCATTTGGCAGTTTGAGTTATAGCTTTTTGTAATAGTTTTTTGCTATTCAACTTTTGTTAGAATCTTGATTTTACAAAAGTTTATCTGCGACATATCGAGACAAACAGTAACAAATAGACCAAGTGAAAAAGTTATTTTTCACTTGGTCTATTTGTTACTTTTCGTCTCTGTTGGATGTCATACCTAGTAATTTTTTGGGTCCGTACAAAAAAATTACTAGACATGACATTCAATTAAGACGAACAGTAACAGGTATGCCAGGTGGAATTTTTTATGACATTCCGATAATCAGCACCGCTTTCGGGTAATCGGAGTTCTACATCTACTGTAGCTATTGATGACTGTTTAAAAACATGGTGTTTTAAAAATATCATGAATTACGTGTTTAGCGTTGAGAAAAATTTTGATATGATTCGATTTTGCAATAAATAGTACAAACTTTTTCCCCTATACTCAGATTTATTTTGCTTTAAGGGCTTGAAAGTGAGCTTTTTCATTCAAAACTTTTCAAGGATTGTACGAACCATGTTATAAAGCTATTTTCTGATCAGGTGGTTCCTCTAAACTTATTCCGATTTTTGAAAATCTGGAAAAGTTAGGTATGTTAACCCATGATGGTATAATTTCAGAAATTTGTTTGATGTTTCTACTCTGGGTTAAGGCAATATGGTTGCTAATAAAATCATTTAACTCAATATATAGTTCTGTAACTTACAGTAATTTTACATTCAAATTTTAATTCAACCCGTTAATCTTCAATAACTCTTAAGTAAGTTGATTTTGAGTTATTAAAGTTTCATCTCGCTGTGTAGCATGGTAGCCTGGAAAATCATTAAAAAGTCCTGGAAAAGCCTTGAAAAGGCCTGGAATTTGGGTAGCCAAGAGTTGTATGAACCCTGTAATAAATAAGTTATGTTTTTAATATTGTTTTAATTATTTTTTGTTGTGTTATATTTTCTTTATTTTATGAATAAACACATTTTGTATTAATTGTCTACTTGTTTTCTTTATTATAAAAATGACTTCAGAAAGTTCAAACTTCCTGGCTTCACTGCAATCACAGCAAATATGTAGTGAAACCAGTTTTACAGAATATATTTATTCTGTAAAACTGGTTTTACCACATAGTTTATGTGCTAGCTGTAGAGCTAAGAAATTTTAGTACCTTCTCTTTCCCGCTGCGTTTTTCGTATAAAAAATAATAATAAAACATGTTAGTAAACTTGTTTTTTTAAAAGATTATATTCTTAAAATAATTTGTTCTTTTGTTATAGATTTTAAGTACTAATTGATTAATAAAATTAAATCATAGAAAAAAAATATTATTTTTATTCTTTTCATAATAACTTATATTTGATTTTTTTTTAATAAATCGTATTCAAAATTATTGTCCCTTGCAACAAAAACACTAAACCCAGGTACTTATAATAACAATGAGATAAATTTATTTATCATCAAATATCAGTATATTAATCGGTTTTCTATGCAGATAGAAAAACATTCAAATTTTTTTACTACGAGTTATTTTCAAAAATATAAGATGCCTTCATGGACTGACTTGTATTACGTTAAACAGTTAAATTTGTTTAGAAAATTAGGCTAGAAGGAAAAATGCTATAATGAAATTTATTTATAATGATATAAATAAGAGATTAGTGAACATATCTCTATATAAATAAAAGCCAGATAAATCTAAGTAGAAGTAATAAGAATGGAGAAAATAACAATTTTAATCGCTGCCATAGCTTCTTATCACAATTAGTGTACTTGTGGTGTCTTTTATCGCTTGGTTATAAATATCGTTTCACTTTTCGGATTTTATTTTATGATCTACTTTATTTTTTAGGACATGCTAATAATATTTTTAATTGACCTATATCTTAGTATAAAAGGGGCTTTTGCCCATACCAGTTAACATTGAGGGTTTTCTAAAACTTATGTATTTCTACTAATTTCCTTAGAGAAAACCTACGGACTCCTGAAATTTAGATTACCGAAATATTAAATCAATAACTTCATAGTCATATTTCAGGTTTTGAGTAAGCAGAAATTCTGAATGAAAATCAATTCTTTTTCGAGCCTTGATTTGTGAATCAATGTCACCCAAAAACACAACACCGGTCGTAGTAAATGCAGAAATGAAAGTTAGAAGAAATACGTCATCTGAAACAAGCCATTGTGAAAGGATGTTGCGTCATGGGCGGAACTTTGTGACGTTATCCTCAAACTCTTGATCTACCAATGGAACGTCGCAATCTCCCATTACGTCACTCCGTAGTAACAACGCATCGCGTCCATAGAAGGAATGACAGCAAAAAATAGCAAGCGATGAAAGAGGCGTTGGCCCGACTTCCAACTACGTATTTGCCAGTTCCAACACTGGATTGTACGATTCAATTTTAAATGCAGTCTGATAATGAGAATCCAAATTGTATTTTTTGACAGAAAAATTCACATTTACTTAATTTGGATTAATTTATCCAAATTACTTTTTGTATTTTTTATTTTGTTTCGAAATAAATAATTTTAAATTTAAAAAATATATATTTTTTAAATAATATGAAATATTGAATTATTTATATGTTATATACAATATTATTTTACACATTTCTTAAATATTTTTTTCGAAAATTTTGCGTGCATGAAAAGGGAATCCTAAACAACACACGTGATTCTGATTAATATATTTTTCCAAATGCGTCAAATGTTTGCTCTGAATAATCGCGGAAGGCTATAGTAGTAAGAGATTGTTCTGGATAGACTTTTATCATGCCCTTAGGATTCTCGATTAGATGTAGCGAGTTTGCCATCAGACTCCGAGAGTAGGAACTAAGAATTCTTCCCAGACATAAAGGCAGTGCAAATGCAAAGAGGCGAAATAAAAAAAAACTAGTTTCGCTCCAACACCTCTTCAGATTTACTTAAAGATTTTTTTTTGCCGCAAGGCTTCTCGAGATCGTTTATAAATGAATCGCGTATATTTACAAATGCATTTCTAAGAAATCTAATTTTAATTAAAGTTGTGTTTGTATTGATTTTTTTTGACAAGTTTTTATTGACAAAGTACATACAGATGATTTTTTTTTAAATTTGCAGAATAGTTTTGTCAAAAATTAGTGTACTCGCATTGCTAAATTATAAATGTTATGAGCAAACTGATGAATAAAAACTCTTTATTAAGTTGGTCAGGTTATTATGCCTAGTAATTTGTTTTAAATTATACATTAGTTTGTATGAAATTACAATATTTTTTAATTCAATACTGCCAGCCCTCTTAGGTGGCAGGAAATTTAGAAATTTCCTTGTTTATTGCCTTTTCAAATAGCTAAGTTTGCAACCACTCTTTTTAGACAAAATATGTTTTGTTTAATAAATAAACACGGAAAGTAATTTCTATAGATAAATTAAGTTAAGGATTATTTTTTAAATTTTTTCAATTCAATTTTTTAAGCTCCCTAAAATATATATATTCCGCTCATATAGAGCATAAATATGTTTACCTATTTTAGCCTGTAACTGATACTTTATATAGTTATTATATGCTTACATATAATTTTTATATTCTATGGGATAGATATATAATTTTTCTAACAAGTTTCGAAAGTTGCCTAAATATTTTTTATAATTAATTAATATTTTTTTTCCAAATTGAGAAATTGCATGAAAATTAAAAAAGAAATAAACTATTGACCCTCTCTTTATCTCAAATCCACTTCTTCAGGTGCAGATACACGGAAGAGACGATTGCAATTGGATAAATGAATTACAGAAGGGTTCATTTCCGCTCCATTAAACGTCTGTGTGTAGATCAGAAAATTCTCAAATAATAAAATGAAAAAGGCAGCGCCTCGCAGCCGATGAGTCATATCCCACTCATTGATCCATCGCGGATGGCAGAGAGCAAAGAAAAAAGGTAAACGCATGAAGCGTGCCAAAAATGATGGACAAGAAAAGAAAGCATTGATAGTTTTAATATGTTCTTCAGCATAACACACCATAAAACACTGTTTTAAAATCACATCACCTCACTTTCAAATTCCAGTTAGAATTTTTTTAATTGATATGAAAAATAAGCGATATCATTATTTTGTCTACTACCTAAATTCTAAGTAAAGTGTAAATAATAAGCCGAAAATTTTCTTCTAGTATTATTTAAGTCAAATTCGAAATAATCGAATGAACCTTTATTATATCTTCTTTGTAAAAAATGTATTTTCCAGGTTAATTGTTTGAAGCTTTACGTTACCTTTGTATTTTATTGGGATAAAGTTAGGGAACAAATAAGTGATATCATTATTTTGTATATTTATTAAAATTCATTTCGTCCTTTAATACCAAGTAAACTGTAAATAAAAATCCGAAACATTTCCTTCTAGTATTAATTAAATCAAATTCGAAATCGGAATGAACCTTTATTATATCGTATTGTAAGCTGAAAAAATCGGATTTTTTAGGATAATTGTTTGAAGCTTTGCGTTCTATTGTATTTTATTGAGATAAAGTTCGGGAATAAATAAGCGATATCATTATTCTGTCTATTATCTTTTAATTCCTAGTAAACTGTAAATAATAATCCGAAAATTTCCTTCTGGGGTATTAATTAAATCAAATTTTAAATCAAATGGACCTTTATTATATCGTATTGTAAAATGAATTTTCCAGGATAATTGTTTAAAGTTTGCGTGTCCATTGAATTTTATTGTGATAAAGTTGCGGGAATGCTCAGTGTACTCTCTTAGTGTAACTTTTGTATCAATTGATTATAAAGCTGCATTAATTTATCAGACCAACTTTTTTTTATATTTTAGTGACTGCTACTCGAAAAGTCATGTGTCAGGTACATCACTACAATCGGGTTGTTTCATATGACATAGGTTTCCAGTTTTCATTTATGTACTTCCGTGATTTCATTGGTTCTTTCTTCGGTTTCCGTGTATCTGCACCTGAATATTTAGTATTTAGGATATTTTATATTTAGCAGATATTTTATCTTTAGTATTTTTTTAATATTTTGATAAAACTATTCTACAGATTACAGATCACTAAATTACGCAACGTAAAGAGAACAATAAGAAAAAATAAAATAAAAAGAAATCGCTATGAAAACATACACTGTCTAAAATTATTTAGTAATTACCACTATTTTTTTAATCAATCAAAATAATTCGATCAAATTATCACCAAAACAAATGTAATTCCAGAAGGACCAAACAATACCGCTGGAACTGTTGCCACTTACTACATGCCCATTCCAAGCATATCGCGATAAATGATAATTATAATGCAAATTTAGTTCCCAAGTATCCATTTAATTATAACGATTAAAAAATCAAATGTTCCAGTTTACTTTAAATAATAAGAACCAAGAAGGACCATATAAAATATTTAAAAAAAAAATAGAATCAAAAGACAGCTACTCTCTAAATTGAATACTTTTTTCGCGTTGCGCATTCTCAGAAGCCAGTGTGGAAGCGCGTAGCAGATTCAGCTGCAACAGGGCGTGGAATATCCCAGGAAGTGACGCGAAAATTCGTCAGTGCATCTTTGGATTCCTTGCTAGATTTGTGACCGATTTAGAACGGTTTTGTCGTAATTAGTGAAGAACTAATTTATTCGTTAACACTCTATAAACTCTAGAGGCTACCTAAACAGAAACAATTCCGACTAAGCTGCTTAGCCAGCGCTCAATCACAATAAAAACCAAAATACATCATAAAAAGTATCAATATTTCTTGTAGAATACATAATTTTTAATTCTAATTTTATGTGTAGTTCAGTTTAGTGAAGAGGCGCAACTACAAATCTTTAGTGACGAGCCGAAATATTTACAATAATTTTATTACATTTATTAATTAAAAAATAAGTTGAGAATAAAAATTTTAATTAATTCAATAAATTAAATTAAATGTATTAGAAATAAGTTCAAATATTATCAAATTTTAAAAAAAAAGTTGTAAACTCATTAGTGGAATTTGTTCTACTAAGTACAGCTAATTCATGGGAAAAACTATTCATACTTCTATTTTCACAATTAAATATTAAAATGTAATTTAACTTAATGGGGAACAATATAATTTACTAAGGTAGTTTATTTTTATTATGAGACTGAAAGGCGAGCAAAATTTCTATCTGAATAGTTTATAAATAGAATTATAATCTAGAGAAAAATTTAACATTTTAAATGCTATAAATTTTGCAAATTATGTACAAAATATATAAAGCGTATAGTTTATGCACAATACTTACTCAAGTGACAGATCTGCTTATTATAGGACAACGACTGCACACATTGTTTTAGGAACTGCTACAATGGGGTTGTTTCACGGAGGATCTGGCAATAGCTCTGCGGTTTTGTTTTCATGTCTATCGAATCACTGTTGTTTTGGTATTCCGGATCGAGTAAGTTTTCGAAGAAAATATTTTATTTGTTAATTTTTTTAAAATTTCAACTTCTTTCAAGGCAAGTTTTCCTTGATAAATGATTAAAACAACCAACAGCACAGCAAGAATTTGTAATTTTAAAAAATAACAACTAAAATAACTTATTCTTAGAAAACTCAATTTTGAATATCAACAAAAGTAATTTGAGAGACATGAAAACAAAACCGCAGAGCTATTGCCAGATCCTCCGGGAAACAACCCCACTATTTCCTCTCCAATTTTTTTTCTATATTTTAGTAAATAAATTTAAAATTCAACTTTCTCAGTTAAGAGAGCCTTGGCCATGTTTTCAGAATTTTATTTTTATAAAATTTTATTTTTACACTAAACATTTTATATGGTAGCACATATTTAAGGAAATTTTATTGGCAACAAGGATATAATAGCGTAATAAAAATAATGCATTTTTCTTTTTTAAATTTATTATTTGCCCATGGAAAGGAAGGCTTGGCCCATACAAAACTGCTTAACTTTAAAGTGCGCAATAATAAGTATTTCAAATTATTTTTGTAAGCATTAAATACAAAAAAAATTATATTATAATTCGACACTCTGGAATCATTTAAAAATCATGTTTACCATATTTTATATTTTGAGTAATACATTTTTATAATATTATCTGAATTAAAAGAATTTCTAAAATTTGCCATATCAAGTAATTTTAATTTTTTTAATTATGTTAAATATTTTTACTCAGTTTATACACACATTAAAATGCACAAGATATATAACTGCCTTAGTTTTAATTCTCTTTATTTTAACGGCACAAACTGGAAACAGTCAAAATCAAAGCGTACCTTCAAAGCTACTCGATCAGTGCCAAAATGTCTGCTGATGTCTATTGTCTGTGTCTTTTTGTCTGTGGATGTCTGCTGACAACAGTAGCTTTAAGTACCATCTATTGTGAAAATGCTAAAATATTTTTAAATACTAAATTTAAAGGTGGGCCAAGCCTCCCTTATGGCCAAGGGTCCCCGGGTTCCCTTATATCATTTTTCAGCGTACTTTGAACTATGTATTTTAAATATTTCTTGTATTATTGCTTTCAATCTTTTTTTGATATTAAATGAACTTTTTTTTAAAAAAATATAATAAGAATTAATACGAAATAAATGTTTAATATTTTTTCCATCGACTCCAAGTGATGCTCGATTTTAGAATAATAAGTGACAAGTATTGTCTCTATTATATGAAGGGTGTAATTGCAAAACTCACATTCTCCAAAGTAAGATATAGTGCACCTGCGGAGACCGTTTATTGGCGACTTCATCTAATTGTATTACGATTATCAAAAGTCGCCAACGAACGAATCCAAACCTATATCTTATTTGCAGTATTTAAACAGTTACATCTGGGTTAAAGTGTTTAGGTTTTTTCTTAAGTGAAATTTGAAATATGCACTGTTAAAAATTTTGTGCTTGGTTTCACCCTGATATTGGTTCCTAGTAGCTGCAACGGCTGTGTGGTGAAATGTTTCACCTTTTTTTCGGTGTTTGGTTGAACCATTTTTCTGGGATTTGGAAACAAAAACCTGAGAAATGGTTCAACCTAATACCAAAAATATGGTTTAACGTTTCACCACACAGCCGTTGCAGCTACTAGGAACCATATTTTTGGTGAAACAAAGTGCATAATTTTTAACAGTGTGTAGGCATAATTTGGGATTTTTTTTTAACCTTAAAATTTTTATTTATTGTGCAGCTTTTAGACATTTACTTCTAGGTAACGACAGTTATTTCTGGGCTGCTTCACCGATAATTTTAAGTTTTACTTCTAGGTAAAAATATTCCAATTTTTTAAAATTAAAATTTTAAATATTTGAGTTTTTTCCGAGACGCCTGTACCCAGTTTTTCATTCAAAAATCAAAAAAATAATTATGTTGTGAATTTTTTACAATCTAACTCAAAGTTATAAATGCTCCAACACTTAAAAGTTTTATCACTTGACATTTTAAGCTACTAAGTATTAAAAATTGTAAAAGAACTTTAGATAGGATGGCTTTCATGCATTTCTTAATCGTTTTGATAGTTTTTTAATGAAAAATACAAAAAATTATGTGTTTTTATATTTGTGACGGATGTCTAAAGTTTTGTTTTTAATCCTTTTATGTAAATTAAAGTACAAATACAAAATATTGAATATTTTTTGTTATTTTTTTAAAACCTTGTTATTGTTTCTGGAAAAATCTATTTTGATAAGCTTGTCAGAATAAAAAAGCTATCTGATGGTTATGGTTCAATAAATCTTTCATATGTATGTTTAAAAAGATCAGTAGCTAATACTTTTCTATTACCAAAGAAACGATCGTCAGTCTCCATGGAGCAAAAATAACAAATCGTTGCAATTCAATGCGTTCATGGAATTTCTATTACTGAATTTCGAATCTAAAAGCTTTTGAGAGAAACGATGTACTTTTTTAAAACTAAATTCGATTTTTCTTTTTCAATTCGAACTTTAAAAAGAAATTACTATAAAAGTGGTAAATGCTTTTATCAAGTGCAAACTTACTTTAAAATTCTTTGAAAATAGGAATATCTATAGTTGTAAAAAAAAAAATTTATAATGAGCTTTTTTTAACACCTCATTGAAATTCCCAAAACCCCAATTTCTATTCAAAAATTTTGATGAGCAAAAATGTTTTAAAAGAAACTAATATCAAAATATCATAAAATATCCATTAATTTTAAAAGTTTTTAAAAAACAAAACATTTTTATTGTAAATTTTCATGCAATTCTTATTGCTTCCAATATTTAAGTTAAACGAGTATTTATTTAATAAATATTTCGTAACTCATAATTCATTTTCGGTTGATTAATCGTGATTTTTTTTCAATCCTTGGCACTGCACGTATTCTTCTCATTTGATTTAAGTAATTTCGTTCGGAAAACAAAGTATTATTTATACCGAATCATACAGAAAAATTTGGAGACTGTTTGCTTGTAACACAAGATGTCGTTCCATCTCCTATCGAATCTGAATCGATATAACAATGTCAAAATGATGTTGATATAACATCGAAAAGACTTCGTGTGATACCGTGGTATTACAAGGGATCATTAGTTCGTGGTTTCAATAAAAACACGACTCTTCTAGATTAAGTTGCAATTCCACTCGGGGCCGTCGCGTGGTTGCAGGAGCTCAGGACGATACTTAATGATGACCCCCCCCCCCCCCCCTTTCCTTTTGACATAAAATACCCAGACATTTTTCTCAACTCCCATTTTTTTGCAGGTAATTTAGTGCAATTGGAGGTTTAATGCCTAACTTTTGTAGCAAGGAAAGAATTTTTTTAAAAAATAACTAAATCGTATAAATAAGCTTTAAAAAGTACATTTTTATCTGTTCCTCTTGAAAAATGAACATCAAAGAAATAAGGAAAAAAATTTCAAAATAGTAATAAAATATAGAGTAAATAAAATATGTCTTATATGTACTTCGCCGCATCAGCCTCACGGAGAGTTATTTCATTTTGTCTCCGACGCAATATTGAACTATTTTTTTTGGTGCAAAATGTCATCACTTCTCTTTTCTCAGGAGAGAGCCTTTGGCCTTTGCCAAATTTGGTGGGTATATTGTATCAAAGAAAATCTGGAAATTTACCGCCCTTTGAAAGTAATAACAATTTTGATTTATTGCATGAGAAATTGAGGCAGCTGTGAATGTTTAAACTTTTTTATGGCAGATATTAGATTGTTTATGGGTTATTGGGCGCGAAATGAATTCATAAATCTGTCATTATTCTCATTTTTCTTTTACATATATATACATCTCTCATACATTTATAGTTTTATTTTACTTTATTTTTATCTTATTTTTTCTTGTTTCTTTTATTCTTTTAAACCTGAATATTTTTACGATTTTCTCCACAAATATTTTGCCGGCACCCATGTTTTGGTGATCACCCTGCTCACCCCGGTCACACGACGGCCCTGATTTCACTTAAGGACGAAATTCATAGCTAATGTAATTGGAAGTGGGCGTACGAAACGGAATTTCTACCGCACAACGCCAACTTAAGTTCTTCTCGTTGACTGGTGTCTCCGTTTGTCTAAAAACAACGCCTAAAACATTAGTATCCCCCACAAATCGTGTAATAACTTCAAGAACACAGGATGCGCAACGAAGGAAAGGAGTGTTGTGAAAAGTCGCATTTTTCTTTCCTGTCTACTGTCATAGAGTAGTGTTACGCTTTATTTTGTCTGCCATGACGAATTGTGACAGTCATGCAACATCGCGGGTGTTAGATAATGGGAAGTGTTGATTTTGTCATCAAAGATATATATTTAAATTCACTTTTTCCTAGCGGCTACATACGTACAATCAGGATCGTAGTTTTAAACAGCATTGCAGCCTAGATACGCAAAATTTTGGTTCTGCGTTTTATTAATTTATTCGAAAGTTAAAATAAACTATTTCTGAGGTTAATAATATTGTTCAAACGACGTGTATACATGGAAATTAAAAATTACAGCTTTGTTTTACACTTTTTGAAAGAAAACCTTAACATATTATGTCCTTGGATGTAAAGCCAATGTATTATAAGCTCATATAAACTATAAAAAGGCGGAAAACTAACTTAATTATAAAATTATTAATTTATCCTTGATGTAGCCCCCATAATATGTGTAGCATATTCATAAAATTATAATTTCCTAAAAAAATATATAATTTGTCTGGATTATGAGAGACTGATGGTTAGAGCGCTGCCCTCAACACCAAAGTCTAAGGATTCGAATATTGTTTCTTTCGTAGATGGTTGAATTCTTTGAATCTGCTGTATGTAGAAAAAATATCTAAATTTTTTTTTAAAAAAAGGCTTTTTAAAGTACATTTTAATATGTCCCTCTTGAAAAATGAATGTCAAAATAATATGAAAAAAGTTAGTGTAAATAAAATATGCCTTAGGTACTTCGCCGCATCAGCCTTACAGAAAGTTATTTCATTTTGTTTCTAACGCAATATTGAGCTTTTAAGTTGCAATGATAAGAAAGGTTCCGCTGTTTAATTGGAAATAGCATTGCAAAAAAAAAAGAACCTAACCACAGCGCACTCAAGAAAGTCTTAGTTATTCAAAGCAAACATTATCTTAAAATGCATTTGACTCTTTCAGGTTTTACATAGAATTTGAGGCAGTCGCGAATCCAAGATCTTCATTGTTTGGGGAGGAGAGTCCCGCTCTTGGAGACATTCATTTATAAATGCAATATTTTATGTATTAATTATTTTTAGTTATTAATTAATAATTATCCATAATTTTACTAATAATTATTGATTAGTTATTAATTGATAATTATCCATAATTTTACTAATAATTATTGATTAGTTTACTCATTAATTGCTAATTGTAAATAATTTTGCTTAAAAATGTAGAAAATCAGGTCATTTCAGGGTTTTGCCTCCCCTCCCGAGTATCTGCGTGATTCAATATCTGATTTCTTAACCAAAATATCGTCCTGTGCGCAGTCAGAAAAATGATCAACATCTAATTAAAATAGCAAAATCATTCCTTTTCACGCATCATTAAAATATTTCATTCTCACTTTGACTTTTGTCTACCTTAATCTAAGAAATAAAACAATTAAAAACAAAAATTGAGCTCTTTAAAAGTATGATGACCTTTCTCTTTAATAAACTGGTCACATCAAAAATCTTCAGATTATCTCATCTTTGCTTTTGCAGGGAAGGAATGTGCATCTTTTTCATTTCTCCGAATTTACCATTGAGAATAGTGAGATAAAGAGAGAAAGTACGTCAAAACCTCCTCAGCAGCGCTGAAAGACAATAGAATTATTAATCGGTTTATCAGGCGTGTGTCTATGATTAGATTTTCGGAAATTTTATAATCATAATGATAGTTCACTTTTTGCTAACATGCAATTATTTTTTTTATTAAAAATAGAATTTGTAATTATCGGTAAGTTAAAACATAATTTTGACTAAAAATTATAGTTAAAATTAAAATTAAAATTTTGCTACATTAGCTTCGAGACATGTCTGTCTCGAAGCTAATGCAGCATATCCACAATAATGACTATATTTTAAGTGGTTGAAAGTAGCGTAATTAAGTGCTTTTATTTTCAACATGAGTAAATCTCAATTACCAATGTAAATGGGGTTTTTTGTATTTTCTACTCTATTTCCCGAAGTCAATGATTAAATGAAAATTTTTAAAAGTACTATTTTCTAAATTGTTTATTACTTATCGCAGATCAAGTAAGATATACGAGTACGCTTGTAAATGGGTATCTCTATACTTATAATCTCTATACTAATTCCTACCAATTAGTATACCTGTTTTAAATACTACCATAAAAAGCATTACACATAAGAAAACTTAATTTTAATAAAATACATGAATCTGATTAATGTATCCGAACACGTTCGGAGCACTTTTTTAAAAATATGTACTAGCAAACAACATTGGAAGTATTTTTGTGTATAAGTGAAAGAAATAACTATAATTAGCATGTCAAATTTCGCATACGTAACCAATTTTTGAAAATATGGTAATTTTAGACATATTTTTGCATTTGTTTTTGTCAAACTTCAATGAGGCTAGAAAAAAATAACTGTTCGACAGATTAAGAAAATAATACCACCAAGTTAAAATGCAAACTTATGTATAAGAAATATACATAAGAAACTTGGAAGAAATATGTTTTTTATTTTGTTTGAACATATTAATAATCTTGGCATGCCATAAAAAAAAAGTTGAAAATCAGGCGACAACTTTTCGACAACTAATAAAAGATTTATTTTTTTTTAAATCTTTTCTTTTTAGGTACATACCCAGACATAAGTTACAAAAACTGCAAAAATATGCATAAAATTACCATATTTTGAAAAATTGGACGTGTATTCAAAATTTGACATTCTAATCATCGTTATTTTTTTCACATACACAAAAATACTTCCAAAGTTGTTTGCTAGTAAAAAATTTTAAAAAGTGCTCCAAAGGTGTTTGGATACCTTAAACTTATTTAGTGATATTACAGCGCTAGTGATTTAATGTTTACTACCTTTCCCATTTTTTTCAGAGCAACTTTTATGTAGAAAACATGAATATAATAAAAAAAAATGTTAATTGGATATGGTATTAAAGCTGTACAAAAATATATATGTGCTATTAATGCAATATATTATTAATTCACTGTTTTAACCGCCAAGAACATTTAACTGTTAAAAATCTTTCCAAACTAAGAAGAAAAACTTTGAAATAAAAATATCAATAGAAATAAACTAACATTTTTGAACAAAATATTTATAAAACTAAAATAGAAAAGAGAACCTAAAAGAGTTATCACGTGTTCATTGCTCAAAAGATAAAAGAATCTTACAACTGTCACGCATATACTCTTTCTACTCAGTGTGTAACAGTGTAACTATCAGCATACAGGTGGATACTTATCAAAATAATTTTCTTCCGCTCATATGAAAACGTTATCTTGAAAGATAAACCGATATCAATAAATACTTTTAATCTACATGTACTTCGTTATCTTTGTGCAACCAGTTTATTTGAAAAGAAAATCTTACATAAAAGGACAGTAAAATGTTCTTGAAACTATATTTTTATGCTTACGTAAATTCTAAAACAAATTTTTAAATAAAAAAAATTAAGTTATTATTTTAGTTACGTAATGCTTGTAGTAAATACTTCATTATAAACTAGCAAATTTATACCGTTCTTCGCACGGAATAAAAAATATCAAATAGATTCCAAATATGTGTACCATATAACCTGTTATAGGATCATAAAATTATTATTGTTTCCGCTCGTTATAAATTATAAAATCCCGTTTCATTGCCTTAAAATTCCAAAATGAAAAATACGCTGTAAAATGCACTCATAAATGCCATCACAATTCCCTCATAAATACATAAAACCTATTTGCTCATTTGGCGCGTTTTGGGAAATAATTTGGCGAGAAAATAGATATAGCTACCCACACCCATTATACAGCTCAAACACAATGACCTTCGAACAACCGACCAGCTTATAAATTATTCATAAAAGAAATTGCCTATTTGGCGAATTTTAGTTAATAATTTGGCGAGTTTGGCAACGTATTTGGCGAAAAAATAAAGACATAACACACTAATAGCTCTAGTGTGATGGCCTTTATTAACCATCATAGTTCAGTAATAGCTTAACTATACATTTATTGCTTAAATATGCATACATGCAGTCAACAGAAAAATCCAATGAAAAAATCATCAAATAAACCCACAATAAAATCCGGGAATGAAGACTGGCGGAATTACGTCACTTGAAAACGTGTCAATTATTTTTCAAATAATAAATTTAGTTTCTGAAAGTAATGGCAAAAGAATAAAATAAACATTTTTAATTTTAAATGTTTTCGTTAAAAGTTTTATTTAATTTTTTCAGCCGATGGCATCAGGAAAGAGAAAAAATGATCGGATTTGAGCGAAAGTGGTGTATTTTTTTCAGAAAATTCGAATTTTCTCTAAAAATGGAACAAATATGAAAAAACTAAGCCTCAGGTGCACACGTTAGTATTAAAGGGAATCTATCTTTAAAATTTCGAATTCCTGTGGGCAGTATAAGTAGGTCTTTTACGATCCGAAGACAGACACACAGACAGACAGACTCTTTCTTTTATTATTATAGACTAGCAAATTTATACCCGTTCTTCGCACGGAATAAAAAAATATCAAATAGATTCCAAATATGTGTACCATATACCCTGTTATAGGAGCATAAACTTATTGTTGTTTCCGCTCGTTATAAATTATAAAATCCCGTTTCATTGCCTTAAAATTCCAAAATGAAAAATACGCTATAAAATGCACTCATAAATGTCATCACCATTCCCTCATAAATACATAAAACCTTTTAGCTCATTTGGCGCGTTTTGGGAAATAATTTGGCGAGAAAATAGATATAGCTACCCACACCCATTATACAGTTCTAACACAATGACCTTCGAACAACCGACCAGCTTATAAATTATTTATAAAAGAAATTGCCTATTTGGCGAATTTTAGTTAATAATTTGGCGAGTTTGGCAACGTATTTGGCGAAAAAATAAAGACCTAAAACACTAATAGCTCTAGTGCGATGGCCTTTATTAACCATCATAGTTCAGTAATAGCGAAACTATACATTCATTGCTTAAATATGCATACATGCAGTCAACAGAAAAATCAATGAAAAAATCATCAAATAAACCCACAATAAAATCCGGGAATGAAGACTGGCGGAATTACGTCACTTGAAACATGTCAATTATTTTTCAAATAATGAATTAAATTTTTATAAAGTAATGGCAAAAGAATAAAATAAACATTTTGAATTATAAATGTTTTCGTTAAAAGTTTTATTTAATTTTTTCAGCCGATGGCATCAGGAAAGAGAAAAAAATGATCGGATTTGAGCGAAAGTGGTGTATTTTTTCAGAAAATTCGAATTTTCTTCAAAAATGGAACAAATATGAAAAAACTAAGCCTCAGGTGCACACGTTAGTATTAAAGGGAATCTATCTTAAAAATTTCGAATTTCTGAGGGCAGTATAAGTAGGTCTTTTACGATCCGATAACAGACACACAGACAGACAGACTCTTTCTTTTATTATTATAAATATCGACACATAATTATTATTTAAAAATATATATTGTTTATGAAGCTAGTTCTTTTCAATTGTATCCCGTTTGATTTAATGCTTGCATTATTCGAAGGCACTGGTCAACAGAGAAAACGTGACTGAGATAAAAGAATCAAATTTCAAATGATTGCAACGTGCTGAACAAGAATATCACCTTAAAAAAATTTGATTGGCTCTTTTTTGAGTTACGGGCGTTTTTTCATTATATCGGATACTGCGCAATGAATACGCACATTAAACGCAAGATAATGTTACTAACACTGGTCTTATTTGATATTAGTAACATGGGATCGGGAGAAGATGATAACTTTTCGTGTTTTTTTTTCACCTCTTAGCATTCTACTACCAGGGCCTGATTTAGGAAAACGCAAACTATAGGCACAAAATATTTGGTGGCCCCTTACGAAAATTTTTTAGTATGATTGCCCTTAATTATTATGCTAAAGTTGTCTGATGTATTTCTAAGTTCTAGATAAGTTTTTTCACCTTCCTTACTACGTTGATCAGACCAATCCATGTTAAGTCAATATCTAAGTCAAAATCAAGAAAAAAGATTAGGCCAAAAAATTATAAAATTTACTAAAATGTTAAGGGTCCAAAACATTTAGCATAAAAGGAACTGAAATTTGGGTGCTTCGAAAATTTGGGTTCCTTAGGTCCGGGCCTAACGAGATCAGGCCCTGCCCCTACCCCTAATAAGGGTCATAATGTTTACTTGAAGAAAACATAAAAATCTGAAGCTGCTATTGCAGAGAATGAATTCTAGTAAATACGGAATGTAGATCTATGCTTACCTGAAAGTGGTGGCTTTGTTGATGGGCTTACAACAATTGTATACGAAATATTGTTATTTTTATGGGATAGCAAAGCAATCGATTTACACTACAAAAAAAAACTGGCATTCAAGATCATGTTTTAAGGCACGATAAATTAATGTGCAGTATCCACCATTTAAACAACAGCAAAACGTCATCATACCTTATCTATATATAAAGTTAGGCCTTATCAAAAACTTTGTAAAAGCTACAGATAAAAGTGGACAATAATTACAAAATATTCCCTTGCCTCTATGAAGCCAAACTTGAAGAAGGAGTTAAAATTAAACAGCTAAATTATTAGACAGATTAAACAGCTATTTAGAGATCCGCAGTTTCAGAAAATCTTCAAGATAAAGAAAAAAAAAGGTTTGGGATACATTTTGTCAAGTGTGCTACAATTTTTTTGGGAACGAGAAGGCCAAAAAATTACAAAGAATTAGTTGATGATATATTTGCTCTTTTTAAAATTTAGAAGGCAATTCGTCACCGAAAATTCACTTTCTTTATTCTCTCTTACATTTCTTTCCTAACAAGTGGGATCAGTTTTGAACACGGTAAATCAGAATATTTCCAAGGTGGAACATTCAAATGGTCGCGGTACTATTCAAATGGTCGCTGTCAATGCTTTCCAGTTATTGTTGGACTATCATCAGAGATACTTTACACCTCCATTACAAATAACTAAAAAAAAGAATGTCTGATGAAAATTAAGGTAATTTCAAAATATCCTATAGTATGTGCATATTAGTTTTTCATTGTATTAGAATTATTAGATATAAATTACCAAAAAATGGAGCTAATTCAGTTTTTCTTTGTCATATTCATATTTATAACATTGAATTTACTAAGAAATGACTATTTTAATCTCAGTCACAGAAAATATTTGAAATATTAATGCCCATTGTTAGATGTCATAAAACTCAACAAATTTTAGAAACTTTTACACACAAAAAAGTTATCCATTGCGTCACTTTTCTGAATACAGGTGACATATTCTCATATCCAGGTAAGAACAAACAAATGGCGCATGCACATCCTCTCCCCCCCCCCCTCCCCTCTCAATTCTTGCCGGATAGTTTCGATAGCAAGAATTGCCGGGTATATTACATTATACGAAGAAAAAATGACGCATCTCCCATGTTAACCCAATGGGTGAAGAGTCACTTTTCCGTGTACGTCGCGATATCCGGGGCACGACGCGCTTCGTTCGGAAATGGAATGCTGCCAGGGGGGGGGGGGGAAGAGGATCGATCCGTCGAGACCGTCTGGAGCCGGATGGTGCTGCTCTGAAGAACCATTGATTGTAGGAGCCGTACAGATGCAGTCTTAGGGGTTCTTTTTGAAAAGCTGGTGAATTGTTTATAGAGATTAGATGTGTAATTCCCCTAGAGTTACTAATATCGACTTGTACAGCTGGAGAAAAAAAACGATCCACCCTTCGTTTTTCGGCTGCTATTGGTCAAGGAATTTTGTGAGAGGTGTCATTTTTCAGGAAATAGCGTAAGAAATTAAGAACTGGCAAAAAAAATAGTATAAAGGGTCGTCTTTATATTAAAATGAGTGCCAACTTTGAAAATTCCAATAGCATTACCCAATTTTTTTTATATAAAAATGTTTATCATCTTTAAAATACCTCAGATCCAAAAGAAAATTAATTAATTTTGCATTATTTGTTGAGATACAATCATTCAAAGTTGAACGCCCATAATGTTAAAAAAGTTTCACAAACTTTTATTCATACCTCCACAAATAAAATGAATTAAACAAAAAAAAATTTCATTATATACTTCTTAATCTTCCAAAACCAAATCACACAAGTTTTTTCATCAGTGCTTTTCATTTTTATTATTTTTTATTTAAATTTAAATAAGAAAAAATAAAACATGAATAGCAACCCCAAATTTTTTTACATAATTCGATAAAGTAGATCAAATAGAACCGAAATCCCGAATTTTTTAATTCAACAACAATTATTTGCCGAGTTATTGTAAAAATTATTTGCCGAGTTATTGTAAAAATACTGAAAAAAACAATTTTAGGGACAATGTGAAAAATTACTTGGCAAATTGGATCCTAACTTGCATTATCGTTTGGTGGTTGAAAAGCGTTTACTGGTAAATACTATTATTATTGACGTCGCTCAAATGTCTAAAAATCTTTTCTTGTTTCAAGTGCATACAATGTATTTTATTTCTATAATTAACATTAAATTATATCGATTACTATGTTTTTGAATGTATGTTATTTCCAATACAATTTCAAAAAGTGTGTTTTATATTAAAAATTAAATACCCTAAAATATTATTGGAATTTGGTTTTTAGTATATTTCATTGTTACCACATTGATTATTTAAAATGATTAGTGCCGACTGCCTTGGTTAAAAATCAGTTCCAAATCGTTCTGCGTAATTTTATTTTGCTTTCCTTAAATATCGTGTTAAGATCGTAACTCTCGTTTTGTTATATGTGGTTTATATTACCGATAAAGTGCGCCGAATTTTAAACAAACTTTTTGTAGCAATATGAATGAAACAATAATTTGCATAAAATGTAAAACATAAATGTAATAATCATGTTTGTCTATCTGATTGTAACTAATCGCATTTGAAAATCTGTTCGGTACAAACAATCGTATATGTGACTAAATTTAAAATTAAAACTTTTCCTCGTGTACCCTTTATTTTATTTCTGAATTTTAAAATCCAAAATTAAAAAAAAAACATGAAAAAACACAATATTAGTGAAGAAGGTTAATTCTAGCATCCGTTGGCGAGATTATGTTATCCCTTTTGTTAGCTTGTCGTTTCGAAAAGACACCCTAAATATTACCTCTTTCAATTTGGAGATTTCCCCCTAAACGAGTTCAAAATTAATGCTTTAATATCTCAGCAAATAATGCGAAATAAATAATTCTTTTTTTATACCTGGGGTATTTTGAAGGTGCTGAACATTTTTATGTAAAAAATTGGTCTGTTGCCATTGGAATTTTCAAAGTTGGTACTCATTTTAATACGTAGACGACCCCTTATACAATTTTGGTTGCCAGTTCTCAATTCCTAACTCTATTTCCTGAAAAATGACACCTTTCACAAAAAAAAATTACCAATAGCAGCCGAAAACCGAAGGGTGGATCGGTTTTTTTCCCAGCTGTACTAATACGTGTAGAGGCAGTCAGTAAGTTTTGGCGAGTTGGCGAACGTTTCCTTTTACCTCCCAAGACAATTAAGTGCCCTCTGGACTAATATCTATCCATTCATCTTCTTTTTGAAAAGCTGGTGAATTGTTTATAGAGATTAGTTATGAAATTCCCTTAGGGTTGCTCAATATCGACTTATACTAATGCGTATAGAAACATAGAGTCACTACAATCAGTAGTTTTAGTGAGTTTTCGAACGTTTCCTTTTGCCTCCCAAGACAATTAAGTGCCCACTAGACCAATATCTATCCACCCTGCTGTTACCAAGCTGATGTCCTTGGTGATCGAGGGTTGTTCTGTCCTATGACTATGTTTATGTGTTAGTAGAGCCAACAATTTGTCCTACGAATCGTAGGACAAATTGTTGGCTACGATTACGCCTATGTTAATAGAGCCAACAGTCCAGTGACTCTACAGATTCCACCACATATAGCCGCTCAGGTATCAACTTCGTGACTTTACTACAGTTCAAAAGGCATTTTACCAAGTGTAGCGGATAAAAATAGCCTGGGCATTGCTAACAAGTTCTAGTAACAAGTCCTAGTATTTTTTCTGTAATCATTGATGAATTGAATCATTGAATTACAAATAAGAACAATCATAATATTAGACAGTCAACCCTAATGGAATATTTTTAATGTACATCAAAAGCTATTTAAAATATTTTGAAACAGTCCATAGTTCTTGCCTTTTCATCAATCCGAATAAACAATATTACCAGAGAGAGAGAGAGAGAGAGAGAGAGAGAGAGAGAATATGTAAGTTTACACATTCTTGTCTTTACCGCCACTACACTACATGTGTAGTAAAAACGGTTTTACAGGAACTGGGATTGATTTTAACTAAATCTGACTGTCTGTGTATCCAGTTTTTTACCCCAAACCTCCAAAGTTACAGTCAATTTAAATGCGCCAAATAGTAATTCTAAACTGAATTTTAAAAATTTCTACATTTTACGTGAAATATTCCGAGAATTTAATAGATTAAATATTTTAAATATACCTGAAGTTAAAGGTATAATTAAATTATTTTTGATAATTACTAATTTTTGTTACTTTTATTATACTGATAATGTATTTGTTATTTCATCAAAATGTTATTTACTTGAATTCAAAGATATATAATTTCTTAATAAATATTTATTTGTCGAAGTTTAACAAAATATAATTTTTTATTACTAATTAAACTTGGTTCTTCGAATTTTGGACACAGGTTGAATTAATGCCGGAGTTATTCATCAAAATTTTATTTACTTGAATTCAAAGATATATCATTTCTTAATAAATATTTATTTGTCGAAGTTTAACAAAATATAATTTTTTATTACTTATTAAACTTGGTTCTTCGAATTTTGGACACAGGTGGAATTAATGCCGGAGTTCAAAAGCTTTACCCATAGAAGCTCAGTATGCCCGTTTGAAATAACAGTAAATTTATAGTTGATATCGTAAAAATAAATTTTATTGGTTTTAACATCAATATTTTTTTATGAATTACATTTATTGAAAGACACATTTACGTAAATTTTGTGGAATACGTACAAAATTTAAAAATTTCAATGCCTAATAAAAGTAAACTTATTATCACTACTTTAATCTACTATTTATTTTTTTATTTCTAATTCTTTTTTAATTATTGGCTTTTTCAATAATTCAATACTTATCATTTTGCTGTTTCAAAAAAATTAGCATCAAATAGAGCAATGAAATGCTCGGCAAGAAGAAATGTCAGAAAACAGCTCAATAGTCATTTTGCTCTTAAATTGGAAGCTATATTTGTATCTCAAAGAACTAGAGGGTAAAAAACATCTTGTTTCTTGAATAAATTGTGCAGTAAACCTCCGCATCTCAGTGGAAGAATGCACTGCTAAAAAAAAATGTATCAAAGTGACTGTTTAAAACTGCCAGCTGAGTTGTTAGAAAATAAAAATTTCGGAAATTAAATAAAATTTCCAAAAACAAATACTTTAATTTTGTTATCTTTAAGTTGCAAGTGAAGCTGTATACCATCTGAATATCACTAAGGCTTTTAATTTTCGTATAAACACGGAAATTTTCTGTTTTAAATACGGAAAATTCCTGTTGAAATAAGTTTTTTTTTCATTAAATAAACGTACTTTTTGAAGTACAGAACTGGTTTATTAAATAAACGTACTTTTTGAAGTACAGAAATGGTTTATTAAATAATATAATAATTTAGAAGAAGATTAATAATTTATAAAATAATTTATTAAATAAACGTACTTTTTGAAGTATAGAAATGGTTTATTAAATAAACGTACTTTTTGAAGTATAGAAATGGTTTATTAAATAAACGTACTTTTTGAAGTATAGAAATGGTTTATTAAATAAACGTACTTTTTGAAGGATAGAAATGGTTTATTAAATAAACGTACTTTTTGAAGTGCAGAAATGGTTTATTAAATAAACGTACTTTTTGAAGTATAGAAATAGTTTCGCATTAATTGGGAATCCGCAATCTTATATTTCGATTGAAACATCGCATATCAACTAGGGAACCGAATCTTTTGATGGAACTAGTGAAGTGTTATTAGCTAATAATGTATCTAAATTCATTAACATTGGTTAAAAAAAATATTCGCAGTGTGACTTTTAGTACATTCTTGTGCATTAAAAGAAATTACTCAAAAAACAAAGTTTTGAATTTAAAATATTATTTGTTTTTAATTCTTCTAAAAAATATTCTCAGAAACAACTTAATATACGTGAAAACAATTTCTCTAAACAATTTAATTCTTATACATTTTTATTGAACAATTGAAGTTCAAGTAACTACTTAAGTTATTTGTCGAAATTTCATTTTTTTTTTAATTTGTTTCTTATCTTTTGTTCTTCGAATTTATTTACGAAATTCTAAGAGAAACAACTATTTCAGGTAGAGAAAACGATAAAATATTTTTGAAATTCAATTTCTATTTTATTTCCCCATTTTGGAATTCTATACAATAAATTTCTGCTTATGGTTCATAGAATAGGGGGAATCGTGGGAAATTGAATTTATTTTAAGAGAAGTGTTAAGGACAATTATAAAATTGTATATTTGATTATTACCATAAAAAATAGTAATAAATATTTTAAACAAATAACACCTTTCTGCAATGTAGTTTTTCAAAACTTTTTTGTTGCATAGAGATAGAACAAATATAGATTTTTGTATGCATATCATCTTCATATCAATGGAGCTTTTAATTGCAGAATAAACTCATACTTAATAAAATGCATGTATCAACACTAAACTAGTTATAAACCATTTTTCTATATTTGTAATGTAATTATTGAATAATTTTCTTATATAATTTTAACCGAATGTAAATAAAGCAACTTCCTAGTTCAAATTATATACCGTAAAGTTGGGTAAACCGGATCAATTTTGATGTGTGGAAAACATTTCAAGCCTATGTAACTAAGAGTTAAATGAAATAAATTCGAAATATTCAAGTATGATCAAAGACTAGGTAGTTACTAAGATTTTACAGACAAATTTATTTCCCAAATTGTCAACATTTCCCATGTGAGTATTGTTAAAAGACTAATATATGTGACACATCACATTATTCATAAAACTTATTCTAAAACTGCATCTAATTTTTAATTAGAAGTACATTTTTAGCCTACTTTTCTTTTTTTAATTCGAAAGAATTAAAAAAATGAAAAAGTAGGTATTGACATGCGGTCGATGTCCGTCCGTCTGTCTGTCTGTCTGTCTGTCCGTACCCCCCTTCCAAAATCAGTTCTATCCATCGGATCTTAAAAATTCTTTTTTTGTTAGAAAGGTATGACCTCAGATATCTAACTTTCATACTTTTTGTCCGTCTGTCTGTACGTCCGGACGGACATAAATCTACTATGTGTCGGCGAATTTCCCATTGAATTAGCATTGATATTCAATTTTGGGTCATTTAAATCACTATAGGTATTGAAATGCGGCCGATGTCCATCTGTCTGTCTGTTCGTATGTATGTCTGTCTGTCTGTCTGTCTGTCTGTCCGTCAGTCAGTCCGTCCGTCTGTCTGTCTGTCCGTACCCCCCTTCCAAAATCGGTTCTATCCATCGGATCTTAAAAATTCTTTTTTTGTTAGAAAGCTATGACCTCAGATATCTAACTTTCATACTTTTTGTCCGTCTGTCTGTACGTCCGGACGGACATAAATCTACTATGTGTCGGCGAATTTTCCATTGAATTAGCATTGAAATTCAATTTTGAGTCATTTAAATCACTGTTGCCAAATCAACAATGGCATGAGAAACATTATTTATTTAAACATATTTGAAGCAAAATAATATTTTCATGAATCAGTTTGAAAGGACGTCATAAAATGTAGCACAATTTGATTCTTTGATTGTTCATTAATTGCTTACCAAGAAAGCGGCAAGGCATATTTTTGCATACAATTATGCTTAGTTTTAATTTACTTTTCTTATTTTTTTAATGCAGTTTGGAGTAGTTTCATTACTTTTGTTATTAATAAATATTTAATTATTCTTCGAACTACAAATAAATCGAGCAGACGATAAATAATATTAAGTTATTTTGCGAAAGAATATTAAGGAAAATAGTTGATTTTGGCTTTTAGAAGTTTAAATTATAGTTGGGTGCTGTGTTTCGATTTTTTTCTAATGTGTATAAATCTAGTGTAGAAACGGTTGTTGATGATATTTACTGTTAGGAACCTAGTTTTTTCCCGATTAGAACTTCAGTAAGTATTTAAGTAACAGGAAAGTAGGCTATTTTAGTTCATTATGAACTTCTTGTTTTCGATAAGCTTCACTATTCTATATTAAACACGCTAAACTTCTAAACATATGTACGTTTTCATTTGATGATTATTAATGATTTTGTAGCATTTTTGTAGAGTAGGAGAGACCGTGGCTACTATTCCAATGGCAGGTTTTCCACCCACCTTTGTTTGAAGAAATACTTATTTTAAGAATTTATAATACGAATTAGTTAGTTGAACAGGCCCACGTAGCAACCCGGCATGGACCATTTGAATAAGTATTAATTTAGTAAAAGCTGTCATATTGTTGAAAGACTTAATTTTTTAAAAATATATGTTTTTAAGTATGACTAACTTTTAGTTCTTAATTTGACATTTAAAATTTACTTACTAGCATTAAATAACCAGTTTCCAACATTGTATATGAAATAAAGGTGGGATTTCTTCATTGATGTAGTTATATATTTATCTGCAAATAACTTACAGACACAGGTTGAGATAGTTTAGCTCTAACATGGTTATTACACATGGTTTATGGTGGAGTTATTACCTTATTCAAATAGCCGATTCAATTGTATCCTTTAGAATGTTTTTCTGATGAAAGTTTCCATTCTAGCACGAATGATTTACTTGAAATTCTGATAATTCAATTTTGGTTACACTTTTAGAGAAAAATTTATTAATGCTTGGAATATTAATATTTTTAAACGTAAAGTATCATTGTACCTTATATAGCAGAATTTCGCAGAAAACCTCTCACTCAAAGAATTCAAAATGGTAAATGGGGTAAACATTTACAGTTGATCCTCGATTATCCATCCCTCTCTTATCCGGAACTCTCTGTTAAACGACCATCCCTAAGTCAACATAAAACAATTCTCTAATAAGATTATTTCGAAAATCGGGAATCTCCTGCGATTCTGAAATTGAAATTCTGCACCGTTTCTGAAGTCGTGAAATTCCAGCGTTTATGAAATCAGAAAACTGCGATGATTTTAAGATAAAAACTTGGTGACTGTAATAGCAAATTTCTGGCGATCCTTGAATTTTAAGGAAACTCCGGAAATCTTCTATAATTGTGAGACTCCAAATTATTCTCATGTGAATAAAACAAAAAAATAACCACTTTTCCTAGAACTCTGCCAGAAATTAAAAATGTTTTAGCACTTGCTTTTTATCAGGAAGACTCAATTTTAAAATAATATAACACTACAATTCCAGCCTTTACAACTGCAAAACCAGCGCAGATTTCGGATGTTCGCAGATTTCGGATGTTCGCAGATTTGAGATCCTCGGCGCTCTTCTGTACTATAAGTTTTACTATTTAGTGAAAATTCTCTATTATTCGGAATTTTCGATTATGCGATCTACCTTCGGTCCCAATGAGATCGGATAATCGAGGCCTTTACTTTAAAAACACCCTGCATTTAGATTTTTTTTGTCATAAGCAAGAATACAAAATTTGCAGAGCTGATTACTTCATTTGTTACTATCCTCAGCCATTAATATAAGATCATGTGGTTTAAAGTAGGGAATTGAGCTTTAAAGTCATCATTCCTTATTTATCCTGGATATGTATTTTTGACTAAATTTTAAAAATCTAACAAAGGTGCTAAAATATAATATTCCGTATAATTCCTAACACTTTACTAAAAAAATTTATTGTGGTTATGCGAATACTTTATTGACACTCATAATTTGAAATTATAATTGAAATTTAAAATAAATATTGGAATCATAAAGGGAATGTACGAAATATGACCTTGAGATAGGAACTACTAAAAAAAAGTGTCTTTGGGTCATCGCAAGAGAACAAGGACACGAAATAGATAAGTGATAAGAATAAAGCGCATACTGCGTTCACAAAACTCGATAACATTATCGCGGTATCGTTTATGTAAATTGTAATTGTTCTAAATCAAGCCACGTTAACGTGAACTCGAAAGGAGCATCAAAAGAAATATTTCTCGTTAACCGAATTTTATGTTTACCATTTGGAAAATTTTTGCTTAAAATTAGTGAAGGTTTAAATAAAATTTCAAAAAAATCACCAATTAGTTTTGATACTAATACAAGATATAATTTATAATGTTTGCTTAGAGGAACAACATTTGAAAATAATGTATAAAATTACAAATAAAAGAGTAAAAAAAATCATTTTTTATTAATGTTCACCCCCAATTTTTATGAACAAAATTGTACAATGTAAATGTTTGGTTCATGCTAAGATAAATTTTATGTAAAAAGGGATTCAAGTCATTCTTATACAATTATATTATGTGAAGTTTGCTAATATAAAGAAGTCTTTAAAACAGAAAGAATGGGTGGAAATGAAATTTCAAGCAAATCCTGGAGTAGTGAATAAACACTCATTTAAGTACTATACAAAGTCTTTTGAAAACCTGGAAATAATCACAGATTTTTAAATAGGTACTTGTATAACATTCTAAGCTTTGGGAAGTTTAAATATGTTGTTTAGGGTAAAATAAAATGCTTTGTAAATTTAAGCTTTGAAAAATCTTTGATTGGCTGCTATTTAACTTTCTACTTGTATGACAAACACGTAATATTTTTTATATGAAACATTATGTGGTTTCAAAAATTATTAAGGTATATAATTATGTTTAGGATACTGTCTATAATTTTGCTTAATGATAAACTAGATAATAAGTAAACAAGTTTGAATGAGTGTCTTATAATACTCCACTTAAAAGGGTAAATATGATAAACGTTTTTCCTTTAGTGTTCAATCTGTATTTAATTAAAATGAATAAAACTAATACAAATTAGTTCTAGCACCATTGAGGTTATCTTAAAAAAAACTTTTAACCAATATCAAGAATTCCTTGTTTAGATGTGTAAAAAAATTCGATTCTTATTTAGAAACTACCCCAACCAACGTTGATAAATTAAACGAACTCAGTAACAAGAATAAAATCCTAAGTACTTATATAATTTTTAATAGTAAGTTTTTTAATTAAAAATATATTATGTACCTTTAAATAAGTTTTCTAAAATCTTACAGAACTATAAAGTTAATATTTATTTATCACCTTTTTGCCAATATTTATTCACGCATGCTCTTTTTTAAAACTTTCTTTTTAACTCCGCCCCTGCACTTGACAGACCTTAGTTTTATCGCAAGTAGCATTAATGTATAATTTAAACTATTCTAATCCAACTGCAAACGACTAAAAATTAAAAAGTCAATGTTTAAAATTAACTAACATAATTTATGATGCAAAACAATAAAAACTACTAGTGTATTACAAATATAGCCTGGATAACCTATCAATTAAATACATAGTTTCATTTCCGCTTAATTTATTTTCTTAACTATGTCACTAGAGGGTAATTGTGTCAGGCACGCACATCAATTAAATATATATAAAAAAAATCGAAGAATATTAAGTCAAAAGTAAGTTTGGACCGTTTCCAGAAAAGCCCTAGTACTTGATTTTCCCCGCAGGGCTTTGAACGCTCATCGACCGTGCATTGCAAGCTCAACGTTTGTAACGGACTGAAATAACTTTGGTATAATTTAGTACTTTAAAAATAACATTCAAATTAAGAAGGATGGTCAGTTCCATAGGCCTATTGCTTTATTTTTTTAAGTCAAAATTTTATTAATCAAAATATATGTCAAAGTATCAAAAATCTAGTAAACCGTTTAGTTTAACAAAGTGAAAAAAGTAAATGATATTTTTAATTCCAATCCGTATAGTTTTGTTGTTGTTAAAATTTTCATACATGATGAAAAATGCTTAAAGTGGCTTGTTGCAGGTGACGTAATTCCTCCAGCTTTCATTGCTGCATTTCCCTCGATTGGTGTTCTGTTCTCACGTGACATTTATTCACCAATCCAGGCTCGAGAAAGAATTTATTTTCTTTCATACTTACATTAGTGCCACTCAAAAACTGAAACATGTCCATTTAAAAGCAATACTTAGACAGATATTGGTATTTCAAAAATAGTGAATTAAGTTTATGTGATAGACCATCCCTCTTAAAAATGTATACGCATTGTGGCTTAAAAAAGAACATTTACGCTAAAAAAAAGAATACATCATTATAAGTTGATAACTTATGATTAATTTTTGAATATTGGCGCCCATATAGTGAACGTTTGTAAACAAAATAAAATATTATTAAATAAGTAGTGATTAAATTAATAGTGTTAAAAATTAAAAAATCTATATATTCCGCTTTTCTTGTGTCATTTTGTAAAAGTTAGAAAAATTCTATTTCCTTGCGATTTAATTAGAATCTTAAACGTTACTGACTTCCGACCAGTAGCATAGGTAGGATTTTCTATTTGGGGATAATAAGGGACCAGGAAAATAATGACCCAATATCCTATTACAGGTAGTAATTTTGTAGTATTGATGATCGAAAAATTGCTAAAGGAATAAAATATAATGATTTGCATCAATTAACAAATAATTTGACTTTTCTAAACAAAACAACCAATTCTTAACTACATAATAACAACAATTATCAATACTTATTTAAGTGTCTCAATAACAAAGAAATCATAATTCTTCAAGTATTAGATAATTGAATTGGTGGTTTGAATTAGGAAATAACTTCGAAAATTCAATTTGCGGGAAATAGTAAAAAAAAACTTTAAAAATAATTTATTTATGAATATTTTCGTTATCGAATTTATAGTTTTAAGTTGGTAGTTACATTTTAAAAAAATTAGTCGCGATAACTGCTACTAAATTTAATTTGAAATCGCAAAATTGTAAGATTTGGTTGCATTTTGAGACTACCGAACCATTAATTTCAAACCCTGGTTTTAAGTAAAGTTGCGTTTTATAATGCCTTTAAATGAAACCTTAGAACCAGAATAACGAGAAAATTAAAAGTAGCACTCATGGAGCATTTTCTCGAAATGTACATTAAGAGATCATACAATTCGAAATAACACAACGAAATTAAGAGCTTTGTAATCCGTTAAAAGGATATCTTATTAAAAATCTATTCATTTTCTCTCATATTAAACAGTACTTCCGGGGGCTTAAGTGGGAATGGGCGCGCTGGACCTGGGGTCTCCAAAGCAAAGTGCATCAGTGTTAATCCTATGGAGAAAAAATATTTTCTCTGCCACATTTCTCCGGCTGTATTGAATATTTTTACAAGCGGATTTTTTTATGTGATAATAGTAGCTGACTTACAGGTCCCACTTTTTGAGACAAGACCTTCCCACTTTTTGAAATTGGCTCGAATATTTTTTTTAATTTTCAATAAATAATTTTACACAAAATATTCGAAGCAATTTCAAAAAGTGGGAAGATAGAGACCTGTAAGTTATCTACATTTAATATTTTAAAAAAACCGTTTGTAAAAATATTCAATACAACCGGAGAAGAGTGGCAGAGAAAATAGTTTTTTTCCCATTGGATTAACACTGAGGAACTTGAGTTTGGAGACCCGCGATCCAGCGCGCCCATTCCCCCTTAAATTTTCGAAGCTATAATCTTATCATTGAATAATATCCTGCGTCACCTGACTGTCAGGTTTTCCAGCAACACATATAATTTTCAAAAATTTATTAATTTGATAATTTTATTAAATTTTGAAACTTAAAGAATGGATGAGACATTTATAACCTTCTACTAGAGTAATATATATATTTTTTTAAAAAATTAAGAAATCAAATTTGCAGTTAAAAAATTTAATTTAAATTCGTGCAGTGAAAGTTTACACTTCAGCCAATTTGCTTATCCATCAGAGGGAAGAGCCAGGATACGTCACAGAGAGCCAAGATCCGACAACCCGAACTGGACCAAAGCCGGATTTCTAAATAGGCTAAGTAGGCTGTAGCCTAGAGCGGCAAAGTTTTGGGGGCGGCAAATTTTACGAAAATTAAAGAGGCATTCGGCATAAAAAAAATTATTACATAGATAACTAATATTTTTAAGAAAGAAAACTAATAATTTAAATTAACGCGTAAATGTAAACGTACATATAGTACTAATATTTAGTTGTAAACATGGTAGCTGCGAGGGCAATTGCACCCTCTCCCCCGAATTTGGAAGTTGTAAGAAAAATAGTAGAACGGTTTAAAAAAATTATTTCGCTTTCGATTTAGAGTAAAGGTTCATAGATTATTATAATATGTAAAAAGAAAAAAAGTCAAGAAAACTATATCTGGCGAAAAATCGATCGTAGCCCTACAAGCGGCAAATCTTTAAATCCGGCCTGAACTGGACGGATAGTGTAATGTCACAGAGAGCTTCTCTGGCCTTATTAGTTGAGTGGGCTGTGCTTTAGAACCAGAATAATGAGAAAATCAACAGCAGAGCTTTTATTCGAAAAAGTACTTTAGGAAATCGTGCTAAATCATCGAGCTTTGTAATCTGTTAAAAGCATATCGCATTAAATATCTCTTAATTTTATCGTATTAAAACTTTTTTGTCATCCCTGTAGTGTAACGGTTATAGCTCTGGACTGTAGAACTGGGAGCCTCTGTTCGATTCCCGGGTAAGTCTTGGTTGTAAATTGTCTTATGAAGTTGGAGTTATTTACTTATTCAAAGTAACAAAGTCTAGTTCTAAATTTAATAATACTATTCAATTTTAAAGTAATTAAATGGTTATTTTTCCCCAGTTAGTATTTAAAATGTCTAATAATGTATTGATTACAAAAATTAATCCTTCAAAGACTCAAATTTTATGTTTTCACTCATAATTTTAACATAACTTAAATTTAAATGAAATAATTACAAGATTTAATAACAGTAAATCTAACTTCAAATTATAATGTGATTTATAATTCAGATCATTGTAGCATATGAAGTATAAATGATGTTCTGATCAACATAGCTTCATATTATATTTTAAATTAATAAAATAAATTGTGTTGTCAAAAATAATATAAATAATATTACAAAAGGTAACAATAACCTGAAAAAATTAATTTTCATCTTCACTGCATCTACTTTCTGCCATTGATGTTGGTCTTATTCGTAACGTGTTTTGTAAAATTGGTTATGTTCTTCCGGAATATTCTTTATGATTTTTCAAACATTTTGTTGTTGCTTAATTGGTATTTTCTCACTATAAACTTTTTCGGCAATCCATATGGGTGTTACTTTTAATAAAGAATTAACTTCAAGGAGTTATTTTCTTCTTCAAAATAACGAATATTCTCAACGTCAATTTAACCCTTAAGCGGTCCGTTTATGCTAATTTTTGTCTATTGGACGATATGCTTATACATGTAAAGATAATTTTAAAGACAAAAAAAATGAATTTCGAAATTTTTGGAGGTATCGCCTTACTCAAACAACCGATTCAGTTTAACTTAATGAAGAGAGAAAGCGGTGAAAATTACCCCCCCTCCCAAGCCTGATGGATTCGTGTTAACGACTGAAGAGATATTTCATTTATGAAAGGTAAAATTCATATCGTATTCAATAAAAAAGTGGAATTTTTTTTAGAATAATTATTTAATTAGTGTCATATTTTGTAACGTAACGGGGGAGGGTTTTTTATTCTCAACCAGTGTATCAACCATTTCTAATGTAATTTACTCAAAATATGTAACCTTTTTTTTATTTAAAAAAATGTAAGACAATGTATTTTTCACGTTTCTATTATTTCCTGTGGTTTGTCTTTTGAATGAATAGATTTTGTGAAACATGAACAAAAATGGATTGTGCTACTTGTTGCATGCTGCTCTTGTTGTGCAGCTCTTGCCTAGAAGTATTAATGATTGTTAAATGTTATGTGTTACTCAAATTATTGATCAATGAAAAATAAACTTAAAAGAGATATGCAACTTGGCTAATATACAAAACAGATGATTGAAATTTTATATTAAAAAATTTTTAGCCAAGGAAGATGGCGCCACGAGTTTTTACATCATCACATTATTGTTTAATTAAAAAAATAATTAACACATTTTTAAAGGAAATTTTTAAGAGTGCCAAAATATTTAAATATTAAGTTGTACGGCTATTTTCGAAAAATCGAATTTTTGGGTCAGTTTTATTTTCGCTAGCTCTTTTTTAAAGAAATGTAAACTGAAAAGTTTAGTTTCTTTTTAACAAACAAAATCCTTTCATGTGAAACTAAGCATTTTTTTAAACTTGTCAAAAGTTACAACAAAATTCAATAAAATTTCTTTACTTTAAAAAAAGCGAGGGGGAATTATATCGAAACAAAGTTTCAATTTACGGTGAAGAATTTTTTTTTCAAGCTTTATTACAGTTCAAATAAAACCCGTTATATTTTGATTCTTGATATCCGCAGAGTTCGAAAAATTTTCATCTGGAATTCCAAGTGCTCAGTGCTGCTCCTCAATTTCGCCCATAGAAATTTCGAGCGTGCTTTTGTTGCTGAGCAACGGCTGACGTCACGGTCCTTTCACTTACATGTGTTTCCCCGTATAAAGAGAAAGCATCGACCGGCTAAAGTTGACAACGCAGGGATTCTTCATTAACTGGTAAATGCTTTTTTAATAAAGTATTTAATTTTTAAATATCTAAAATAATCCTATGTAAATATTTTATGTCATAATTTTTGGTATTTTCTTGCCAGTTGCGCAGCTTATATATAAAACTGCGCGAAGGTCGTGTCACAACCTTTCTCGTGTTCCATTTCCGCCATCTTTGTGTTACTGCTTCTTGTCGCATACCGGTGCGTATCAAAGCAGTGCTCGATACCCCGCCGTAATAACTCATTCTTGTATCTTTTCAGTGTTTAACCAAATATTACACTAAAAATGGATAAAGACGAATTGGTGCAACGGGCCAAGTTGGCTGAACAAGCTGAACGGTACGATGACATGGCATCGGCGATGAAACAAGTGACGGAAACTGGAGTAGAGCTCAGTAATGAAGAACGAAACCTTTTGTCAGTAGCTTACAAAAATGTTGTTGGTGCACGAAGGAGTTCATGGAGGGTTATCTCTAGTATAGAGCAGAAAACGGAAGGCAGCGAAAAGAAACAACAAATGGCAAAAGAATACCGCGAAAAAGTAGAAAAAGAACTGAGAGAAATCTGCTACGACGTTCTAGTAAGTAATTTATGCTCACAAATACAACTAGCTTTAATCTTTTATAATTCGTATCTGAATTATATGACAGGTTATTGGTTTGTTGTCAAATGCATGTGCTAATGTAAAACGTTGTTTTTGACCATCAGGAACATGAATACTTTACTCCTTACAAAATCAAGTTTAATAATGTTGCTAACTTCTATTGTAGGAAAAACGTGACTAACAAACATAAACCAAAAAACCTACGTACTTCACGTTTTGACAGGTGCATGCATTTGACGTACCTAGGTAACCCAATGTGCCTTGTTTGTTTAGTAATTAAGCGTTTCAAATGGTATAGATCACTTTCATTGATCTTTAGAAATAATCTCTAATGAAGGGAAATGGCTTTTGGGATTACCATAATCTCAACCTGTCAATATTGCTCTTAAGTCCTACATGGTTTAGCAAATTTATCGTTCCGTCAGTATAGTCGTATTTACAAACTAAGTTCCTTTTAAGCCAGAAGGTGCATGTTAAGTGCTATTGGAAACATCGTACTCTCCCTTTTTGGAAAAAGGGGCGTGTGCAATTATAATAAATTTAGTCAACATCTAAATTTTGCAGGGAACCATTAAAATTTCTTGTTCAAAAGTTATTTTGCTATATTATTTCTGTATGTAAATAAGACTATTGACTTGTAATTAAGCTTGTTTGATGATCATGGCATACAGTGTATTGACTTAGCTCTGTTATGATAGCATACATATGAGGTCATAAAGCAGTCATTACTCAACGAATCAAGTAGCCTTGTGCTTTTCGAAGCTGCAGACCGATTATATTTTATCTGAACTATTCTTGGAAGAGATAACTTATTTTAAAATTCCACTATTTCTATGTTAAAAAGCGATAAGCATATAAAATAGTAGCAGAACAGCCCTAGAAAAATTCAATTTAAATTTGACAATTATTAAACATTGTTACACGAGACCAAAAATTCACTTGTGTTCTTGTATTGGCTATATCGGTTATTTTACGAAAGTTGTCCTATGCTGAAATAGAATTGAAAACTGCAGAATATCATCTAAAAACCATCGAGTAAAATAATTTTCTCCTACCAAGAATGTGGGATTTTACCCCTAGAAGTAGTACATGTAGCTTGGTCCATTTTTCATTCGAGACTTGATGATTTCAATGCAAATTTAAATCTTCCCAGACAAAAAACTTGAATTTTTAAATACTATTTTATTGCCCATGACTAGAGCTTTTTATCAAGACTTAACTAGAAAGGTCTAATTGACAAAGAAGCAAATGGGTGATTTCGGGTAAATTGGTATATTCTTGACGGTGGACAAAATAGAATTTCGGTGTATAGCTTAAATATTGAAATAGTAAAACTTAATTTGCTTTATTGTCTTCAATTTACTTGTAATTAAGATAGTCAATTTACATTTGACATTCCTAATTAAAATGAATGATTATTTGCAGGGCCTGTTAGACAATTTCCTTATCCCCAAAGCCAGCAATGCTGAAAGCAAAGTTTTTTACCTGAAAATGAAGGGTGATTACTACAGGTACCTAGCAGAAGTTGCAACAGGGGATCAAAAGAACAGTAAGTCTAAGTTTAAAAATTTAATCCTTGTAATAATTTGACTGGCGTATATAAATGTGTTTCTTATAGGCAGGCAATCCTAAACTAATGTACTTGAATGTAAATTACATCTAATAATTGGTAAGAACATGATATCATTTCAAGTTCAGTTGATTAAAGACATGCTTACAAGTGTATTGTGGATACATTAAACGATTCAAATTTATTCTACTAAATTGGGTACTTTCTACCCAAGGTGCTGGCTAATGTATAATAAAGAAAGGCTGGGATCAGATTTACTGTACGGTCCCCCTTGGCGCGATGTTATCGGATTTGGCGATAAAATATATTTTCTGGCAACCTGTCTAACTTCGACTGAAGATTCGAATTCTATGACTTTGCACCAATGCGTTTTCCGGCAACCCTATCGGACCGTTGGTTGAGTTTTCATAAGAAATATTACCATACGATCTTTTCTTTGAATCGTGGTTTTTAAAAAAAGTCGCCAAAATACGGACTTTTGGCGCGATTTTGGAAAGTTCGCCAAGGGGGACTGTACAGTAAATCTCTACCAAAGGCTGAATAGATTTACTTTGTTACAACTGTCGTAAACATGGACATTTAATTTTTAATTCTAAGGTTTACCAGAACTTTGAGTTTACTCAAAAGTTGTTAAATCTCTTTCAATAAGTAAAGGATGATAAAAGAATATTGTTTACACTATTTTTAATAGATTGAGCTAGTTCTGAAAATAATCTTGTAGTTTATGAAACAATTCAGTTTTTCCAAACAATTTTTTGCTTTATATGAATCTTTTGTGCTCAGGTGTTGTTGAAGAATCACAAAAAGCTTACCAAGAAGCATTTGACATCAGTAAAAGTAAAATGCAGCCAACTCATCCTATACGCCTAGGGCTAGCCTTGAACTTTTCAGTGTTTTATTTTGAAATACTGAATTCCCCAGACAAAGCATGTCAATTAGCTAAACAGGTATGTTTATATTAATGTTATGTTCATTTTTAGGTGTTGTTGAGGAATCGCAGAAATCTTATCAAGAAGCATTTGATATCAGTAAAAACAAAATGCAGCCAACTCATCCCATTCGCCTGGGATTGGCTTTGAACTTTTCTGTATTTTATTTTGAAATTCTCAATGCACCTGATCGTGCTTGTCACCTTGCTAAACAGGTAATCTAAGGTTTAGAAGTTTTCTGCATCTGCCAGTTGCAACTAACAGCATGTTACGATGAAAAAACGCATGCTTTTTGTGGCCTCTTGAAGGTTTGTTTCCCATTAGAAGATTAAAACTAACATTTGTGTATATTCTAGGAAATCTTTTAAATCATTCATTGTGGAAATGTTAATAAAAGTAAATATAACAATATTTTCAATTGTTGGCAATCTGTTCTTTTTAAGATGCATGCTATAAATTTTGTATGCATATTAATCCCTTGTTTAAAACGCGACTTAATTCTGTAACCTGGTGAATAGGAAATTGCATCCTAATTTTAGTTAAATTTTCTTTGCAAAAAAAGCTTAAGAATCTGAATATAAAAAAAGCTTCCAGTGTCTGACTTATTTTTAGTGCCAGTTACTTTAATTGTACAACCGTAACTCAATTCACATATTTGCTTTGAGATTTCTTGTTTGTGTGCTTTTCAAATATGGCCTCAATGTTTTTTTTTTTCTTTTTCAAAACACTCAGAATGATAATGGGCAGAATTTAGTGACTGTTTCAGATGGATATCACTATTTTAAAATTAAGTCTCAGAAAAAAATCAAGGTTTTTTTTATGATTTAAGACTGAAGTTTATGTAAAAGAAAAGCACGGAATTCTCTATTGAAGTACGGCCTGTTTCTGTTTTAACTAAAATGTTAAAGTGTAATGAACATTATTGCATGGCTCTGTTTTGAAGTAATTAATTATTTTTGTATTGATAAACAATAGGAATATTTTAAGCAGTTGGCTATGCCACAAAGTGAAAGGATAAATGTTGGTAATTGTACTTGGATACATTTTTACACTTACAGGTCCATATTAATAATTTTTTTTATTTTTAGGCTTTTGATGATGCAATAGCAGAATTAGACACACTTAATGAAGACTCTTATAAAGACAGTACACTTATCATGCAACTTCTAAGGGACAATTTAACAGTAAGCATCTTTTAATTGGCATATTTAAGTTATTGTATTACTTTATGATGTGGACTTTTGTAAACAAAAATCTATATCTAGCTATACTGACATTTCATATGTTTGTTCACTAGACTGGGGCTTTGAATTATCTTCTATATTGTAAGAAAGAACGTAACCTTCAATCTCATCAGTTTGTGCAAAACTTAAATCTCTTAAGCTTTTGAAATAAACTAGATATCTAAAAAAAAATACCTATATTTACACATAAGATTTACAAAACTGTAGATGAAGTTGTATATTTAATTGTTCAACCTTGGGTTTAGGTTTATGTACGGTCAAAGACTTAGGTTTGTAAATATAGCAGTAGTAGTTGACTATTGTACTCAAATTAAGTAACATAGTGGTTTTTCTAAAGCAATGTTGATCATAATAAATACTACTATTATGCTTAAGAAAAAAATGGTTTTTAACTTTATTATAGACTAATTTAGTTTTACAACCACACGGGTGTCTGCCACTGAGTCTTTGCTATATTTGAACACCTTAAGTCTCTACCTGCAATATTTTGCATATATTTATTCTTCAAATAGTATTTATTGTTGTTTTGTTTTGTAGCTGTGGACGTCAGATACCCAGGGTGATGGTGAAGAACAACCTGAAGCTGGTGACAACTGATAGTCGTGCAGCACTACCTATTTTGAACACGTCCCCAGCCTCAAACAAAAGCCTTTAATTGTTATTGATTGCACCACCATCTGAGCATAGCCCAAAACTGTTTGAAGATCATTAGTTTACATTAAAAAAAAACTCAACAGTGATGCCTTCAACTGGAATTGTTTGAAAAAAGAAAAAGCCTTGTGGTATGTGTTATCTCTGGGCACTCATCATTTGCTGCAGAGTGGAATGGGCATGCCAGAACTCAGCCACAAAAAGCTGGTGGTTTCTTTTCTTTCATTGTTTCTCCAAAGCCAGACCTCACAGGTTTTTGCTCAATATATGTTGAATACCAATCTCGTGAGAGCAGAACTTGTAGAGTCTGGGTGAAACTCAGAATTAGGAATATCCATACAGCAGAAAGTTTCATGATTTTGTGCTCTGCAATAGTCTTTATTCTGTTTAATTTATGGCCAAACTTGTCATTTCAGTTGACTTTAACCTGTGTCAGTAACTCTGTTAAAATGTGGTGGTAGCTAAGTTATTTTGATGACTCGACTGTGACGTGAAAAATATCCTTTGTTCTTTTAACCTAAATTCTAATACGGCCCAAAATTAAACTGTTATATTTATTTTTAAAATTAAAGTAACTTAGTATTTTTTATATCCATATGGTCAGTATTAGTTTATGTTGGACGATTTCATGGTTTAATCAATAACAAAGACTACTATTGGCCTTAGTGGGTACATCAAAATTAGTTAAACAATTTCTAAGCAATGTCACACATCCCATACATCTTGTGCTTGCGTCTTTTTTAATATAAAGCTGTGTAGAACAAATTGTCTACTTCAGATAAATTTCAAGTCTGTTATTAAAAGTAACACAATCTGCTAGAAATGTTGCTGAAAGCTTCATTTATACTTTTTTCTGTATATTGCATACCAAGCCAAATGTGAAATTTTCAGCAGTTTAAAAGTATAATTAAAAAGTTATGATGCTTTTCTTGTTTGTTATTTTTGTGAATTTGTAATTTACACACATTAATAAGATTATATTTTTATTCCTAGTTACAGTATGTTTAAATATTAAGTTAAAATAGATTTTTGAATGCTCTGTAATTTAAACTTTATATTATGGTTAATGTAAACTGTTTTACACATACTAAAAGAACAATCTTGAATAAAGCTTTTGTCTTTTTTGAAAATCAAGTTAATTTTGGTAAATCTTTGGCTTTTATTTATTTTAAAATTGATAGATATATAAATTTATCTCATTCATGTAGTTCATGTTTCAAGTTCCTATCTATTTTCCTACCTCGACAGTTTCGTAAATCTACTGATTTAGGGCAATTTTGCTCTTGCAGTGTTTAAAACCTTCAGCTGTCAGAATCTTAGCTTCAATCTTGTGTATCTGAGGTCAAATGACAATTTGCCACCCTTAAAATAAGTTGTTGGATGCCTAATCAAGTGTCGCCCGTCACTTGACTGTGGTTCTGTTAGCGGCTGTTTCTAATACTACTTGTTGGAGATTGTTACACCCAAACCTTGGCATAATATGTCAAATTGATAACTAAATATTAGTGTTAAACGCCTATGGCATTTAACATAACCATATATTGAGCTCTTTAACGTGAATTTTAGACAGTAATTTTTTTTGTACTTAAATTGGGCTTCATCTCTGCTTGTCAACCTCACTGGGCTCCCATTAGTTAAGAGTTGTTCATTTCAAAGATTTGGGTAATGTTTTTACCTAATATGCTGCCATATCAAACTTAGTTTTAAATGATACACTGAAAGAAAATTGAGATCAATGGTTTCTTAAAAATAAAATTTTATAGCCGTTATCTTTTAATACCAACCATTGAAAGGGGCAGCTTAGACCCAAGCTTTTTACACTAATAACTTCTTATTAAATAAATTATTTAAAAATGGGCTTGACGTTTTCAATTGGTGCAGTAGGTACTAGGACTTCATACTGTGGCCTAAGTCACCATATTCGACGGTGTTAGTATACAGGTTAATTTTTTTATTTAGAAAATTCACAATTATTTCTACATAAAATTTCAGAAGCTTCAATTAAGTTTTATATCAATTGGGAACTTGTGGAATTTTCGATAAAATGAACTTTCAGAACTTAGCTTATTGCGAGGGTAACTTAAATATTCAACAATAAAACAATTTATGGGTCAATTATCTCTGATTTGAACGTTTGACGAGGGATACTCATCTTGATGGTTGCAGGGTCGGCGCTTGTATTCAGCTAAAGACCGACGTGTTGCTAATGGTGGCTGGGGCACGTTAATATATCGTGGTCACAAAGTCCTTGTTCCCATACCAAATTAATTTCTCTGGGGGTACCAGGTCAGGGGGTTATCGGCCTTTGATCTGGATCAAAATTCCGATATGTGAGTGAGAATGGATGTTGTGAAAGGGACCTTCCTGTAAAACGGATGTGTCATGCTGACGAGAAAAAGTCGGACTTCCTCCCTTGTGGCGCTCTATAAAAACGGAAGCCGCCCCACTTCGCCTTAACATTCTCTCTTTGGAGTTCATCACTTTGGAATTTCATCATTTCATCATTCTTTTCGATCATGACGACGGTCATGCCTTTCACGACGATGATGAACGGAGAGACAGAGGAACAATTTCGCTACCGGCTAAGCCAGCCTGGTGCACTCGAGGCCGAAATGAGACGGATGAAGGAGCATTTTGAACAGTCTATGAGAAATATTGATGAACAACGAGAACGGAAGAGAGCTCTCATGGAGACGGATGTTGTACCGCAAGTTGTGGCTAATATCCCCACCTCCAACCAGTTTCAAGCCTTGGCCGAGTCCATGGAGCTGTCGTCGGATGCCCAATTCCCGGCGGCAGGGACTGTAACCCCGGATGCCCCATTCCCGGAGGGAAGCTCGGATGCCCGGTCCCAGGAGGGAAGCATGGATGTCCCGACGGCCAAGAAGGTCAAGCTAAATCCGGAAGCCCAATTCCCGGAGGCGGTTGACAATATCAAGCTTAATCCGGATGCCCAATTCCCGGAAGCGGTTGATATTAACATCAAGCTCAATCCGGATGCCCAATTCCCGGAGGCGGTTGATAACAAGATCAAGCTTAATCCGGATGCCCAATTCCCGGAGGCGGTTGATTTTAAGACCCCTGATGCCCAATTCCAGGTGGCACGCAGACCTGACCCGATTCTTTTCCTCGGAGGAGATATCGGCGATGCAATCTGCCTCCGCGTTCGCGATGCAGTGGGGGGTGATATAGGCTGCAAACCTTATCACAAGTTCGTCAAGATTTACCCACGAACCCCTGATGAGGAAACTAAGATCCTGGCCATACTTGCCGATGCTAAGGCAGGATTCTTTCGCCACTCGCATCGCAAACGCCCCATCCTCAAAACGGTCGTCAAGGGCTTGCCCCGCGACACCGATCCAGCAACCATCACTGCCGCGCTTGCCGCGGAGGGTTACATAACTGAAAGAGTAGCCCAGATGACAAGGGCTCGTACCAAAGCCCCTCTACCGATATTCCAAGTCCTGGTTGTACGGACTGGGAACTTCAAGGAGATTTTCAACCAACGCAGCCTCCTGGGTAAGAAGGTTACCTTCGAACCATACAGGAAGGTCTCGCGCATCCCACAGTGCTACAACTGCCAGAACCACGGGCACGTTAGTAGCCAATGCCACATGGGTGCCAGGTGTCGGTACTGCGGTACTCGGCCACGGTCGGTACTCGGCCACGACTCCCGTACCTGCCCCACCCGAGCTGATTCCAACGTCCACTGCTGTGCCAACTGCGGTGGCCCCCACCTTAGCTCCTCCGTGACCTGCCCGGAGCGACCAAAGCTCCCCAAAAGGGAGCTTCCCGAGCGTGCCGCCAGGTGGCAGCACCCCAAGCCTCGCCTCCAGACTGCAGAAGACCCTGCGTCGCTTTTCGAGGCCCTCACATCCGTGAGAGACGCCATTACAGACGTCTTCGGGGACATCCCCACGTTCATCAAGAAGGCAGCGGCCCTTTCCGCCGCTACTACCAAGACCGACAAATGTTGGCTCTCTTCAACCTTATCGAGCCATAGAACGCGGGCCTTCGAGCCTAAGATCATTCCTAGTAAAAGTTATCGCCTTTACGGCACTTTTTCGATGAAAGAGAAAGGGCGCTTCGCGCCGATGCTCTGATAGTTAGTATCGATTTCCGATTTCCTTCGCCTTAAAATCGGGTAGTTCTCTACCCCGGGCTGGGCTCGGTTTCGAGTGGCATGGGAAACAACAACACAGACAGAAAGTATAACCGATTAGTCTTGGTCTGGTGTACCTAGAGAGCCTAAATAAAAGAACGAAAGATTTATCCAGGCACCCTAGGTGTACCTTTCAAAAAAAATTTTTTTTGTGGTTGGGGAACGGAAATATAATTTGATCGTAGGCAGACGTCTGATAGGCGGAATGTATAAAATATAGGTCCCTGATGTCATAGATACCTTTCAAACAAAATTAAATTTTTTAAAAAAAATTCGATTGTTTAGTACGCAGGAATTTCCGTCCTGTGAACACCTTTCAAATTCTATATTTTTTTTAAGAAGTAAGAGAGACTAGATATTTTGTCAATTGTTTTTCGTACATCCTTTTGTCCATCGGTGCATTTCCCCATACGCATTTTCAATTTCCGTTCTAACCATCATATTTAAACTTTTTTCTTTCTTCTTTTTGAAAATTATGAAATCAAATCAACAGTAGGTACTGTAGGTAAAGGTTGCTACGCACCCGACCCGAGGCACGATTTTATCACAGCAAAATAAAAATAATAAAACTAAGTACGTATTTATACATTTATTCCAGAGGTGCCGATCCCCCTCCAGAGCTAACGACGCACCCCCCCCCCCTAGAAAATTATTACCCTCCCCCCCTAAAAAAGAAAAAACGGTGAGGATTTTTTATTTATATGCACTAATGGGAGTACCTAACCAAAGTAGCCTCTAACTACATCTTTACGGTGTATATAGAAAACCTTATAGTAAAATGATATTTCAAGTACCATCAAATTGGGTAACTTAACTTTATCCCAAGAATTAAAACCCTAGTACTGACTTTCTTCTTAAATATTTTTCTACTGATAGGTCAAAGCAGAGTTGCCTCTAATCGAAAAAGGGAAGCACCTTTTGGAATATCTTTTATAATACGGAATTACAAGATATTTTTAATTTTCCTTTAAAAAGGTTTTCTTTATAGCCAAAGCTATCGGAATCTAAATAATTGGTAAAAATTCCGCTCAAAATTTATGTAATTATATTATTTTTTAAAACAATAAAAATAGCCGGACACGTGATCCAATCAAAAACGGCTTCCAATTCATTCCCTCAATTCTTAATACATAAAAAAAAGTTTATATTGGAATAGCTTTTTATTTAATACAACACATTTGACATTATCAAACACATCAGAATTATTTTATAATGTTTACAGAGATTGTTTCATTTAAAAAAACCTAAAATTTAAAAAATTAAAGTTAAATATAACAAAATTCTTACAGTGAAACTCGGAATTGCACTATTTAATTATATTCAATTACCCAGACCCGTCACATTTGAGACAAGACGACAAGTATTTTCCTACTGATTCTAAAGCAATCATTTAGTTAATTTGGGTTCGAGTCTAATTTGGCGGGAAAAAGTCAAAAATATTATCCGAAGGTCAATAATTCGTAAAAATGTTATACAAAGTTAAGTTCGAAAGATTTATGAACCAGCTGCAAAATATGGCGGGAATATCTCATTGATTCCATTGGCAAACTATAATGCGAACGTCATCAATTCACCGAAATGTTTTATAAACTGCGTGAGATTTATGAGTGTTTACACTTTGTTACAGTGATCGGATTGTTTATTGGAAATAATTGTCAGAAATCGTATCGTCTGGTAGACGCCAACGAACATAATTTATAAGTCCTTTTTTTCCTGGTGTTGTTTTGAATTATGGTTACCCATCCCTATTCTTTGAAGGCAAAAATATAAAAAAAAAAATTAGCCACTTGATTTTCTTGCCACTTTGTGTTTTATTTTAAATCAAATAAAAATTCGCCAGAGTACAAGTTCTGAGCCCCCCCCCCCCCCCCCCCCCCCCCCCCCCCCGGTGTTGCGTCGGCTGGGGGGGGGGGGGGGGCAGATAATGAGTAAGAATAAGAGTTAGCTGAGTTTTTTTTTTATCAAGATTGGCTGTTTATTAAAAAAATTTTATTAAAAAAATTCAACCCCCCACCCCTAAAATTTCAACGACGCGGTCTGCGTCGTTGACCCCCCTTGTAGGCACCCCTGTTTATTCAAAGTCACCTAGGACAACACCAAATATTTTCTGAATCACAAACTTTTTCAATAGTACTTCCAGTAAATTTGACACTATTGCCATAATATCTGAAAAATAACAGGCTGTTGGATGTACATAGTTCCAAATATCAGTGTGTGGTTCTACGCAGTGCATAAAGAAATTTTCACTGGGCAACATTAGTTTTAAGAATAGTTGGAGGATGTGGTATAACTTTTTTTTTGTCTCGTAGAAATTTCGGCTTGTAAAAAAATATGTATTCAAAAATTAAAAAACTTCTGCTTTTATATAATTTTTTAAAAAAATGCGTAACAGCTTTAAGTAAATACAAAACTAAAAAAAAAAAAAGGTGTGCATCACTATACGACCTTCAAATACCGCTCAAGCTCAATAAATTTCAATAACTGTAAAATTTAAATAGTTCTTTGGTAGCTACCCTTTGCGCATGCGAAATTTTCGTGAAAACTTAAGATGTCCGACAGGTACTAGAAAGTCGTACACAAATTTGAAGTCCGTATAATTCTTTTAGTTCGATTTATAGAGTGTTATCAGACAGATGTTTTGATTTTTATGTTTATTCAGATGATGTTTGATTTTTATGTTTTGCAATATATAATGTAATCTGTAGAATAGTTTTTTCTAAATACTAAAAAAAAAAAAAACAGAAAAAAAGATAAACGTACTCCCCGTGTGCGAAAATTTCTATTCAATGGTGTGGGTGGTAGGTTTTCGAATTAGTGCAATCCCTACTTTTTTGAAATATTGCAAGCTTATCAAGAACGTGGTTATTTTATTCGAAGAATACAAGATAAAGAGAAATTAATAAGGACCCCGGACCCGTAGTTATATAATTCTTTCGCATTAAAAAAGAAAAGTAGGCTGGATTGCTTGATAAGTTCTTCATCGGAACGTCTGTTGGTGGTGTTGGGAAGTTGATAGTGTGTCGTTTAATGAAGAAAACAAATATGTAACTTCTTTTGCCTTATTCTTTCCCTGATTCAGACTTTTTTTTAAAACAGAAATTACGAAGAGCTAATTTGTCAATCCGACTGTGTTAAAGGTCAAAAATGAGAAGAAATAGGCTGCGTTACCAAATAATATCTGGTGGATCCGGTGGATCATGATGGATTCAGTTTCAGGATTGGTAATTTTATTTGATTCATTAAATATATATCATATATGTTAGAATAATTGGTATATATCAATGCTTATTTTAAGAGTTGTTTAGTATTTGTTTAAAATCATATCGAATGATAAACTGCTCTGCTGCTAATCGTTTCAGGTCAGAAAGGAAAATCAAATGAGAATGCATTTGATAGTTCGAAGCCAATGTGGAAGACTGGAAACTAATTGTTTAACTCTATAATCTTCACTTATCAGACAACTGGAGTTATTTCCGATAGAAAAAAATGAAACTTTCTTTAGCATTTTGAAAAAACTTAAGAATAACTTTTGAATAAAACATATCAAAAGGTAACAAAACAAATCTTGTCTACTAAGTCAAATCAGCCGTTATCAAATAAACTACAAGGTTTAGATATGAATCCTGCCTAGCATTGTGTTTAAACAAAAAAAAAGAGAGTGAAACATATCAATCTAGAACATCTATCAAACTCTTATGAAATATCAGTTCAAGATAAATTTGTGGTTTTGAAAAGATCAGACTTAGTTTAAATATTTTGTTGATATTTTTAACGTGTGTAATTAGGTTCGTTTTTTTTAAAAACATGTCAACTTATTTAGAAGGATTTCACAATGAATTATTGTTTAACAAAATGAAGTACACTGATTTTGGAAAAACTGGGCTTAGGGTTTCAAAGCTTGGATTTGGTAAGCTAAATTTGGTAATTCTAAAGTAAAGTCACAATTTTGAGAAATTTTCCACATTAAAAAGTTTTGACCACTACTGTTAGAGCCTGTGTCTTGGCTATGTTAAGTAAATATTGTTTGTGTATTTTCTGTAAAACTGCTTTAAAAAAAAAAAAAAAAATAGTGTGTAAATTTTTAAATATAGGAAGCACCTATCTGTTTTTAAAAGAGTATGTATTTTGGGAGGTTGGTGTTAGAACACAAGCTTTTTGGTGTTATACAAAACAAACTAGTGTTAGCAATTAAATTTTATTTAAAAAAAACACCCTTATAATTATATACTTTTTCTTCTGTAGGTGGGGCTGAATTGGCATTGTGTTATGGAACTGCTAATGAAGACAAAGCAGTAGAATTAGTTATAAAAGCTATTAAAAGTGGTATTAATTATATAGATACTGCACCATTTTATGGTTTTGGGAAAGCAGAGATTGTTGTTGGAAAGGTATTTTTAGTTTTAATTAATTTTTTAAATTTTTTTTTATTTAAAGCATGGGGCAACTTTGATAATTTTACTATATGTTATATATTTTTTCTCAAATGCTTAAAAAGATTTTTTTTAATGAATTCGCAATGTAATTTAAATTAATAGATTTATTTAATATAATTTTTTTACACAATTAGTAATTGCAAATGCATTAAAATTGTCTTTCACTTTTAAATACAAATTATACATTCAAAATTCCACTTTAAATATAAATTGCTTATTGTTAAGTTTGTTAGTTAAATATTTAATAAGATATAAAACTTTGTGATAAAAAATTTTTGATTTTTTTATATACACTAACACAATTGGCATGATTTTATAAGTAGTAATACTTATACATGTCCATAAATAAGTTTATTTAGACAAACTAATTTAAATGTTGAATTTAATATTAATATATTATAAAATTAATGTACAAACTACACAACTGATCCCCATTTTCAAAATGTAATATTTATATTTCTTTTAGTAAAAGCAATTTGAGTTTTCTGAACTTTGATTTTACTTATCTTAACATAACTATACCAGATCTTACATTTAAACATATTTGGAGGCTTTGTCACTGGACTTTAATTATCTTTCATTATGAATATAACCATAATGGTCACTTTTCATGTTTCAGGCATTGAAACACATCCCTCGACACGTTTATTATTTAGCCACTAAAGTTGGAAGATATGGTCCTGATTTGGAAACGTTGTTCGACTTTTCTGCAGAACGTACACTGAAAAGTGTACAAGAGAGTTTTGATCGTTTAGGTGTTGATTACATAGATATTTTGCAAGTAATAATTCAGAAATAACTTTATTTTAGCTACTAATATTAATATTTATTTAGCTTATTGTAAAGTTTTTTTTTAATATAAATTGATTTTTCAGATAAAGAACTTTTTTTAAACCACATATGAAGAGTACAGGGGAAAAACCGCTTAATTTCGTTGAAAACTTTCCTCATCAGGCATCTTTGGCGATGATAGTGAGTAATCGCCTAAACTGGTGTAAGGAAACCAGTTTCTCAATTTTGTTGTGCATTTTCTCTCACTGCAACCCTGAAATTCAGTTCGGCGTTATATTCAAAAGACTGTGTTTATCATTATGTTAAGCTTTAAAAATAAAGTACGATTGATTGAAAATCACGAATTTTTCCAAAACAATTAAGAGAAATTTTAAGATTCGTAAATTAATTGAAAAGTCCTAAACCACGACTTTTCTACCTACCGAGATTAACCAAGGAGACGGCCTTGGATTAACGCGATGCACGATTCCGACGCTTGGACCAAGCGAAGAAGAAAGAGAAAAACCGGTTTCCTGTCGCCAATGTCCACCAAGCAGATACAATTACGGAACTACTCCTAAAAAATCAAGCGGTTCTTCCCCTGTACTCTTCATATGTTACCATTCATGTGATGTTTTACTTTGTATTTCCCTTAATTGTTTTCTTCATGAATTTCTTTAAGATTTAAATGTAGAATACATTTTTCCTGCACTGATAAAAAAAAAACTGTATTGTATTATTTTTCTCTTTGTAACAAAATAATTAGCTTATTTTATTGATAATTGATACATTTTTTTTTCAAAGAGATTGTTGTTTATTGATATTTTTTAAAAGATTTTCCTATTTGATTGGAGTATAGTCCGTCTGTCACTTCTTAGCATCTAAAATATTTTGATCATGGAAGATTCCACTTTGAAAACAGGTAGAGAACCTAAAAGAGGCAGGTTGAAAATCCCATGGCATTTGGCAAACACAAGGATTATTGGGTTATTTGGTTGGAAATAATGTGTCACAGAAAAACTACGCATGGGTTATTGGTGAAAGGAAGATTATAATAGTTAATTGCTGATGGTCATCATCAATTGCACATTCATTTCTTTTCTATCTTGACTTGATCATCAATAGATTTGCATCATCTGTTGTATGTATTATTAAACACATTCAGTATCACCACAGGTAACACTATAAGTCAATATATAGCTATGCAATAATAGTGAACCCGATCTAGGTTCGAACTGCACTTTACTTGAGAAACTGTTTCTACACCTTAAAGAAATATGCACCTTCAAAAGCAATGAATTGCCAAATATAGTAACTCTTGCCTAAACCAAAATTTTCCTTACCCTTTTTCAAAGTGAACTCTTCCACAATCAAATATTTGAGATGCTAAGAAGTGACAGGTGGACTATAACTACTGTTTATAACACATGTTTACTTTTTTCAGGTGCATGATATTGAGTTTGCTAAAAGTACTGATATCATTATTAATGAAACCCTTCCATTGCTCCAGAAGTTGAAAGATATGAAAAAAATAAAATACATTGGAATAACCGGATATTCTCTAAACGTGCTAAAGTATTTTATAATTTGTTTTGCAATGCAATGCATATTTCAAATATATAAAAAAAATTCATTTATTTAGATAAACTGATTTCATTGATTATCAAATGATAAAATTCCAAATACAATAGAGTTTTTTTTTTTAAATGATCTATAAAATTTGTACATAAATTTCAAGAATTCATTAAATTTTTTTTTTTTACAAAATAATAAATATACTATAAGAATATTATTTTAAAAAACAAAAACACATAAAATTTTATTTGGAAATTGTAGATAAGTTGTTAGAAATTTTACAAAGGAGAATCCAACCACACTAAATTAAAACACATGATCAACAAGAGATTTTGCTTGTTTTAAGTATCTTTCACAACATCTACTAATGACGCCTCACAATTATTGTTAGCTCTCAGTGGGATTGGGCGAAAATTTAAAGGGGTCGAAGTTAGACGCTCTACAATTTTAAAGTAGTACAGCGTCTCACTTCGACCCCTTTAACCAAACGTCTGATCACACTGAGAGTTAACAATTATTATGAGGCATCATCAGTAGATGCTGCTAAAGATACTTAAAACGAACAAAACCTTTTGTTGGCTTTGGGTTTTATTAGTATGAGTTGCATATTCTAGATCCCATTAGGACTTTTCTTTTAGAAAGTGTTAATTTTTTATGCTTTTTAGTGTATATTTACCTATATTTTATACTACTGTATTAAACTAGAGCTTTATATTTTAGGGAAGTTTTAGAAAAAAGCAGAGTTGAAATCGACGTGGTTCTTTCTTATTGCCGTTGTACTTTGTTTGATGACACCTTAAAAGAATTTTTACCTGTTTTCAAAGTAATTAAAGTTACTTAATTATTTGCTTTTATAAAACAATAATTGGAACATTTCAAAGTTAAGACAGAAAATAAGAATTAAAATCATAATGTTTGGCAAATATTTAATCAATATAATACATATTTTATTTAAAATATATTTAATTTAATTAATATAATTTATAAGATAATTTTTGGCAAATAAAGTTTTTGGCCAGGCAAGTATTAACTCAGTCGATAATAACTCTAAATGTTTGATTGGTATTTAAAAATAAATTGTTTTTTTTTAAGGTGATATGAATGCAATATCACCTATTTATTCTTTAAAATACAAATAAATTTAGCAAACAGTAAGTAATACTTATAGAATTTTTGAGGAAAAATAATTTGTTTAATAATTAATTGTAATATTTCTTAAAAAATATGTAGTTTTACACTTTTTTCTTCCCAAGAGATTTGTATGCAATTTTTATCTATTTTTCCCCCTTGCCTAAGTGGTTAGTCAAAGGTGTATATTTTTTTTTGGTTTGGACATTTGCAAAAACTTTACAGAAAAATAACAAAAAATATTTATTAATTCATTTGATTATTTGTTTTATAAGCTTTTAATAAATAATTTCAATTATATAAACAGTTTTTTTTATTTTAATGCTTGTTTTTTAGGCTAGAAATGTTGCAATCATCAATGCAGCGGTGCTAGGCATGGGTTTACTAACCAATAATGGTCCTCCTGCTTGGCACCCTGCAGGATCAGAAGTGAAAGAAATATGTAAGCAGGCAGCAAAGTATTGCCAGGTGATTTACCACTTTCCATTGTATAAGTTCGCATGCGCTTAAAAACCTGTATATGAGCGATTTTCTTAAAATCTTAGACTGCCTAAAAATAGTGTATTTTATTTTTTTTGGTTCAGTTTTATTTTCATAATGCATATGCAGTTAATTCATAGTTGCATGCAATTAATTCATATGCATATATTTTTATTTCTTGTTAGTATTTTAATAAGAAATCATTAAATTATAAAAAATAAATATTTTCATGACAGATGTTGTAGAGGGACATAAAATCTAAAGTTTTGAGAAAATGACCCATATAGCTATTAAATAATGCAACTTTTATTTTTTTAATTTGTTTTATAAGGTTGTTACCTTATAAAACTAGACTATAAGCGACCAGACGTCCATTTCCAAAAGTGCCTAATTAAAATATTTATTTTTAATTAATTGATTAATTAAAAAAATGTATTTTTAACAGTTTTTTATGAGTATTAAAGATTGTATATATTTTGTAATTCAAGATAATTTTTTTTTGTATTTAGCAGCATTTAATAAAAGTGATACTTATTATTTATTTATATTTTTTTAAGGAACAAAATGTGAACATTTCGAAACTTGCTGCATATTATTCATTTTCACAACCTGATATCAATATCCATTTAATAGGAATGGAATGGTAATATAGTCTCAATATAACTTGTTCTTCATATTCTTTTTTTTACCAATGATATATTTATACGACTGCTTCTTTATTATTAATTTATTTAGTGATGAATTATTAGAAGCAAATCTTCTTTCCTTACATAAAGAATTGACAGAGCACGAGAAAAATGTCATGGAACATATAATAAATATGTAAGGCATATATTTACAATCTATGATTTTTCTTATAAAAGTTTTGTATAAAAAACAGAATACTGCTATTATTATAATTTATAAGAAATATATATATTTTAAATTTAAGTTAAAGTAACATTACTGTTGCTTATAGTATAGATATTTTTCAGTTGCAAAAATTTCAAGATTATGTTTAATTTAGTATAGGATTCATAGGATTATTATGGTCATTTAATTAGCATCATTATTGGAAATGAGATTTTAAATTAAGAAACAAACAGAATATTCAGAATAAGTTCCACTGAAAATTCACCATTAGTATTTTAATGAAAAACTCATGCGGAGGGGGAAGGACAAGGATTACAATGCTAACAGTTAACTCTAAAAATAGTTAGGCTGCGTTCATTTAAATAAACCAGCCTATGAAACAAATCTTTTACAATTTAAATACCAGTAAAATTCAGAAGCGGAGAAGTGATTTGGCAATTTTATGCTTGTTAGTTATTTAAGTATTTTTTAAAAAATCTTTTCAGTTTATATTTTCAATGATTTTTTGTTGACATGTATAGATATTTTAAAAACATCTCTGTCAAGCACTGGGAAAATAAAGAGGTAACCCAATATTGGAAGAAAATAGAAAACTTGAGGTATTTCCTTCATAGTTTTATTTAAAAGAAAAAAACTTTTTTTCCCATCAATACCTACCTATAAGTGTAATTGCATTTAATTTATGGATCTTGTTTAAATGGCTTAAACTATTTTTTTTATTGTACTGAAAAAAATTAGTTACTAACTAGTACAAATGTATTGTTCTACAACTTCAATTTTAAATAATTATTGAAATGTTTATTAATGCTTAATATAAAATTTGAATGCTATAATATTAATAATGTTTTACCTATTTAATAGGAATTCTGAAGAAACGAGTTGAACAAAAAAAAGTGCCAAATTTTACATATCATTAAGGAATGTGATATTAAAAAAAAAATATATTGAATAGTTAAGTTTTTCATTAAATGATTACCATTGTATTTAAAAAAATAAAAAAAACATTACTTTTGAAGTAAATGTCTTTATTTTGACCTAATATTTTGTAAAGCATAGACTTTTATTTTTTAACCAATTCAATAACACAATTTGTTTTATGCAGTCCATACCTTTTAGCTTCCACACTATATTTATAAGATAAAAAGGGGAGGTTTTATAAAAGCTATGTCCATCAACTACTTCTAAACTACAATACATTGAAAATCTCAGAAAAATAATTAAATTCAAAGTACTTCAACTATTAAAAAAAACCCTACAAAATTTAACACTCATTTAAAAATTATAAGAAGGCAAATTTAATGGAATTATGTAAATCGCCATTTCTACTCCTGACAATCGCGCAAGAAACTTTAATCAGTTTGGAATTATGTTATAATATGTCACAATGAAATTCTTTGATTATTAGTATTTGTTTAGGAAGCATAAAGTGTTCTATTATATAATTTTGAAAAGCAGACTTAATTGCATTCATTAATGAATGACATTTTAATACTAATTATTCCTTTTGGTAAGGTGTTTTCATTGGCTTTTGTTTTTTAATTGGTATTTAAAAATAATTTTTTTTTAAGGTGATATGAATGATAGTTTTAATGTTGTATGTTAATACAACATCTTTTACTTTTAGCATGAGCAATATCACCTATTTATTCTTTAAAATACAAATAAATTTAGCAAACAGTAAGTAATACTTATAGAATTTTTGATGAAAAATAATTTGTTTAATTTTGATGTTTAAAAGTTTAATATAGAACTAAATACTGTGTTTAGGTTTATTTGTATGCATGAATTTTGTGAGGAAGCATTCTTAAGTGACGATTAATTTTACAAACCTAATTATTTTGTACTATTAACAGCAATTTATGAAATTTTATACAAAGTAAAGATAAAAATATGGTTATGACCCTTATTTTATTAGAATACTAATGATACTCTGATAAAATATGCTTGGCTCGAACCTTAATAATTGTGTGCTTACATGTAAGAAAAAATTACAAAACCAAATTAATATTAAATCTTTAATTCAAAATACAAATGTAACTGAATTCAGATAAAATAAAAACACTTCATGAACACTCCAAAGACTGCATAAATCTTTAATAATAAATAAAGTATATGTTTAATAAATTAAGTGTTCATTGTGTTTCACAGCATCATGTATCTGATAATCGAAACCAATTTATGTAACAAATAAGTTCATTAAACTGTTTAAATCGTTTTATAACAAAAGTATGTTCCAGTTTAAGGTATAACGTTTGTACTTAAAGCAAACAAATAACTTAATAAAAATCTTTCAGACAAAATTAAAGTAATAAGCAAACAAACTACCAGTGTGTAAAAAAAGGCATGTCACATAATGGATGAAGGCTTTCCCATATATAATGAGCTATATTATGAGTTATTCAAAGTCAGGCAACACAATTGGATTATAGAGCTTTCCCTTTTAACTGTTTCATCTTAGGAGCTCTTTTCTTCAATTCTCTGCGATGCTCTCGTTCCTAAAAGGATATAAAATTCAAATGAAACATTTTTTATGCTTAAAAAAAAACTTAGCAACAAAACTAGTATTTTGAAATTTTATATGCAAATATATATATATATATATATATATATATATATATATATATATATATATATATATATATATATATATATATTATATATATATATATATATAATATATATATATATATATATATATATATATATATATATATATATATATATATATATATATAATATATACAATTTTTTTACATAATATATTATTATAATTGCACAGATAGCTTTCAAGTAGACAACAGTAAATAATCAAAATTGAATCTTAATTCAGTGCATAAGGGGTTAATACATATTTGTTTCCTAAAAACAGCACCTTAATCATGTAGCAACTATAATTGCACCCTACCTCCCACTTGCGTTGTTTGTCTGGATCCTCTTCGTTCATCATTCTCTCCTTTTCTGCCCTTCTCTTCTCCTCCCTCCTGGCCTGAGCAGCCTCTTGTCTTTGAGCATGGGTTGTTTTGAGAAAAGCCTCTTCCACTCGCTGCCTGTTACGTTCAGCCTTTACTTTGGCCTGAGAAACAAGGCATTTAAGTTAAGACTTGAACCAATGCATTCAGCAACAAACAGTAAGTATTAAGCTATAGAAGATCCTGATTAGGATGACCAAACGTAGTTTTTTATGATTATTTATGATACGGTCAAACTTGGTTATAACGACAACTCGTTTATAATGCCATAAATAATTGGTCTCTTCAAATGCCCATATACCTTAATGTTATAACGACTTCCTTGCTAACAACAATTTTTAATTAATCTATGGTTGTAATGTTTAAAATATACGTTTATATGATATCGAAAATGCCTTCTCAAAGAAAAAGATTTTTAAAAAAATCTTTATCACTGGTAAAGTTTAATTTTATTCACCAAATGATGTGAAAAGTCGCTTAATTTGAAATTTATTGTCTGGAGAAGGAGAAAGTAAACTACTACTAATAGCACATAGGGATAAAATTTATTTAATAGATGTTATTTTATAACTTATTTAATAATATGAGTACATAATATGCATATTACATGATTTATTACACTTAATATTCAACCTTGTTTATAATGGTACTCAGTTTTAACGTCCTAAACATCACAGTCCCTTGACTGACGCTATAACCGACCTTGTATTTATAATTTGTTTTTACCTATGTTAGCGATTACAACGACCACTAGTTGAACCTTGAATTGCTCTTCTAAAACCATTATTGAATTTTCAAACTTTTTAAAGCTGTTCAAAAGGGGGTTGGAGAGTGTGGGGTGCAAACCATAGTTTTATAAAGTAAAAATAAATAAAATTTTACCTCTTTACTTAAATGGAATCGTTTGACCTTCTCTACAGAATAAAAGACTAGTTGCAGTAAGGGCTTAAGGTTTTCCATTATTTCTGGAGTGGTTTTCCCTTTGCCTGGAACTGAAAGCGTACATCAGTAATTTTACTTAACAATAGAAGTACAATAATTTTTTAAATATATACACAATTATAATAAATTTAATGAAAGATTGTGTAAGATACATTTACTTGAAACAGGCAACCTATATTAGTTTTTTGCTATGTGATTAATATAAAAATAAGTTTAAAACACTGTGCTAAATTTATTTGATAATTACAAAGCTGATATTTGAATGTTCAGTTAAACCACTGTAACCTGATAAAAAATAACTAAATTAGGAGAAAATGTCCTTCTCATTTGAACCATCAATTCTATTTTTCATCTACCTCGATCTACTTTTTACAAAAGTTGTAAATTGATTTTTCTGTTAATTCACTTCTAACAATTTTAGCTTAAAAAATATTTACTATACATTATATAATTGTGTAAAATTTAATTTAATAAATTTAAGTATTCAGAAATCATCTAACAAACTAATGTAAAATTTATTCTGATCAAAGTTGTTTTTGGACTATTTTTTTAAATCTCTTTAAAAAGCAAGGTTTTTTATTTTCTTTATGACTTGAACCTTTAGTTTTTAAATTTATTCTATTGTATGAAATCGATATATATTAAATTGTTATACTTACTACTAAATCCAAAAATGAGCATTTTCTTAGTGTCTGGCAATTTTGTCAGCTGAGTATCCCTAAAGACAAAGAAATCAAAATTAGGATCTTTAAGGATATATGACACATACTAATTTAAACATATTTAAAATTGTATAAACTTGACAGGTATAAATACTTATCAACTGTCAGGTATAAATAGAAATCAACTGTTCAACTCATAGCACTCTTCAATTATTTAAACAATCCTATTTCCAGACACACAATTCAAAAAGAACTTTTGGGGGAAAGGTGTTGTGGTTTTACTCTATTACAAAAGGACAATCGTGTAAGGGTTTGCACTCTCTGGAGGCAGTGTAATAATCTGGGGTTGTTTCTGTTCGTCTGGACTAGGCAAGGCTATTTGTGCACCAACAAAAGAAAGTCTGAACCTGAATGGTATCTAAACACTTTGAAGGATCCCATTTTTCCAGCAGTGTATAATTCCCTGAAGCCAGTGGTACATTTTAAGGCGATAACTCCAAAGTAAATCACGCTGAAATTGTGGAAATTTAGTTCGATGAGCACGATACATCCTTTCAACACTTGATTTGGTTCCAGCTCTCAAAATACTATCCCGAATGAACATACTCCAAAGTCCAGACCTTAAAAAATTAAGGCGTCCAACTTCTTTACTGGACACACAGTTTATCTTGCTCTTGTTTCATTAATCAACCCTATGGCTTCTATAAGTTAAACCTTATTATTTTTTTAAAATTAAATAGTGATTAAAAATATTTGAACTTACTCTTGTGCTTTTGGTCCAGAAAATTGGTCAGAGAAGTGAATATAATCTATAGAGTCAGGAAATTTCTGGAGCACAGTAATTAACTGTAAAAAATTTAGTTTCATAAGTTTGAGAGTGTAATGCAATATCTAATGTTCACATTACTTTTCCTACAAACTAATAATTTTCAAAAAATAAGAACCTATTCCTAGTTTAAAATAAAATATCTATATTTCGCAATTTTTGATTTGAATAGAAGCTTCTTTAAAATTAATTTGAAAAAAAAGTGAACTTAAATATTATTAAAAACAATTAAGTTTTATTTTGTTGAAAACCTAATATGAAACTTCACACACTTAAATAAAAAATTTTATATTCTAAAAGGTCTAACTGGAAAACTAAGAATTTCATAACAATAAAGCTGTACAACGAAACATAATATTCTGTTCATTAAATATCTTTTCTTAATAATTCATTTTTATAATTTCTATTTAGGAACAATTTTTTTTAAATTGCATATAAAAGTAATATTATGCTGATAAATTACGACCAATAATTTTATGAACTTAAAAATGTAGTTAGAAACAGTACATACCTTACTGTCTAACATAGCACTGGCAGCTTCTCCCAGTTCACTCATCATGACAAAATTGTCGGGAACACCAAGGCGGTCAACATTTTTCTTCTCCGGACAATAAGTACTCTACAAAAAAAAAAAAAAGAATTTTTAGCATCAATAATATTACTTAAGGTACTATACTTACATTCCTAATATTATAAGTAAAACTGTATCGTTATAAAAATATATACAGTAAAATTTCTTTATAACGAATATCATTACAATGAAATATCCAGTATAACGAAATAAATCCCCAGTCCCTTTTTGAAATCCCACAAGAATAACAGTTTAAAAGTTTCATTATAACGAAAGATTTTTTCTTCGGGAACTTCTGCTTTTGCTGTTTTGAAAAGGCACCATACAAGTTTTCTGGAAGAAGGGGGGGGGGAGAGAGGAAGGATCACTGTGCCCCTATTCTTTTGCTAATCTGCCCCCCCCCCCCCCTAACGCCCCTCGCCAAGAAAGCCCGAAATTGCTATTCAATGGGTTAAACCCAAACATATGTAGTGACTGGTACAATCCCCTTTAGAATTCTCTAATGATAGCCTGACATTATGACTCTTGAGATTATGGTGTTTCTGGGATTGAATTTGAAAGCATGTGCACAACTGCAAATGGGCGATGCTTTTATTGTTGTCACAAAGGAAGTCTTTAAGAATGAAAAAGACCGTCGGCTTTGCTGTCACAGAAAGTTATTCCTTGAAGACACTTTTAACATTGACTTACTCTATGCACTTAACCTTTATAACCATAGGGAAAAGGGTGTACTCATTCATTCTGTATTTTTCTTTACTTCTATTCTCTCTAGTGTTGGTTGGGGTTGTCTTTTCTTACTCTGTCTCATTCTAGAAATGGCAGCCACCAAACGAGAACAGTTTTTCTCACAGCCATCTTCAAACTTTCAATACTTAGTTTTATTATTTAGTACTTGTTTATTGAAAGTATAAATATTATAACTTGTCTATTAATGAAATTGTTGCATATTTTTGAGTTTTGTAGCATTTCCAATTTAACAAAATGTTATTTTTTAAATGTAATTCCGTTTTAACGAACAATACCACTATAACGAAGTACTTTTCTGGTCCCTTAGAATTCGTTGTAACGGCAATTTACTGTATAAATATCTAGAAAAAACTATTATATTATTAATTAAAACTACAGACTTAATTTTGGAACATAAGATTAAAACAATTTACAGCTCGTGAAATAGATTGGGTAACCAGATAAAATTTGAAATAAATGAGAACGTAACAAATGTTTAATAAGCATTGATTTTCAGTAACCAACTATTACTTTTTTTTATATACATGTTTCCTTTGTTAAAATTTTTTATTCAGTGTTTCTTATTGTATTTAAACTAAAGATATACAGCTACATCAAAACTGAATGAAAGCGAACTTACTAGGTCACCCATTTCTTTTAGTAAGCGGGCAGCATTTTTCTTCGTGGCTATGCAGAAGACAAAGTTATCCATTGAATCTTGACTCATAGTTACTTTAATTTGCTGAAATATTTTAATAAATTGTTAATTTAACTAGCCATATGAAATCCAAACTCAGAATAAAGAATGAAATTAAGTGAAATAATAGTATTTAGCTATGTACAAAAGCTATAAAAATTTGTACAAAAGCTATAACAATTTAAAACTTACTATTTGATCTGGGGCCGGCCTGAATAAGTTTGCTATGACACTAACTAAATCTTGTCGCTTTAAGAATTTCAACTCTACTAGCATGCCTTCCACACAGACTCTTCCACTGCACCAGAGTGTATAGATGTTTTCTGATTCTTTTTGTAGGCCAGGTGTTTCAATTTCTTTTTTACCATCATCTCCTAAAAATCGGTTTCAAGTATTTAATGATTTAGTATTTTATGCTTTACAAATCTTGAATATTAATTTTCACATACTACAACACATATTTTAAGTATTTTTATATGAAGCTAATTAAAATATCTGCGATGGATCATGCTTTTTTTTAATGAGCGAACAAATTTTAAATAAGTATAAACTTCCAGAATTTTAATTAAAAAAAAACTTTTTCGATACGACTAAAGATCATTTATAGGTCACATTATTATTGAAAAAAAATTCCCGAACATTTAAATAAAAGCAGGTTCATTTTTATATCAATCAATACATGTATGTCTAGAAGAGGAGATGGTCAGAAAGAAACTCAAAGCATAGAAGCTCCATTTAATTTCTTGGAACAAAAGGTTACAAGTCAAGACAATCAGTTAGAATGTCTTTCTGTCATCCTACACCCCACCTCAAGTAAGGGAAACAACAGCCAGAAAAAGTTGTTGCGAGTCACATTGGGGGTGAAAAAGGCGTATATGCGATATAAATTCTGCTACAAACACTGTTTAATCAAGCAACAATGAATCAATAAGATGCTACCTAAAAATATATTATAAAAACTCTTACCAACTAATGCAAAATTGCTTTCAAGAATATGTCGGTGAGAATTAAACCAAGCCATGGCCAATTTTTGATTTTTATTTCGCCCAGCAATGAAGTTTATGAAATAAACGAGAAGGCCAGCAATCATTAAAAACTCTAAATAAAAGCTTTCCCAGTTTCTTCTAAGGTGGAGGGGCACCTATATGCAAAAAAGAAATAGGTTTGACATTATATTCCATAATGATTCAATAGAAAATATTCACAACTATTAAAAAAAGTGTGACTATTAACAGCTTAAACAGCATAACATAATTCTGGCATTTGGACCAAGATGGTTATATCTCTAAAAATTTACAGCTATGGATGTTTAAAAAAATTAATGGCCTTTGAAGTATATTATGAAAATGTCAGAAATGAAATTTTTATTTGTGTATACAGTTAATAGACATAACTGTATATAGTTAACAAACAATCCTTACATTCTTGTAAGGTTAAATATTAAAATTTCCACTTGAATTAAAATATTAGAATTGCTTAAACTGGCATTGTGATTTTCTCTGGTTTTTATACTTTTCTATACTGCTAGATAAATGGAAATGTATATCTCTAAACTGGATTAATAATGCTAAAAATAAAACAGATTATTTTTCGTGCATTGACAAAAAAGTCACTAAAGTAGAAGAGCATTTTATAACTTTCTAAATTTATGTTAGGCAAATTTAAAAGCAGTATATACTTTTGTTATTTTGAGATCAGGCTTCTCCGACGGCTTTCCCTTAACCAGAGGAATTTCTTGATCAAGACCTTCGAATTCTTCTTCATCTTGAAAGTGCTCAAACTCTTCTCCATCCTCCTAATAAGAATGAAAGATGAAATTGTGTATTTTTACAAAGTTAGGTAACAATTCAGAAATACATTTTTACATAAGCAAAAACCCTATTTACCTATCACTAGGAGAAACATGAGAAATTAAAAAATATTTAGTTAAAAAGTATACAATTTAAAAGTACATCTTTACACAGAATAATACCTTTAGGCTAATTGAGCTTGCCCTAGGAATTGAATAAATAAGCTTTGAAGAAATTAAAAGCACATCTAAAACATTACACCAGTACAAGATATCAGAAGAGCCTTAAATGATGATTTTAATTGTAATAAATACTGGTTGGTGTTAATAATTAAGGAGTTCTTCAACACAAAATTTTTTTCAAGAATTTCTTGAAACCCAATAAAAGTACAGTTTGCTCTTTTATGATTATACTTTATAGCAACTATCTTTAATATCCTATTCATTCCAAAAAGTATTTAGAACACAGAACAATTTAAGAACTAAAAAAGTATATGAACAAAATACTAACTATTTAAGGCAAAAGAATTCACCGACAAGACTAATAAAGAATGTAGACAAGACAGTACATCAAAATTTTGTAGTCTTCTGACTGACTTCATAGATGTTCTATGTGACATTTTAGGTCACACGGACACCACCAAAATATGTACCCCTGCCCCACCTTATACCATGCTCCCATTCCCTCTAATATCGGTGATGAGGTCATGTTTTGGATGTTGTCCATGTGACCAAGGGAACTCACATAGAACATCTACCCATGACATTATGTATTAATTTTATTGAAAAATTCTTTTTTATTAAATTGTTATAGCTATTTGTAATTGATATATCCATTTTTATTTTACTGTATACTTATTATAAAAAATATTTATAAGTGCTGAAATAAGGGAACCTGGGGAGCCTTGGCCATAAAGGGGGCTTGGCCCACCATTTAATTTAGTATTTAAGAATATTTTAGCATTTTCTCAATACATGGTACTCAAATCTACTGTTGTTAGCAGACAGCCATCTTAGTTTCATTGAGCTACTTCGTTGCAGTGAGGAGAAAATAAAAAAGAAACTTTCTCATCCCAAAAAGTAAACATTTTAGACATAATTTGTAAGATTTTTTCAGGCGTACCGATTGAGTTAAGTTTAAGTATGTGGTATTTTATAAATACCATTATATTAAGGTTTTATTCAAGTTATAAAGTTTGTGCAATGAAGTAGGCTGAAAATCTCTATGTGCCATTCTTTACATAATGGCTAGGTGGGGAGGCTTGGCCACTGGACCAAGGCTAATTATTCAACTAGTTATGAAAATATATAAATAACTTTTATATATCAATATTTGTACCTGTTTAGAATAAAACCAAAATCTCAACTAAAACTAACTTGTCAGTTATGACCAAATATCAAACTTTTTCTGCAAAAACTAAATTATTAATTCAGGTATAATAATACTCCAGATTAATATAAAAATATTATCTGATTTTTTTGGAGGGGGGGGGGGGGGAGAGAGAAGGGGGACATATTACAAATCTACTTGACATTTCCCAGTTTGTGCCGTTAAAGTAAAAAAATCAAACTAAGGCAGTTATCTTATTTAATGTGTGTACAAACTGAATAAAATATATTTAACATAAATAAAAAAAATACTTGATATGGACAATTTTAGAATTTTTATACAGATAAAATACTATAAAAATGTATTACTCTAAATATTAATTATAGTAAACATGATTTTTAAATGGTTCCAGAGTGTCGAATTATAATATAATTTTTTTGTACATTTAATGCTTACAAAAATAATTTAAAATATTTATTATTGTGCACTTTAAAATTATGTATATTTGGCATCCATGTTTAAAAAAACAATAAATTTAGAAAAGATAAAAAGGCAGTATTTATATTATTTTATTCTATACTTGTTGCCAGTAAAATTTCCTTTAATATGTGCTATCATATGAAATTTGTAGTGTAAAATTGAAATGTATAAAAATAAAATTCTGAAAACATGACCAAGGCTCCCCAGGTTCCCTTAATTGCTTTTCTTAAAAAAACTATTATTTTCTTAATAAGGTAAGGAATATAAGTCTATATGTCAATTTAAAATTAAATGTAGAAAAAAATGCATAAATAATTTGATAAAATCTTCTTTAGAAACCTATTAAGCACCATATTTTATTTAATGGAGTCTTTCTTTAATTAATACTTTAAATTGAATAAATAACTTAATAACATACATACCTCAATTTGAACTTCATCATCAAATGGTTGAGCTGTAGGTGGTATTTTAGCTTCATCACTCTTTGTTGTCACTTCTTCTTTTACAACCAGCTCATCATCTTCGTCAAACTCTTCGAATTCAGCAAATTCATTATCTTCCACCTCAGCTTTGTGATAGTTAGCAGCATAGCCAGATGAAATGAAGAGGATACAAAGTGTAAACAAGATGAAAGAGAAATTCATCTGAAAATAAGAGATGAGTTTTAACAATTAGAATTTAAATATATTTTTAGAGGTAGTAGTGGAGAGCCAGAAGTCTTATTATTTAATATTGTATTATAAGCACAGTATATTAAACAGTTAAGTCACTTTTGGACAGACTTTGTGTAGGAAATAAAGTTAATTGAATATAAAAAAGGCTTGCTCTATTTGAATCAAAGTTACACTTCATAAAGAGTTTTTTCCTCAAGTAAAATTGGATAAAAAGGACTTAGTAGCTTTACATTTATAACTAAAAGATAATTGGTGATAAAAATTACAATTTGGTATTATTTGAAAAACTTTTTAATTTTGTGCTAGTGAAAAAAAAAAAGATTTCATACAACAGTCATTGGAGGTACTCTTTTACACAGTTTAGAATTAAAGCAGAATGCAGCTTTTTAAGGGAAAACTTATAAGTGCTCAGGCTTGAAAATCATGGAAGAATCCTTCTAACATCTCAAGAAATGTTTTTTTTCTTCCCTTATTCAATTAATGGGAAAGTTTGCTCACATTAATGAAAGGTACACCACTCTTTGCACTTGAGAAAATTATTTAGTTATTCATTAATGAACCAAATATAATTGATTTAAACTATTAAATATTTCTATTTTAAATTATTCAGAATAAAATCAATTCTGTGTGAGATATTATCACAAGTCAAGTCAGGTTGGGACATTTTTAATGTATCCCTTTTTTTTGTAAACGTATGAAGTGATTTTTAACAGTTTTAAAGCATGATAAACAGTACCACTAGTACTACATGCAACATAAAATGAATATTAGTCTAAAATTGTTTAATTATTCAACTACGCAAAATATTTTCATTCTGCATACATTCTTACATTAACTAAAACATTTAGATATATGTACCCAAGATAACAAACTTATAATGTTAAATTTTATACTTGACATAGGTTTATACTGCATACAATCATACAGTCCTTTTGCATACAGTCATTTTGTCTCAAAATGTACCCATTTGATAAGCTTCTGGTTGTCTAATCAAGAAACTTACGCATATGTATTAAACTTACCTAGCAATTGTTTAAAAATAATAACTTGTTTCAGTAAATTTGTAACACGACAAATCAAGGGGAACCCCTATACCTAAAAATTTAACAAACCTTGTGTTCCATACATGAAGGACATTCGGAATCAAATAAAAATGTATTATGATAGTTAATTCTTTGAAATGACAATGCATTATTTTTTCTACAGTATAGCTAAATTACTGATGTTAAGTTGTTGTATATAGGTCATTTAGATACTTTTTATATTTAAAAGTAATTTTACAATGCAATTTTCTAACTGACTTTTTTTGTAAATAAAAATAATACAATGAAGTTTCAAATCGGAGAAAATAAGTTCTTCTAATGTAGTATATAAAGTAGAATTATGATTTTTCATTGTAAGAAATCAATATTACGTAAAGAAACTTGAACAGTTTGTAATAGACGACGAAAATAAATTGTAAAAGGAAGAAATTTCCCTTTTTTTTCTCACGATACTGAGATTAGATTCGGTTTCCTTAACTTTTTTTATATATCAAAAAAGTTGTAACATTGATTGATGACTTAAAATTCAATCCTGAATATATATCATTTGAATCACATTTGTACAAGTAAACTAACCTTTAATTTAGAGCTATATTTTGGAAAATTTTTAAAGAAATTAATGCAATTTTGTAATCTAATATACTAATTTATATTATGAAAACTCGATGATTAGGATGTTAGAGAAAAAAAGTAAAAACATGAACATTTTCTTAAGATTAGTTGTTTACTGACTCTAGTCAGCTAATGCATTTTCAAAATTATATACCAGTATAATACTGGAAAGTAAAAAGTTTCGTTTATAATTTTTTAACAGTGGTCAAAAAATTTCAAATATAACTTTCTCAAAAATGCTCAGCAAGTACTTTTGAATGTTCATATGGTGTGTCTACATTAAAACAAGTTTGTAAGATACTTTTTAGAAGTCACGTGCCACATCATGTAACGCATGCGCTTGAAAACGTTGAGCAGGACCTCCTAGCTCAGAGCTAGTGCAATTCGAAACGCATACAATGTTTTTAACGCATGCGTTATATGTTACAGAACATGACGTCTCATGAAAGTATTTTCAACGCAAAACTTGTCTTAATGTTGACATACTAATACATACTTCTCAACTCATTGTTGGTCTTGAGCCTTGAGGCAATTTTTCGTTTTTATTTTGGTTTATAAAATAAACAATTAATAAAAAACGGTTATTTCACTTTCTTATGTTTACATATGATAGTGAATTCTTATGGAATATAAATGCCTTTTTAAAATAACTTGAATGTTACCTAGGATGAAGTTTTAAAACTTTAATTTTCTTGTAAGTTTTTGTTTATTAGGTCTGTAGCTTAAGAGTTTCCAGTGTTTATATTTGTCTGTCAGCTGACGTAAAATGTGCTATATCGTTGATAGTTTATAGATTTAAGTATGATCCCTTTAAAATGCTAACGGTCGTAACAAAATGAAATTGTTAATACATGTTACGAAAAATAGAAAACAATTAACATTACTTTTTGATTTATAATTTTTTTTTGTGAGCATTAAAATTAGCTAACTTCGCTAAATGATTGTCCTTAACTCTTTTAGCAGCCTTTTTTAATGCAAGTAAATGATAGTGATATTTATTAATCAGGATATATAATAAAGCATTATATTGTTGGTTTAAACAATTTTCAAATTTGCAACTTTCAAGTAGGGTATACATACAACCCATCTAAATGAACTTATACTAATAAAAAAATGATTAATTGCTCTCATTATGTTTTTCGAATAATTGTTTTACGAGAAAGGTAGTGCACCTTTTTTTTCTAGGTGGGGAGGGGAGTTATAAGTGAAGTAACCTTGACATGTCCTATGTCTTGCAATTTGGTAGACGAGTTTTAAAAAAAGAAATAAATTGTGTGCATGATTTTTATTCTAGCATTATTCTTATTCTAGCATTTACTCTTTACACTTGTTTTATAGACAACTTATTTAATATCATTTAGTTCATTAATACGAAATAAGTGAAATGCTTGTTTCATATCTTAAAACTATGTATAGAATATTTTGTATACAGTACATGGATTCCTATTGTTTCTTTGCTAGGGTTGTGTAAAGCTGCTGTGAGGTTTGTCGCATTCTAATGTTTACATTACTTGGTACATTAGTAATAATTCCTTAATGTGCCAAATTGTGTATCCTTAATGTGCCAAATGTATCATAATTCTTTGGTTAAGGTACTAAAATTAGTAGAAAATTATAAAATTTATTTATTTTTATTTTTAATTATTAGACATTTTTAACTAATATACTCTAAAATATTGCATTGTTATTGATTACAAGATTTTGGAAATTGTCCTGCTACATAAAATTGTGTAAAATTCATTTATAATCTGGGTTAGCATTTCATAATAAGGTAACTAATTTGCATGAGTGACTTTGGAATTACCCTAAATAGCTTATTATAATTTGTATTTTGTCAGCTATGCCGAATTTGTGTGACCTGGTGGGTTAAGGTGTCATACGGAGGAGGATACCTTCATGGGTTTAGCCATCTTGTAAACCATTCTTGCTGAACAAAAATAAAAAAAAAACTTACAATAAATTGCGCCATGTACATGGGATTGTTGCTCATTAAATCTGTCATAGTCCAAAGTCCTGAGGTCCTGACCCTGAGTACAACGTGTTTACAAAGTTGCATCGGGTTCCAACTCAGGTGTGAGCCTCTTCACTTAACCATGGTACAAATATATGAAGCCTGTGTCTAATTGCCCTTGTGCATGTCCAGTACAACATTTAATTTTCAATTAACAAAAATCCATTAAACAGAGCTGTATTAAAACATCTAAAATTGTTTAAAAATTCATAATGCATTGTCTATCTAAATAGATGTATCTAACAGTTCTTATCTTGTGTTTCCAGTTTTCTACCATGCCCACTTGTTCCTTTTCCGAAGCTCTGGAACTTCGGTACGTCGAAGACATCGATGCCAATCCGATCGAGCCCTCCGAGATTTTCCTGGTCGGTAGTTTCCCGGGAAGATCCAGTCCCAGTGGCCGGCTTGTTCTTCCCAAGACACTCACTCTGAACTGCTGTGATATCGACAGAGCTGGGGCGCTTCGGAAGATTGAGGAGCTCTGCCATGATGTGGAAGAACTAGATTTGGCTCAAAATCATCTCAATAATTTGAATGAGGTAATGTTTTAAAAGTCCTTGAACTCTAAATTTAAAACTTGGTGTGCTTGTTCTATTCAGAATTTTTTAGTTTCATCATCTGTTATAAATTTATTCATTATTTAACTGTCATTGTTTGGCACCATTTGTGCTTAGTTTTAGTAGCAAAAGATATCTCACTCTATTTTGGTTTTTGTAGCAAGATATTTTGTTGCAAAAAATAATAGGCATGTTTTACTTCTAGGCATATATATATATATATATATATATATATATATATATATATATATATATATATATATATTTTATATATATATATATATATATATATATATATATATATATATATATATATATAATATATATATATATATATTCTTTGTTATTTTGTAGCAGAAAACACTATTTCATGTATTAATTCGTTTTCTCTTTTCAGATTGATAACATATTGCATCACATACCAAATTTATCTTTTCTTAATTTGAGCCATAATAACATGAAAGACGTGCAGCTTGACACATTAACAGAAAGGGAAAATTTGCGCAGCCTTGTGCTAAATCATACTTATGTACCATGGGCAGTTGTTTACAGCTTTCTGGATGCAATGCCAAAGTAGGTTACATTATTTTATGTCCGTATAGTTTTGTTTTTTAAACTTATATATAAGTTCTTTTATGACAAAATTTTTCACTGAATTACAAAAATAAAACATACTATGATGTACAAAACTCCCTTTTTTAATTTTAAGATAACATAACAACTCCAAAACTACCTTTAATTATTTATATAATAACAATTTACTATATGGAAATTACTTATAAGTTTGTAGTTGGTGTAAATTTAGATTATGTGCCAAAACTGTACTTAAAATTCAGAGTTATTTTAGTGAATATGAAATGATTTATTATCACAAACTATATATATATATTTTTTTTGCCTGAAAATCTGGTTAGTTTTATTATTTTTTTTAAACATATAAAGTTGTATTATCTAATGCCATTGAATATACAAAAGAAAATTAGGGAAAATAACCAAATTGGGGTTTAAAATTTTAAATTATAACTCAAAGCTGTGTTTAGCGATTTAGTTTCTAAGGTGTATAAATAGTATGTGAAAGTGATTCTAGGTAACATTTACTGTTACAAACCTACCTGTTTCCCGTTTGTTCTTAACAAGTAGAAATTCAATTGTTTTTTCTTTTCTCACAGCATTCAGGAATTACACTTAAGTCTCAATGACTACACATTTGTAGACTTACCATCAAACAAGCCTTACACAAACCTCAAGCAGCTTTTTATTTGTGGGAATCCTTTTTCTTCCTGGAATGATGTGATAGTTATTGGAAAAACGTTTCCGAATTTGGAAGCTTTGATCATGGCCGACACTCGGATCACATCAATACCGGAACCTTCTTCTTGGCAGAATATTTTCCCTCATCTGCAAACCATCAACTTTAACAATACTCTTTTGAGTGATTGGAAAGATATTGATAACCTCAATCATTTTAAGAAACTTGAGGATGTCAGGCTTCAAGGACTTCCAGTATTGGATGTAAGTTTTTCCTTTATGTTTTAAAAACTAACAAGAGTATAAGAGACTTTAAACAAGAAATGCTTTTTTTAATACAAATTTATTAAATTTTTTTGTCATATTTATTTAAGTTTATAAACAATTATTATGTTGGTATTTAGTATTTTAATATGGAGCATTGGTAGGACACGAATACCTCTTTCACTCTTTTAAAATAATTCAATAAAGTAATTGTTGCCAAATTAGTGTTAATAAAGTTAAAAGGACAAGAGTGGATTAAAACTTTCATGTAAGTTTTTCTGTTTTAGGTGATTCAAAATTAAAACGTTAAGTTGCATAAATTAACTTATCTATACAATATGTATTTCTTTGATCAAAGGTCTATTCGACTAATGTCAATGGTTAGTCTTGTGTTTATTCAAAACATTTATAATTGGGAAAATGCATTATGCCATAACTGCTGTTTCTTTTCAGTCTCTAAGCCAATTGGAGAGAAGACAGCACCTTATTGCTTACCTTCCATTTGTGATTCGTTTGAACGGCAGTGTCATACTTCCGAAAGAAAGAGAAGATGCAGAGAGAGCTTTCATTCGCCACTTTTTGTCAGAGAGGGAACGTCCAAAACGGTTAATATATTTGAAATTTTTTTTGTATCGTTTTTTTAAAACAGGGTTCTTAAAATCTGTTGGACCTTAATAGTAACTCTTAATTTTTTTTAATGATCTAAAAAGTGTCAATTTATTATTTATTTGGACTTTTTAAAAGGGTTTATTTTTCAGTAAATGGAAAACCAAGACAATTTATGTAGGTCATGCTTTATGCCCCTTTTTCATTTGGCATAAACTGAACAGATGAACTCACTGTTCAGATATACTGAACTGTGTGTGCTTTTTGACATTAATCCTCTGTCTACAAAAATCTAATCCAAAACTGCATTTTTCTTAAAGTAACTTTTTTGCTGTCACTCTTACCCTATGATTATAATTAAAAAAAATTAATCTGGATTCAGTCTGAGTATTTAGTCTAAATATTATCGTACAAGTAAAACCGTTTTACTTTATATATGTTCTTTTAAAAATGTTGTTTGGATATTTCTAAAGTATGTTTTTTTGGATATTGGTTCTTAAAAGTTTTATTTTCAACAGAAAAATGTGTACGAACCCTGTTTAAAGATTATTTCTGCTGCTATTGCTTGCTTTATTTCTTGGGAGTTGAAAAAAATCTCTTAGAAATATAACATTTTGCCATTCTTCCTAACATCTAACCTATTTTCTTGTATAATTAACTTCTTCCTCAATTAATTCCTTCGAATTCTTTTTCTTATAAACTTTAGGTTTATTTTGTATAACTTAGAAAATGACAGTAATTGATCGGTTGTAAGAATGATATTGAGATGATACATTGTTGCTGAAGTTGGGATAAGTTCCTTACTCTAATGCAGAATACTTTAAACTAAAGTCAGTTTAAAATTGAGTAAAGACAGCAGTGTATTCATAACAACTGTTTGAACTAAAAGGCAGCTTAAAAAGCTATTTTTTTTTGGCAAATGCTTTTGTTTATCATGCTTCTGCTTTTAGTTTTCATGTTTACATTGATTTTAAGCAAGATTCTTAAATGCATTATATTTCCAGATTTTATGAGTTAGAACAAATGCATGGAAAGGTGGACCCTTTAGTTGATGTAGACTTATCACCTAAGAAAACAGCACAAGTTTTTGTTGACTTCTGTGAAGAAAAATCTGTATTAACTGTAAATCTCCAGCAATCGGTTCAAGAGTTTAAATCTACCCTTAGTGGCAAATTTGGCATTAAATCAGCTAAAATGAGGCTTTACTATATTGATAAAGCTTTACAGGATGATAAAGATTTGCAGGAGTTTTTTGAGCCTAATGAGCTAAAGTTTAATAACAGGAAATTGTACAGCTATAAAGTTAAAGATGGTGATGGATTTCTTCTTGATTCTAAATAAAGTAAAAAAAAAAGCTTTATTTTAGAAAATACTAATATTTAATCCTTTTTTTTAAAAAGTATTTTTGATTTTTCTTTTAACATATTAAGTTTGATACTTTAATAGTTTTAGTTTTATGTTTTAATACTTATTTTAATTAGCTGACTAATTAAAATATTCTTGTATTTTCATTAATCGAATAAATTACGCTAGTAATAGATAAGTTAAAAATACAATGTATCAATCAGCACAATTTCCATATACTGAGTTTTACTCTAAGAATTTATTGCAATTTTTGAAATGGATTTGTAACTGAAATTTTAGTGCAGGAACTTGTTTCCGTTGTTTTGGACATTGAAAGTCTAATGTTAAAGTTCTAATGTGTAATAAATGTTACTTATAAAGGCTGTTATCAAAGTTCAAATTTTATTATAGTGTAAAATTATTGTAAATGCTTTTAATGGTGATAAATATAACCCTTTATTCAAAGTTATGGTTGAACATGGTCAACTCTATATTTAAAGAGATACTATTACTATAAATACTTAAGGGAGCATCCATAACTTGTATGAGGTGTTTAGGGGGGAGGCAGGGGGTCTTGTTAAATATTATATAACTTCCCTCTAAAAAAATTGATGTAAAAATCAACGAGGAAATGCAGTTAAATTCCTGTAAAATATGTTTCTGAACTTAAAGTTGGCGAAATATTGCATGGTAATATTTATTGTTGCTTTCCGAATTAAAAGTGTTAGGGAAATGACACTAAAGCTTCAGGGGAAAGGGAGGTCAAAACAGCCCCACAAAATTTATGGATGCCCCCTAATAATAATGTAAATTTTTACTTATAGTTCTAGTGCGATTCTCAAACCCAATGTATTTCCAGATTTTATGAGTTAGAGCAAATCCATGGGAAGCTGGACCCTTTAGTTGACGTAGACCTATCACCTAAGAAAACAGCACAAGTGTATGTTGACTTCTGTGAAGAGAAATCTGTGCTGACAGTCAACCTCCAGCAATCGGTTCAAGAGCTTAAAGCTACTCTTAGTGACAAGTTTGGTCTACGACCGGCAAAGATGAGGGTCTTTTATATTGATAAGGATTTACAGGACTTTGTTGGGCCTGACGAGTTAAGGTTCAACAATAGAAAACTGTACAGCTATAAAGTTAAAGACGGTGATGAGTTTCTTGTTGATTCCAAATGAGTATGAAATACTTAATTAGTGAAAGATATTTTAAATATTTTTGATTGTTTTTCATTTAACTTAGATATGTTAAGTTTGAAATGTTAATTTTAGGTTTATGCTTTAATGCTTTTAATTTTTTTAATTATCAGGTTTTAAAGTTTGTGGCTTTTTTTTTATTTGGGTGAACTTAAATTTAAGGTGTTTTCATTTTTGGTTCCTTGATTAGAATATAAGTTCTCTTAATTTTTTTTAAAGCATGTTTGCAGATTGTTAAATATTCTTTGTTGTTATTCTTGTCTGGAACAGAAGTTATTTCATTAACAACATGGATTTTTCTTAATGTCTTTTAGCACATAAGACTATGCGGAGAATAATACAAGATACAAAAATTGCACACACTTTTTAATCTCCTGATAATTTAGTAATTGCTTATTGTTCAGGAGGTTAAGTAACTTAAATAGTTATATATTTGTTAGTATTCTATATTGAATTCTTTTTTAATTTAAAAACTCAAAGCTGTAATTTTATTTTTGAATTCATTTTTTAATGTTATACAATTTGTAATAAAAGGGTGCTAAATGTATCATATCAGGTTGTAATTTCCATGGTAGGACTAATGAATCGATTTTAATTTAGATTAATTTTATGTTGTATAAAGTTTATGATCATTTCAGCTATTTGAAATCGGGGCAGCAATTTATACTTTAAATATATGAAAATTAAAATGTTCTATCAATAACCGGTAATTTTTTCCCCACAATCAATTTCAAATTTATCTTTACTGTGTTATAACTTGTTTCTTCCCTAGATAAGTTGCTTATTTCTATGCTTTACTTTTTCATGTGATGCATTTTAAGTGTTTTATATAAGATTTTAAACTTAAAATTTTAAAATTGTAAATTATAGTTTTAGTATAATTGTGCCATTTAATAACCATGATTATGAAAACTACTGAGATTTACTATTTTAATATTTAACTCTAGATAGAGGAAATGATATCCTAGTTATATGTGGGAATATACATTTGACAGTGTTAAAGGAGTTTCATTATTTGACTAGTTTTAATTTCCTCAAATGATTATAATTAAATCAATACCTTGGATAAAAAAGTTCTTCCTACTATTTTTAGCTTCCACACTATGTTTATAACGTAAAAAGTGGAAGGTATTATAATCATTCAGTCCGGCTATCTGTCCGTCACCCACTTTCATAGCTCAAAATAGAAATGCTACGGACAAGTGTGATGCGTCAAAAAATTCGGGGCATCGAAATTAGAATACATAACATTGAAAATTTCAGAAAATAATTCGAATTCAAAGTACTTCAATTAACTCCTACGTAATTTTTATATTTTATTTATAATTTACAATAAGTCTGAATTATATAATGAACTTAAAATGAATTTGAAGTTTGGGTTTTTTAATAATTTTGTTTGTACGGAAGTATCGTATTTGTTATTTTATTTGTTTCACTTAAAATTTTATCTAGTCTAAAATATGTTTGAAAAACTGAAGTTAATTGATTTTGTTGCTAGTTTTGTATTGTGTAATGCTTGGTTGATCTGTGGTTATACTCACATACTGTAATTATTATTTTGTACATAAATGTTTATAAATATAGTTTTTTTTTAATTCGGAAAATTGTTTTGTATCTAACACAATTTTTCACTATCACAACTATATTTGTATTGTAATAAACATGATAACATTGTAATTTAGAAGCTTATTTTGTTGCGTTTATCCAAATAAATCCTGTTATTAATGATAATGATTCTTTTTAATTTTGGTTAGATTAGAAAATTTTCAACTTATTAAGTTATTCAGTAAACAATATTGGGACTTTCTTATTCGGGCTATATTTTCAATGTTTATGCAATATTAAAAATTTTTTGTTTTCAAAAATTTGATGAATCTTTAATTTAGCAAACATACATATATTAGCTAATACAAATTTTAATAATATTTTATGATTTAATTTCCACTCATTTTTTTTAAAAACTAAAAATGAAATTATTTAACTAATACTCAATAACAAGAAGTGTTGAATTTTACAATGTTGTGCAACTACTGTGTTAATTAAGCATCCGAGTATTGAATCGAAAATTTTTGTTATAAATAATTTTCTTTAAAATATAAAAAAAACTTTTAAAAAAAATCAGTCCTTTGGATAGCAAAAATGAGTTTTGACAGTATAAATTCTTTTAATCCCCTTGGTTCAATATAAATTCATTTGTTCAATACACTTATTGAAAACAAATTATTTTTTGATGATAGGAAACAATTCAATGTTCCATTTGGGCAATTATAAAAGTTTTGTGTTCAGTATTCAAAAATACGCAATGGAAATAGACACAATTTTCATTGTTATAATATTTTATTAAAACAAAGTGTAAGTAACATCTACATCATTTGTACCATCAATTAATATTTTTTGCATTTAACCATAACAGTGTAAAACTGTAAACAAGTGAATACATTTATAGTGTAGTATCAGCATAGTATGTACAGAGTATGTGGGTTTAACAGTAAATCGCTTACAATAGGACAGACACTTGCATAGAATATCTGAAATATATTATTTGCATAGTTTATAAAGACAAATATATTTGCATGCTATTTGCTGCCTAAACTATATATATTGCTTTAACCCCTTCACTACCAAGACGTCCTCTCAATTCGATCATCAACGAACAGGACATACACTGTGTATGTTGTTCACGCTACAGTAAGCAGTTGCAGAATTACAGCTTCGCTAGCCTGGTATATAGGTTCTTACTCGAAAAATTAAACCTTGGAAGTGAAGGGGTTATTCTAACTAAACAATAAAATAAATCAGCTCAAATAAAAATGGGATAAATTTAATTTTGTTTGTCTTTTAGTAGGTCTGAGTTTTATTAATATTTTTGATTTATGAAAGTGTGTATTGAAAGATGACTTTTTTTGCAATGCGGTTATTTTGTGGTTGGTTTTGGTTCATTATGTATCAGAAAAGTCTGTAATGGATATTTAGTTTGTGGTTTTAACAATTTTACCAGGTTTTTTCTAATTAAAGCAGTTTTAACAGTTGATACGAATTAGGCTTGAAATTTCACTTTTAAGAAATGGCAGTGAAAGATACTTGGTATTAGATATATTCAACTAAGGCATTAGATGGTTTCGTACTGTGAAAGGCTTTAAATATTGAACACATTATATCTGATTACTGAACACATTATATGCTGATTATTTAACACATTATATCCTTTGTTATTGCTTATTCTTGAAACAATGGCAGCATTTTTTCTTAAATTTATGCATTTAGAATATGGGGTAAAGCCTCAACACAAACAACCTTATGTAATCCTACTTTTAATCTTTTCCTAGCTTTAAAAGCCTGCATTAATTTTTTGAAGAAATCGCACATATTTAGTTTCATTATTAGCACATATCAAGTCTCATTATTAAGCACACATTAATATGATTTATACAGAACCCAAATTCTGGAATATAGCTACACTTAATTTTTTAATCGGTATTACTGATTGTAGTAAAATAGTTAAGGTTTTTTAGAGCTTATTGTTTGATCAGAAGTTTCCAATTAAAAAAAAATCTTATAATTTTTTATTTTTAAACATATCAAGGCCAACTTGGTTTATTTATCAAAAATAAAGTTTGTTTTTTCCAAATGAGAAATATTGCTAACTTAAAAGTGCCATTTTGTATTTTTAACTTTAAATTAAGCTGGCCCGCAAAACATAAACGTTTTGAGTATCTATTTCACAATGAATTACATTTTAAAAGGTAGGCAAGTTCACAATATCCAAGATTTATAAATAGGACACTTTAAAATTCACTGTTCCACTAAAACATTCTACATGTCAACAAATCTTTCTTTCGCATGTACTTTAATACTTTCAACTCCAAAATGTTGAAGGGATTGGCAGAGTTTTCAGAAAAAGATCGTGCCTTCAACGTTGGAGAATTTCGGTGTTTCGGGATCACACATTTAACACACTTGAGAAGGGCATGAGATACGAAGTACCCAAGCAGCACAAAACCAGTCGCATAAAATGTCTTAATTGAGTGTAATAACCCATTACGCCGAAAAAACAACGAGAAACAAAAATACGTCAATATTTATCGTGGAAATCACGTAAGCATAAAACAAGTTATTTAACGTTTTTTCTGAAAATAATAGTGTGTTTTATTGAGTGTGCGATAATTGTTTTGAAGGCTTACTTAACACTCTAAAACATATTATTTAGACAATGCAGATGATACTAGACATTTGTTTTCATGAAAAAGAAAATCTGTTTCTGAATTAGTTTTACCAAAATTATATATATTGTATGGATATTTCACTTGTTAAACTTATTACCTAATTAAGAAGTTAGTACAGGAATTCTAAAAATTATTTTTATTTAAAAGTAAATTATAAATCATGTAAAGTAGTTTCTTGGGACATAGAAACCTGATAAGAAAGTCATTTCGACGAACTTTTTGCGACCACGATAAATATTGACCGAATTCCGATATCCACGATCATTTTACAGAGTCTTGTGCTGCTGGGGGTAAAAAGTGAGGTTTCTGAAATGTGATGTTTAACGACTAGCTCCACTTTGATGGCCGATGACTACTGCTCCTCCCGGAGGCATTTGGCTCTTTAAGCGAGTGTAGCTGCCAGCCTGAGCCTGAAATAAGGTTAGAAGTAAAATTGTTTTTTAAAAAAATAATTCTTTTAAATTTTGGTTAAGAAATTTAAGTTATAGTTGCAGCAAAACTAACGTCAAGAACTCCATAATGAATAAAATGCTGTTTTTCTGAAGTGAAAAAGGATTTAGACGAAGATATTCGCATAGAATAATTACAGGACTCGATTCGATTTCATCTGGGGAAAGCTTATGAGAAGGCAACCCCTTTAGCTAAAGCAAATAATTTTGTAGTGCGTTGATCTTTTTCGACTATGAAGTAGCTTTTAGGGAAAAAAAAAGATTTCAGAATTTAAAAGTATAGTCAACACATGTTGAACCCATGTGATGTCTTTTGTCTCGATTTTTTATCGATATTGAACCCAGTCTTACTTGCTATTATGCCTGCAATTGACAAATTTTTTCATGGAAAGAGCAAAACTATTAGAAAGATGTTGCGTAAGGTAATTTCTAACAAACAATAATTTATTTCTCAATTGTGACCAATTTCGCAATCAATCCACTAACTTTCACTGGACACAGGTTGATGATGGAGGTATGTACCACAAACGCTTTCGACCCCCCAAGACCCCTTCTCTCTACAGTCAAACATTATTTCTTTACTAACATCTCAAGAATTACTTACATTTCCGGGCACTCCTCCAGGATTTGCCATATCCCATGGCGCGTCGTAAGCATCGTCGTCATCTGGAATTCCAATGGGATGCCTTGCGCCGGGCGGGGTGTAGGAAGGGGGTCGTGCCGCCACTGGGTCACAATATCCACCGATAGTGTCGGCTCGACCCTGGAGTGGCATTCTAGCAGCGGCCGCTTGCATCAGACGGCAGTCCAGTGGCTGACAGGCGGCTAGATAATGGAAATACATTATTTATTATATGTATTTTATATGATACATTGAAATTTTGTGTCAATGAACATATTATTTCATCCTTTAAAGATAGCAAGTGTTTCCCTTTTCATAAACTTAAAATTAAGTACATTTTTTACCGTTCGCAAGTACAGTTTTAAACGGATTTAAGTGCAAACTAAAATCTTTAAAGGCTCATTTTCTCGTTTTGTCACTTAGCACGTTCTTCCACTAAGCTCTTCAATTAATTCATACAACTTTGTAATATTTGATGGTCTGTGTTTTTCTACGCGAGAAATTATCAGACCGAGGTAAAGATTTATTGTTTAATAAATATATACCACCTAACCTCTACGAACACTTTTGTCTAAAGCTGAATTGTACCTATCTTAGTAAAAATGAATGGTTAAAAGATGGTGGTAAAAGATGGAAATGGTTGATAGGTGCCTAACTTCGACTCTCCTCCTTATATTGCTTCCAATAATGCGCCGATAAAACAAAATGTACTGTCTGTTTAAAAGGAAACCGACTCAATTATTATTTTTAACTAATAGATTATAAATTTTAGTTATTGTCCAATGCTTCACCTTAAGTAAATATTTAGTATGTTTTTTTAACCTACCCAACAATCTGTCTTGTCTAAGGGTCATTCTTTTGTAGCAGACCCAAGCAATGACCACTGTCGTCACAATCACCACTACCGAAGCAGCAACGGGGATGACGAAGTAAGGGCGGAAATAAAAAGGTGTATTGCTGTGGCTGGCAGCAAATGGAACTGAAATTTCTGAAACAAAAAACAAATAGTATTATTCCTGAACCTTAGTAGAAAAAGAACTCCTGTTCAGAAGTCGGTAATAAACTGCTAAAAACAATTAGGGGAGTACTTTGCGTACTTTTGTTAACCCTTTCAGTTCCAACTTTTTATTTTTTATTCTAAAAATCTAAAATTTGTGAAATAGATTCAGTACGCATCCAGAATGTGCGAAGAAGTGTTTAGGAAACATTTCTCATCAATTCCATTGGAAAAAGGCCCTTTTTGGACGACGAAAATTATTTCGCAGTATAGTTATGTTAAATGTGCCTTTATGCACTATTATATTAATATATATTAGAGACATAAACAAGTTATTAAATATTTGTGTAGTAAAGAGAACAATGATACGGGTTTACGAAGTATAGTGTCAGTATAGGTTTCTAACTGCAGCTTATTTTTAAGCTTATATTCAAAGTACGCAGAACACATCAGTTATACATAGATTTGAAATTCAATTTTTAACCTACCCGCGTTACCAATAATAAGATAGAAAGAAAAGACGAATTTATTAACTTTTATTTAATAATTAACTTTTGACCATTATAGCGTTTATAATATTAATATATTTCACACTGTAAAAAAAAAATATTTCAAATCACGGCACATTTTGCGATTATTTTTTACATCACAGTATTGTAATGTTTGTTTTGCAACGAATTGGGGTTTTCTTGACATACAGGGTCACATGAAGAACTTACTCCAATAGCGTTTAAAAAGAGAATATGGGTGAATCTAATCACTGCCAGTGAGGCGTTTTCGCCGGTGCCATACAATAAATTTTACATCATATGTAAATTCACTGTACAGGGGGAAGGCAGCACTTACTATCACACTTTGATGGTAAATTAGAGGGACTTTCTACAGCACATGTAAGACTTATCGAACTTATGTATTGATTAATTTAAAAAAAGAAGAAATTTCTCTTCTTGTGCTTACCAGCAAGACCAGTCGTAAAGTCAATGGTTGGAGAAAACTCTCCCCGACCGAAGACGTTGTACGCTGCTAATCTGAGTTCGTACCTCGTAGATCCTTTCAAACCAGTCAAGTAAAATGAACTTCTGTCCCCAGGTAAATGAATGTGGTCCCATTCTTCACCTTCTTCTCGAAATTCCAAGAGGTATTCTAATAGGGTATAAGTCGTTGATATATTTTTTTTACAAAACAAATATTTTGAGCATAAGTGTAAACAATAGTTTATTTTTTTGTATAATATTTTAAAATTGTTTTTTTAAAAATAGAGTGCACCGTGTTTACAATTTAACATCGAAGGAACAAAAAAAAAAAAAATGGATAGTAATTTAGTATTCAATGCATTTAACTTTTTCATAATATAGTTTCGTTTTGATATTATTAGTTCTAAAACTTTAAAAGCATCCCCAACATTTAAAAATAAACTCTCTCATAATTTTGAACAACTTATAATATAAGAAATTTTATTACAAGTTTAATTTTTAGAAAATCAAATGCATATTTATCCATAACTAAATCGTACTTGTTCAATTAAAATTAAAAAATAATTTAAACGAGTTTTAATGGGTTCATATCGCGATGTCTATTGGTGATGGTACTACCCTTAAATTACAAACTATCAAATTACGGTTTCCAAATTATAACATAAACCGCATGCCATGAAATCATATAAGGATTTCCTTAAAATTAAAGTTATAGCAATTGAATTGTTTTAATTTCAGGCTATCTGCAGAATCCACTTACGCACAACTGAAGGTTGCTTATCACTGCCAATATTCCAATGTATTCCAACACTTATCGCGGTCACGTCGGCTACGCCAACAATTGGTGGAGAAGGAGGATCTAAAAGATTAAAATTAATATAATTCGATTATATATTAAAAAAAAATTAGTGCAAATTTTATACATTTCGCTGTCAATATACTACAAAGGAGTATTTCATCTTAATATTCTCAAAAAGAGTTAATTTAATAAAAATTCCCATTTTAAGATATGAACGAATCCATTATAAAAATGGCGGACCAGTCGCGATTTATCCTTCATTACAAATATTTTCTTTTAATGTTTCCAAAGAAAACTATTAAAAGGATAGGATTAGCCTATAGTGCTTATTGTGATAGTTAAAATTAAATCATATTTTTTATTAATAGACTTAATTACTTAAAACTGTGTTATTAGATTAAAAAAAATATTATGGCCCTTCTATTAGATACCATTCTTTTTCCCTATAAGTAGAATATGGTTCTGTAACTATCTTACTTGATTATGTATCACATGAACCAAACAACGAAACAAAGGAATTGTGATCGTAGAACATCTTCACCTTCAGACTTGTTGCGTGACAAAACTTTTTTATAAAGAACAATTCACTTAAAAAGTGGTTTCTGTAAAACTATCTTCACCTTGTTCATGTTGTGCAGTGAAACCAAACATATAACGACAACGAAGTAGAAAATGTGGTTTCTGTAGAACTATCTTCACCTTGCTAGTACTTTTGTTGCAGTGAAACAAAACATAAGATAAAGAGAACGACACGTAAAAAGGGTTTCTGTAGAACTATCTTCACCTTGCTAGTACTTTTGTTGCAGTGAAACAAAACATAAGTATAAAGAGAACGACACGTAAAAAGGGTTTCTGTAGAACTATCTTCACCTTGCTAGTAGTGTTGTTGCAATGAAAACAACCACACTAACACTAATGTAACAAAATAAGTGGTTATGTAGAACTATATCTACACATTTTGCTATTATTAGTATTATTGCGCTGAAATTTTTTTTGGACTATGTTGCAAATGCATTTCCTTTTTTTTGAAAAGGGGTGGGTGATGCATTATATTACGTTTACATGGCATAGCATTCCCCCCTTTCATTTTTGGGGACTACCTCCCCCACCCTCCCAATTGTGCAGCTGGTAGGCTTCATGACGTCATACACAGCAGATGCGTGTGTGTAGGGGAAAGGGATGAATGAAATGCTGAACGACGCGCTGATACGTTTCTTCATTTTTGGTCAGGCGAATAAGTAGGGCGTTTCACAATGTTTTTTTTAATTTATAATAAAAAACAATTTTACAATATTTTGCCATTGTGCAATACAAATGAAAATGGTCTATTTTTAAATTTAAGGAAGTTATATATTTTAATTATGAAATTTTACGAACTGCAGTTCGTAAAATTTGTTCGTACGTTTATAGTTTTTGTTTTTTGTTATTAAAATGATTTACAATCACAGATAAGTTATGTTTTGACGTATATATTTCATTTTGTGAACCTTTTTATTTTCTTACTTATTTTTTTTTAAAGAAAACGTAATTGAAAGAAATTTAGATGTTCTTTCTTCTAAATTACTCCATTTAAAAAATCCAACTTCAATAATTACCTTATTAGTAAAAAATTAAATTGACCAAAAATGGAGAATTGATTTGAATTGTTAGTTTAGTAATACGGGTGGGACGGGAATAATAGTATGACGATCTTTAATGCGGATCGATAAAAAGGGAGACGGGTGAACCAAGGACAGCAGAAAAGCTTGAAGCACAAATTGATGGTAGGAAGGTTTTACAGGGTTTGTATACAGTGAGAAGAAATGAAAGTTCATGATTGTGTTATAGAATATCCGTTATTACTTTTTTTTGGTGGGTGATTTGCTTTGTTGTTTTGAAATATCTTAAAATATAGAAAAACTAGGAAACACGGGTACAAAAATCTATTTCGTTTTCGAAAAAATATTAAAAACCACAATTTAGAGAATATTTATTAATACGTATTTTTTTATCGAAATAAAAAAAATCAGAATAACAAGTAACGGTTTTCAATTAAATTTTTTAAAAATCTTTAGGTGTAAAATATCGGCAATGGTAAATTTACTAAGCAATGAATTATGCAATTATGGATAGGTCAAAAGCTGCGAAAAAAGTTTTATAGGTGATTCAGCATACAATTATTTTTTTAAAAAAATAAATATAATGTTTAAATCTCATGCGACAGCAATATAAACTGATAAGTTAAGGCAATAATAAGAATATAAAATAACAGTATAAAAGGATAACTTAGGATCAAGCATTACAACCAGACTACTGATAATTTTCTACTTTATGAATTTTGTACTTATAATTCAAGGCAGTATTTTCACTGATTGAAAAAAAAACGCCCTTAAACAACTTAAATAGATACATTTGTTCAGCAGTTACTAAACAACAAATCACGTGACATATATGCCCCAATTGATGATATGTGAAGTCCCAAATATGTTTTTTTGCACTTGAATTGCTAAATGTAAAAAATAGTTAAAACCTACAGGAGCCTTTACTTTCTACCTTTTCTTTCAAAATTTTAGCAAACAAATCTTCCTATTGGGAAATCTTCGTTAGCCCGAGCCCTTTTTTACATTTATCGATCCATTTACCTTCCTCCAAAGTCGTAATCTGCAGTTCATGGGTTGGCGGCCCCGATCCGGCCGCATTAAAAGCCTTCACTACAACAGTGTATGTTGTGGCCTTGAGCAGCCCCTGTATGAGCAGCGACCCCCCGCGACGATCGGTCGTCTCCACGGTTTGGTAGGTGAAGGGTGAACTTGAGTGCGAAACTTTGTTGCCGACATAATAGCCGCGAAGGGGACCGTTCCAGTGGTGTCTCTGCGGAGGCTGAAAGAAAGATAATTTGGGATAAATATTTAGATAAATGTGTATAAATAATTATGACTGCCGTGGGTATGTAAAATGAAGTAATCAAAAAAATGCATTGGAATATTTTTGCTCAGAAATAATGAGTCTTTCAGTATACTTTCGCATAGGTTAGAGATATTGAGTGCTTGCAACAATAGTTCAAGTCTTTAGTTTAGATACTGCAGTTTACCTGTCTGTGGCAGATAAGGGTGGTATTAATTATTCTGAGATAAATTATAATAGTAACGACAATTATTGGATAATCATCATAATTTGCTAATGAGAGAAACTAAAGCTCAATATTTTATCCTTACTAAATCCTCACTAAATATTTGTTTTGGGTGGTTCAGTAAGTAGCAACCCTGTCTTGACTTTTAAATTAAATTATCCAATTAGAAAGTTGGTAGTAGGTTTTAACCGTGGGACCAAGTTACCATGTAGGTCGTAAGTATTAGCCTTAAAATGCTATGTCTAAATATAGTTTTGAAATGTTAGATTTTGAATTTACCTTATGAAATTTACACTTAATTAGATATAATCTAACACACTTTAGGAACTGGTTAAAAGTTCAACTGTTACTCATATATACTACTTTTCGGGTTTTAAAGATTACAAAATTATATAATCTTGATGTATTACATACTTAATTAATTTTTTTCTGTTAAATACTGTTACAAATAATGAAATGTGAAATGTATACAGATAATATAAATAAAATTATATAATCTAAATTACCTTCCATGTAACTCGTATTGCTTTTGAACTGACAGGTTCTACTCTCAAATCTAAAGGAGCCCCGTCTGGAACTGTAACAGAAATCGTTGTAATTATTTCAATAAGCATAATAAGCTACATAAATGGATAAAGAATTTTTTTCAAAATGTATCAAAGAAAACAATATATTTTATGCAAGATATTTGGTAAAATTGTTTAAGTTAATTGAGTGTATATTAAGTCGTTTAGAGTTAACAAATGTCGAAATATTGAAACATAAAAATAAATGTCAATTTTATAATTTAATATCGAAACATTTATTTTCTTTAACTGTTGTCGAATAATCTACAATAATAATAAAAAAACTTGTTCATAAAATTTTAACTAGTTTTATATTGCAATTGTTACACTAATACAAACATTTGGTATGTTCCATAAACAGTCGATAAACTAATAAGTATGTACAAAAGCGATAACAATAACGGTCTTGCACAGTGAACACATAATAAAGCTCACCCTGTAAATTTTATCACAGAATGGTAATAACATCAACATAATTTACACTTTTAAGCTTGTTTTTATAACATATTTTTGAAAATAAAATTAAGAGTATTTACCTTCTTCGACAGTTCTGAATGTTATCGGTTGAGACGGGTCTCCTTGCCCAACATTATTCTGAGCATACACTTGCACACTGTATGAAGTCCCTGGGTGCAAGTTGGGAATGGTCACAGAAGTCTGAACGGCTGGTAAAGTAATTTGGTGCAGTTTTCCTCTTTTCTCTACAATAAAAAAAGTTCATTTTCTTTATCATGCACTTACATCTCTTCAATTATGCACATAGAGTCTTCTCAATGTAATATGTGATTATAAAGCATAAAAAATGGGTAATTTTAAAGAAAATTTAAAAGCTACTTAAGTTTTCATGTATTTAATCCGCACAGTTAATAAATGGAATTGTTATTAAATTATACATTTAATAAATTAATGCACAGTTGTTAGATTAAAATCGTTTTAAAAAAAATATTATTCAAAAAAATTATTATATATTTTTTTAAGAAAGCAAATTTAATATAACACTAATCTTTCTGTAATAATATTTTTGTGAAGATCCTAAGTTAAAATACAAATTATTTAATGGTAACATTTTCAATAAGCCCTTGATATAACAAATATCTAAATTACAAGCTCAAAATATGTTCGTTTCTTTCGTTACTTAAAATAAAAGTAATTAGAATTAAGTAGTATTTAGAAAGACGTAAACAAAGTAGTTAGAATTACCTTAATTATTTATAGAAAACTCTCCAATCCTAATAGCATTTCATTACATTTTCTTTGTTATTTTTTTCCTTATTAGTGTTAGTATAAAGAATTGAGTTATTTTTATGACCAGAGATAGAAGTATATTATTTTGAAATTATTATTTTTTTGAAAAATGAGGGTAATGTAGAAAAACCCTATAATGACAATAAATAATAGTGTAAGCACATTATATTGTTGGAAATGTTAACCTAAAGCATTGTAAGTTATTCCCTGCATCCTTTAATGCTTTATGTCTCTTTTATTATCTTACATTCCTTACAGATGTTATAGTTTTAATCATATACGGTTTTCCACTTTTTTAAAAGAGCTTATAGCTTCTGCCCGATGTGTTACCATGTCATCTCAAACAGAAACATGTAGAGTTAGTAAGGTATGCACATATACGTGCTATGGATGCATGGATGAGATCAATGTAGATATTTCCACATTGGCCTCATCTGCATGTTTCCATGTTACCCAAACTGGATATGACTAGTTAAGTTAAGAAAAAGTTAACTTATGATTGATTAAAATCCAACAATACCTTCCCTCTTACTCCTTTCCTTAATCATGTCAAACAATTTTCCCTACCTCTATGATAAGATCGAATAAAAGTACTACAACAATAACCTCCAAAAATGAAAATGTCTAAACACAAAATTGCACACAACTTGTAACTACAACTACGGACTAGCTTTCCTAGCTTTGTAAAGTGACTAATAAAGACGAGAGTGATTGTTAATGGCAGTCAGTAGTAGGGTAAAGCTCCCTGCCATCGAAATACCTTATATTTCCATATTACCCGCAATTTCCATAGTTGCATCTCCTCCTATAATATTTTAGGAGTACTGTCTGAAGTTAAGATTTTCAAATGTATAATTATTGATAAATATAGGATATGCTAACTGCATATCAACTGTTTTACCGACCGATTTAAAATTTGTTCAAATAGATAGTTTTTTAGACGAATTTTTTTACTCGACAAGTCAAATTTGTCAAATACCTCACTCTTCTGCCTTCACTCTCAACAATTTGGCGCTTGGGTTTCATCAAAAATATGGTTCATACTAGTTTCAAAAGCTGTTTACTGAAATCTTTTAGTATATTTTTGGTATTAGGTTGTACCAATTATCAAGTTTTCTTTCCAAACCGGAAACTTGGTTTCGACCTCATGCCGAAAATATAGTGAAACATTTTACCGCATGGCGTTGCATATAATAAAAGCCATAATTATGGTGAAACCAAGCTCAATTTTTTTTGACAGTGTTTAGTATAACACGTGCAAGAGTGTTTACCGTCGTTTCTCCAGTATCTGACGACGTAGTTCTCGACGATCCCCTCGTCCGAAGAGGACGGTTGCCACGACAATCGGATCGATCGAACTTGCAGCTCGGAGGTGCGGATGCCCGTCGGAGGAGACGGCGGCTCTGCGAAAGCAAAATTGTATCTTTAATACAACCTATTTCAATACTGGGATTGTTATTTTTTAGATATAGCTGAATGAATAACAATGGAATAATACAGTTATTGCTTAGAAATTCGAGCTTAATGTGGTATATTATGGTTATAAGTAATAAATAGCTTTAAAAAAAAGTGAAATTTGAAGGATATTTATGGAATTTACTCATAGGGAAATAGGTTAATTGTTCTTCTGCATTGAATTGAAATGCATTTTTTTGTACTGTGTAATTGATGTAGTTATGTTAATATTTATTCATGAAATATTTTTTTAATATTGACCTTATTTAATGAAATATAAGCACAAAAATAACTCGCAATATCAAAATACTAAACATAAAAAACGCATAATACTAGACATAAAAGGCTTCATATACAAATATTCTGAAGTGAAACATTTCAATATATTCAAGTTTTGAAAATTTATTTTAAACTTATTTTCTTAGTATAAAGCATATTTTGTATTACGAATACAATATCCCAAAAATACCGAATTTGAAAACAATTAATTTTAGGTAAATTATTTTTGAGGGTGACTTTAGTGCAGGTTGCTTTGAAGTATTCAGTTTAAGGAGCAAAATGTAAATATACAATATGCTACATTAATGATACCTATCACAAATGTATTATATTTATCCTTAACTATTACAACCTTTCTTTTATATTTAGTACAACTACAATTCTCACCTAAAACCACTAATTTTACTTTTCCTTCGTCATCTCCAAATTGGTTATGCGCATGACATACATAGGAACCCACGTCTCCTTTTTGCGAGTCATGAATCAGCAATTCCGATTTCGATCCATAGTCAGTTGTATCCTTCACAACTTCAAATCTGTAAGAGGGTTTAAAACATGAAATTAAGTATTACGAAATAATTTTAATTAAAAAAATATATACTATCAAAATAACTTTACATCATAGCGTCACTTTTAGATTTAAATATTATTCCACGATGAGTTGTATCCCAAACAACTTTAAATCTTAGGAGGGTTTAAAACATGAAATTAATTGTTAAGAAATAATTTTTAATTTAAAAAAGTACACATTAAAATTATCCTATCAAAATAATTTTCCATCATATCGTCACTTTTAGATTTAAATATTATTCATGTTTTATGATAATAATATTGAACTACATAAAAATTAAGATGAAACACAGTTTATAGGGTATAATTTAGTAAGTTAAAATTGTGCATTTTATATTTTATTAATCTATGTTCAACATCCTTCATAAAATTTATTACTATAACAATTAATATGCAATTGTTTTATACAAGAGCATAAAGCTAAAAGTAATGTAATTTTATTATGTTAACTTGTTAATTACTCAGTACATATCTAAAATAAATCAATTATTGTGTTTTTGAACACCCATATAAGCTAAAAATAGCAATAGTAAATACTTTGTTTAAAATGTTATGAACAAATATCATTTTAAATCCATATTTTATTATTACAAATAATAACATACACATTTAAATATTGCCAAAAATAATACAATGTAGATTATTTGGTTTTTAAAAACTGATTTTAATTTCAAAATAAAACCGTTTTTATCAATAGAAATTCGCTTTTGAAAAATTTGAATAGCATTTTATTTTAGAAAACAATTTTTTTCAAGTCCATTTTAAGATATGTGATAGTAGGAAATAATTAAAAAGCGTTCTGATTCGACACCAAATATGTTACATTATAAACGTAAGATGATAAGGTGTAATTAAGTATTTTATATGAAGTATAGGAAAACAAATCCAAACAAATAGTTATTTATCAGAATTTTTAACAAATTATCAAAATATTTTCGGTGTCTAAAACAGTACACAGCTAAATTAAATTTAGTTTAAAAATGGTTATCACTTTTTTTTAAACAGTAATACGTTTCAGCTTTTCATGTTACGTTATGCCCATCTGTTACATCAAATTTTTTAAAAATAGGAATGATTTCATTAAGGGATTCATTGCGGTAAAACATGTGCAAACATGATCTAGCTTTATTTACAATGGTGAAGACTTTCGACATAATTTAATGACTCTAATTCATTTTTTCATATTTAATTATATTCCATGGACACGAGGACAGCAACCACAACAATAACGTTATTATCTTTTCATCAACATAAATCAAAATGTAATAGTTTAAACACATATAATCTTCACCTTGTTCCGAATTGGATGTTGACATCTTGATTATCTCTCTTCCATGCAACGTGAAGGGGTTGGTCTCCGGTTATTTCACACAACAAGCGAGCAGTGTGACCTCTTCGAACAGTAACTCGTTCAAACTTCTTCTTCAGCTCAGGTGGTGCTGTGAATTTTAAATTCTAAATTAGGTTATGAGTAAACGAAATAAATAATCAAATTTGTTGTGTAAATTGAAGCATACCAATTTACAATCTTATGTAAACGAAATATATCATTAAAGAAAATATAATTTATAAGTCTCAATGGATTTGTTCTATACCTTTATAAAAAATTTTAAGAAAATATTTACGATAAAAACTATACAATAACATTGTTCCATTGATGTAAAGGTTACTGGGCAATTCTACCATAATTTTTAATTTTATGTCCCTTGGGCATAACTTAAAAAAAAATAATATTTCTTTTCAATTTTTTCTTATTACACTAATAGACTGGTCCTTATATAATTGCAAAACGGAATTTTAAAGCAAAGAAACTCAAAAATTTTTTTAGGACACAAAACAATGCAGAAAAATTCCTTACCTTCCCATGTCCCGAATGTTAAATTTTTAGTTTAGGGCTAAAACTAACACATTTTTAAGCTAAAAATTACATCCATTTGGATTTTAAATTGAACTAATACTATATCTTAACATATTCCTTCTATAAAATTTTGGGTTTTAATATTCATAATGTGTATTTCTCTTCTCCTAATTTTGTCCCTGGGTTTTGGTACATTCACTGACCTCATTACTAAAGTGGCTAAGAGAGACGCTGGATGGAGCTACAGTGATTCTTCAATCATGAAAACTGTATTGTAGAAAACTCACATTTCAGTTAGTAGCCGCATTTTTTTTTGTTATACTTAACGAATAAGCCCAAAAGATAAAACCCCCAGTAAAATGAGCTGCGTGGCTTCATTACTTTCCTTACAATCCCCCATGGTTAAGGTTAATTTTTGCTTAATAATAGGAATTTTTTTGTATAAATATGTTTAAGTGGAGTATAAGGTGTAAAAAAATCAATTTTTATTAAACTGGAGTTAGTTTCAACACAAGAAAGACCGGAAAACATCGTGAATTTCCTCACCGTCCGTTCTTTACCTTCCGTTTCTAACCGTCACAAGGATCTAGGGATGGAAAACCGAAACCTGTTTTAAGACTAACCGGTTTGTTCATGACTTCGGTTTCATTGAAAATTAGTTATTTTCACAAGGCCAGTTTAAACCGGTTTCTTTGAAACCGGTTTTTTTTAAAAAACTGCCACCCCTGAATTTTTTGTACAAAAAATTCAAATGAGCCTTGCTGAACTTTTTTTGTAATTCTAGAACCCTTATAAACCTTTTTACAAATATTTAAAGGGATTTTGAAAAAATAAATTTCACAAGTTTTTTTATACCTGAAATTAAAAATTATGGTAGAACTGCCCTACTAACTTACCATGCACACTAATTTGAATGTTCTTGGATATTCCTGGACCAATACCATTATGAGCTTCACATACATATACACCAGCATCTGATTCATCAATTCGGGAGAATATAATGGAACCATTGGTTGCTGTGGACCATTGGCCTTCACTTCGCATCGTTTCTCGATGTTCTGAACCTAAAAGATAAGAATTATTACAGTTTTAAGCATACATTTACCTAAGTAGATGCACTACTTTATTATACAGAATTCTTAAAGAGTTTTATACTTTTTACTTATTTAGAGATAAAAAAATATATGATTATCATATGGCTCTGTGAAATTGTTTAATTAAGATATATTTATTTTGTGTTTGTGTATTGATAACCAACACAAAAATTAGGAACCAATTACTAGTTAAAACTATACAATTCTAAAATAAAGAATTATTTCTTCAGTGTAAGGAATGGTTTAATTTGTATAAATTATACAAAATTTTATAAAAAACACTCCGCTACGTGTCTCAAGTTCTCCAAACACAGATTTAATTTCAATAAGTTAAAACGCGTTAGATTGTAAGTATTAAAAAAGTCAGTCTAGATTTTATTGTATTAAGTTTATTTATCATTTGTGTAAATTTATCAAGTATTACTTTCTCATTTTATAAATAACATATTATTTTAAATGCTAAACATAATATCATATTACTTAAATATCATATAACTATTTCTTTCTCATTTATTATCAAATATTTAAACCTTTTTGTTTACTCCATGAAATTCTAGGAGTAGGATGTCCAGTAGCAGAGCAATCCACCATTAGTCCGGATCCCTTTGCTGCAGTAGTGTCTAAAGGCTCTTTTGTCCAATGGGGTGGAACTAGAAAGAAAAAATTAAAGTGTTAAACTTAAATTTTACATAAAAGGTATGACTGGTCAAAAACTGGATTTTTATTTTGAATGTAAGATTATGCTAATATACACATTAAGTTTAAGAAAAATGTTTTTTTAAAGGATTGGTGTTAAGGAGGGTTTATTGTTGATTAACTTTTATATATTCTCATGAATAAAAATCTGTGGTGGTATTGCCTGTGTGTTTTATTTTAATAAAAATTTACTGAAAAATTGCTTTTTAAATTACATTATAGTATTTGAGACAGAAATATATTAAATTAAATTATTAATATTAAAAAAAATATTGTAAGGTAATTCTGTAAAATTTATCAATAACGTCCCAAAGGCTGAAAAGAGTCATACAATTAGAAAATCCTTCTAAAAAACAAAGTTGGTCATGTAAAATACAAAAGGGTAAAATAAGTTCTTACTACAAATACTTGCAAATACAACGAAATACAAGACAATCACGATGTAGAAATAAAATGTGCTATTTTTGCGCATTGAAATAGAAATATCGCAGAAATCATTAATTCAAATAATATTGTACAATACTCACACTAAATATATATTGCACACATTCAATAAAATATAAATTAAACAAATATAGTTATTCAATGTCGAATAATGTAGGGTATAAATTAGTAAAATTGAATAGAAACAAATGGATATGAAGTAATGTGATAAATGTATACACAAAATTATTATCATAATTCAATTCCCTATAATCCAAAATCTTTTTTTCCTCTTCTAAAAAATGGAAAAAAATAAAAGAACACTCTATATTTGAAAAAAAAATGCACACATTTATTGGGTAGGTTTGTGTGAGTAATTCAAGTTGTTTAAAAAAATACACCACCTTCAGCATAAACATGAACATTTTCACTATCAGATCCAAAAGTATTAGTTGCCTGACAAGTAAAATTTCCAATTGTATCAGAATTCAGGTTTTCAATTCCCAAAAACGATTTTCTGGGACCATTTATAATTTTTATATTCGGTTTTGAAGAATTGGAAATTGTTCTTTCATTCTTAAACCAGGTGAAAGTGACTGGAGTATTTCCTTTTCTTAAGCTGCAAATCAGGTCAACTGGATCATTGAGTCCAATGTTAGGTGGGACAAACATTGGATACAAGTCAGGTTTTTCACAGACAGAAGCTAAAAAGAGAAAATGTTTGTGAAAGTTGATAAAAAACCTTATAGTATAGTTAAAACAAACATTGATGTGCATGAAATATATATTAAAATAATTATATTTAAAGCACTTTATTTTGTAAATTTTAAGTTATAAAACAGTTTATTTAATAATTTAAGTTTGGTCTTTTAAAATATTTAAATATAATTTTAGTGCATGTTGCACACCTAACAAAACTGATATGTGTAGATAAAATTTTTATTACTTAAACACAATTGTATGTTTATAAAATATACTTAGTTTTATCTTTGCACGTTTCATTTAAAAACAAACTGCGAATTTGATTACATTTTTTTTTGTCGTTTAAAAGCCAAAATACACCAATATAAATATGTCCTAGCACCTACTAACAGGCATTATAGCATATTTTTAGAAACCCGATAAGTACATCAATTTTGTGCTAACTAGTATTTATTGTTTTAAAATCATAATATTAACATAAGTTTTAGTCTTAAATCTTCAATTTGCACCAATATTAGTTTTAAATATTGCTTAGCATTTTTAACTCGGGTGATCGTTAAAAAAGAAAAAGAAAACACAATCACTTACTTTTTAGTTGAAGGAGTAAAAACAATGTGCTAAGAATGCAAGTCTTCATACTCGAATTGCTTAAGTAGTATTATGATGCTGCTAAAAATAATTTTATAAATACGTAGCGTTTAGGATAGATGAAATATTATGTTTCTTACAGAATTGTAGACAAACGTTGGTTAGAATGGTCGCAAAAATATGTTCTTAAAACTGTGTCATAGCGCCACGTATCGAGAATATACTGAGTTAAAAGATATTTTACAAAAATAATATTTAAATATTCAAATGTATAAATATACGAGACTATAAATGGTTTACATAGCAGGAAAAAGTCAATAATTAACATGAAAATAAAAATAAATAAGTGTTTTGCAAAATTTCTGTAATAAGTCATTCACAAGCCGGCTACATTTTGTATATATCTATGATAATGGATTTTAAGTATTTGAATACCTATACTAACAGTAACTAAAAATAAAACTATTTACTTTTTTTTTAAACTAACTACGACTACTTAATAAAATATACGATTTGTTTGAATATCTTTTTGTATTTTGAAAATGGAAGTGAATTTACAGGAATTTTTTAAAAACATTATTTGGTGTAAAAAAGTAATTGTTTTTAGTTAGAATATATGGTATAGTTAAAAGACGTGTAATGCTCTAAAGTATTTTTCGAAATAAATATACCTTCAACTTTTAGTTCAGTATAGACTTGATCGTATCCTTCAACATTTGAAGCAATGCAGGTATAATTTCCAATATGTTGAGTGTGAATATTCTTGATAATGCAAACAGACCTTCTTTCAGACGTATTTATACGAATATCAGTGATGGATTGAATTTCTTTTCCATTGAGATTCCATTTAAAACTTATGGGATCTGTGCCTCTCTTAATACTGCATGTTATATCGAGACTGTCGCCTAAACCAAGGTCTGGTGGTACAAAAAGTGGATGAAGTACAGGTTTTACAGCAGTAGCCACTAAAATAGAAAACATTAAGTAGATTAAGGAGAAAGCAAGCTTTAAAAAATTACAAATATAAAAAAACGCTATTTGATGAAAATACACTTCAGGCTTTGTTGAAACAAAAGAAGATATTATCGGTATTGATTATTTTAATTTTGTGTAGTACTGTTAAGTTCAAGGTAGAATGCATTCAGTTGTTAAACAAAGCCATTAAATAGGATGCATAATGCTTACTAAAAACGCGTCTTTATTTGTATAAAAACATTAAAAAATCAATTCAAAAATTAATTGATCTTTCAATTAAAACTAAATAAAAAATAGCAAATAATTATTAAATTACTCATTTTAGGAAGATATAAACATTAAAAAAACTATTTTTTTAAAAGGAAAAATACGGTAAAGCTGCTTTGCTTGGATTTTAAAATGCTTGCTTTAGATTTAAAAATAAATCAAATTCGATGCTATTGTAACTTAGAAAAAAAAATTTGCATCCGGTTTTAATTTACAAAGTAAACGAAATATTAACGCGCTTAAACAACACTTATCATTACGTAATTGAAAATTAACTTGAATTTTGTTCAGAATCGTGTAAATAAATTTATGCTTTGAAAATAACTTGTATTAATACTTATTAAAGTGACATTGCTTAGAGTATTACGTAAGAGGTTTAAAATTTAAAATATCTTACTTGCTGCTGAGCTTGTTAGCAGGAGAAAACCCAATACAGAAGCCGTCAGCATTCTAATGTCAGTTTTGTAGAGAAATTTTTACTTACAGTTGCCCCAAATAAAAAATACGTTTGACATCACATTTGCTCTTCTACGTGGAAACAACAATATAACAGTAAATTCACATAACTTATGGCCAAAATATGAGTACTGCAGAACTAGTAACAATTCTGACGTTTACTGAAATAACCACATAGGCACAAGTATAAACAAATTGGTATATCAGAGTGAGTTGATAGCGCCACACAACGAAATTAAAAGGAGTTATTTCTTGTATGAAAAATATAATTCGATATAAATTTTTTTTAAATTTTGTGTGCAGTGTTAATAAATACAAAACTTTATGAATTCATTCATTTGAATATATTTATTTTATATATTTCTAACACGTTATTCATATTTTAAAATGTAGGTACGTTTAAAAAATACAATAAGATCTTATTTAACAGAAATGCATGTGGTCTTTAATGAACTCATTATTTTCATAAATCTTTTTGACAACACAATACATCATAATTAAATTCTATGCCAAGTATAGGATGGCCAATACCTGATACTTAGTTATTTGATGATAAATATGTCAACTCTCAATATTATTTCGATGAAAAGTTAAGAAAAGATTTTTTACAGAAATAATATTTAGGTGTGATAAATAAATGGATAAAAATAGTTTAAAATAGAAAAAAAGAAAGGAACTAACAATTAAAAATAACATAGTAGAAAGGCCTTAGAGCTGTAGAATCTTAGAACTGTATTAGTAGGTAATTAAAATACCCTCTACAGTTTGTATAGTTTTTTTCACTCATAGCCTCGTTTATGTATTTGAAAGAACAATAAAACAACAGAATATAAACTTTTCAAAAACTGTATTCAGTAGGTTAATACATTTTTCAGCGTACATATTTTGATGACATGTTTCCACACATTAGAAAATGTAGTAAAACAACAGATGTTGATAGTAACAAAACTTGGACTAAAAAAATTTCACTTCAGATGTAATACATAAATTGATTATATCAAATTATTCTTAACGATATGATAACGATTTAATTTTTTTTCTTTAAATAACATACCTTCAACTTTTAGTTCAGTATAAACCTGATCGTATCCTGCAATATTTGAAGCAATGCAGGTATAATTTCCGATATGTTGAGTTTGTATATTCTTAATCATGCAAACAGATCTTCTTTCAGAAGTATTTATGAGAATACCGGTGATTGATTGTATTTCTTTTCCATTGAGTTTCCATACAAAATTTATGGGGTCTGTTCCTCTTTTAATACTGCACTGTATATCAAGACTGTCACCTAGACCAAGATCTGATGGTATTAAGAGAGGATGAAGTACAGGTTTTACAGCAGAAGCCACTAAAAGAGAAATTATTAAGCAGATAAGAAAATGTAAGCTATAACAAATACATTACATGAAGCTTTAAAAAATATAGCAACTAAAAACATGATTGGGTAAAGAGAATTTGCACGTTTTATTTTAATGAAATGAAGCTACTTTTAGCATTATGTATTCTAATTTTGTGTTGGAATTTTTAAGTTATAGGTGGAATGCAATATGTTATCAAATAAATAAACTGCTTATTTCATTATACAATGTAAAATACTAAAGATACAACTTTATTTCTATAAAGAGACAAAAAGATTTAATTCAGACATTAAAGTTTCACAAAGTTAATAAGGAAATGATTGAAAATTTACGGAAAACAAAATATAAAAATTGTACATAAAGATAACTTATTTGGAAAATAAATAGAAAACTTAATTGATATTGAACTCAATAAAAATTCACAATAAGTTAATGGTTTAGTTAATTGCTACACATATAGAAATAAATAAAATGTGTTGTTATTGTAATTTATAAAGAAAAAAAAATACTCAAAACTTATTAAAAACAAAATAGAAAACACTTCGTGAAATACAGTTATCTAGAAAACACTTCGTGAAATAGCAGTTATTATGACATAATTGAAAATTAACTAGAATCTTGCACAAAATTGTGCAAATAAGAAAATTAATTCTAAAAATTACATAAACTTAAGATCATTATAATTAAAAAAAAATTAAAAATATATCTTACTTGCTGTAGAGCTTGTTAAAAGGAAAAAACACAATACGGACGCTGTTAGCATTTCATCGCCCATTTTGAGGAGAGATCCTAATTTACAGTTTTCTCAAATAGAATATACGTTTTAGATAAAATTTGTTCTGATACAAAGAAATAACAACAAAATATAATAAATTCAAATAATTTCCAATAAAAATATAATTAATTTTAGCATTGTAGAACAAACAATTTTTACAGTTATCTGAAATAACCATAGACACAAGTATAAACAAGATTCGTATATGATAGTGAGTTGATAGCGCCACACATCGAAATTAAAAAGAGTTATTTATTTTTCGACAAAAAATATTACGATTAATTTAAAAAAAATATTTATGCAGCGTTAGCAAATACTAATTTTTAAGAATACATTTATTGGAATTTATTCAATATAAATATATTAAATAAATTACTAACAGGTTATTTATACTTTATAGTGTATGTATAAATATCGTAAAAAATGCAAGATTTTCTAATTAAAAAAATTGTAACGGTTTTAATAAATATAATAGGTGTTATAAAACATTTTTGTTAAAATATCTTTTTCAAAATTACGTATTTTTTTACTCATAGTTACCTTTTACGCCAAGGTTTGTTGGATAATATATGAGTATTACGTATCTAATGTTATTTAAAGTGGAATATATCAACATTTTCGGGAAAATCTTTGAAGATATTTTCACAGAAATAAAATTATGAGGACTAAAATAGTTTAAACAATAGAAAAAAAGGCCTTAACTAACTATATTATGTTGTAAAAACCAAAATTGAAATTTTTCCAAAATGTATTTACTAGGTAATTAAAATACCTGCTACCTTTTGTGTATCTTTTCGACTTTTTGTTTTAATTCCTTTGAAATAACAGTAATATATGAAGTTTTTAAATCTATAATAAGTAAGTCAATAAAACACCCACATCAATTTTTATATCATTATGACTCTTTTTTTCTTTACATTAAAAATTAGAACAACATATTATCATTATAGTAAACAAAACTTCGATTAAAAAAATTCACTTATGATGTAATGATTTTCTCAAATTATGTTTAACGACATACTAAAAAATTATGTTGTATTCTAATGACGTACCTTCAACCTTTAGTTCAGTATAGACTTGATCGTATCCTTCGACATTTGAAGCAATACAGGTGTAATTTCCAAGATGTTGAGTGTGGATATTTTTAATCATGCAAACTGATCTTCTTTCAGATGTATTTATGCGAATTCCAGAGATGGATTGAATTTCTTTTCCATTGAGATTCCATTTGAAAGTTATGGGATCGGTGCCTCTCTTAATACTGCATTGTATATCAAGACTGTCACCCAATCCAAGATCAGGTGGTATAAATAAGGGATGAAGAGCAGGTTTTACGGAAGAAGCCACTACAATAAAGAAACATAGTAAGAAGATTAGTTGCTAGTGTTTGAAAGATAAATATAAGATTTTGAAAGCAAAATATAAAATGTAGTTGGTTTTAAAAGTAATGTAAGTATTTATTTTCTCGATATATTTCAGTCACTATCGCTAATTTTATTTTGTATTGGGAAAATTGCAATTAGCTACTAGATAAAGTCAATTAAACAATAAATGCACTGCGTGTTTTATGGTGCAAGACCGAGTACTTTAAAATCTCTTTATGTTTACAAACATTTAAAATTTTTACAATGAAAATGAATTGAAAAGTGAATTAAAAGTAAGTAAAAAATAATAATAAGAAATTAGTTTTAAATACTAAATAAGCTCACATTAAAAGTTTTTTTTAAACTATTAATAGTTCAAACTTATAATTTTTTAGTTTTGTTAAAAATGAAATGTCTTCTTCTTTTTCAACAAAATCGAAAAGAAAAAATAAAAATAAATATTACTTATTGTATAATTATGTTATTAAATTTTTTACAACTACAACAATGGGCATAATGTACACTAATTTTGAATAAAGAGTCATGCAATCATATTATAAAAATTTAAGAAACTGAAAATATCTTACTTGCAGTAGTGCTTGTTAGCAGGATGAAACACATTACGGGCGCACATAGCTTTCTATTTTCCATTATGGAGACTTTTTACTTGCAATGTTTTCGAATAGATATAAGTCATGAATCTGCTTTGTTACATGGAACAAACAATGTTCTGATATTATAAAATCATATTTATATCTTTTTAACTAGTTTAAATACAAGCATATTTAGGATTGTAAAACTGGTAACAACTGTGATGTATATCTGTAAAAACCATAGGCAAAATTATAAACAACAACGATTCACCAAAGTGAGCTGATAGCGCCACACATCGAAATTAAAAGGAGTTATTTCTTGTATGGAAAAATATGTTAAATAAAAATTATCAACATGCTATGATTATTAATAACAATTACTAATTTTAATAAATTATAATACGTAGATTTCAAATAATGTGTTTATAATATATTACATAGACTCTAAGGCGAATGATCAGTGACAGTAAAATACTAAAATATCTTATTAAAAGATAATGTATGCAGGCTTCATATGCGTTATGAAGCATTTCCTTTAAAATAGAAACGTTATAGCATCCCAATAATTACCTTCTACACCAAGAGTTGCGTGGACAATATCTGAGCCGTAGGCATTTGATGCAACGCAGGTATAATTTCCAACATCTGAAGCAGATATACTGTCAATGACGTAAACGGAGCGTTTTTGAGATGTATTTATTTGGATTCCACTACGTTTTGCTGGTGACCGACCATTCATTTTCCATTCAAAGACAATCGGAAGAGTTCCACGTTTCAAACTACAAACCACATCCAGGCTGTCTCCAATACCAAGGTCTGTTGGAATTGTCAAGTGATGCAACACAGGGATTTCAGTCTGTAAACCTATACAAAAACATAGTTTACATAAATTATTAGTTATCCAGAAAGATAAGGTTTAAGATTGAGATTTGTAATACTTAAACATCAGGCACAATATAAAAAAGTAATGAAGTTTTTATTAAACAGCGTTTTTTATTATTTTAATTTTATTTTGTTATTAATTTATTATGGTTATGCAGCAGACTTAATATTATTTTTAACTTCGCTTTTTCATGTAAGTAAAATTGCATACAAAAAAGTAGTAAATCGTATTTAATAGTGGATTTTTCAAAAAATAAATATCATTAAGATTATTTCTTTCTAGTAAAAAAAAATCAAATTACCTTAAATGATAGTTTGAATTTTAGTAATGCTTTAAAATAAAGATTTAAATTTTTAAATATAAATGCTTGAATTGAAACTCATAGGATTGGACCTAATATAAAATTAATGGTTTGGTACACTTCATTTATTTAATTACTAAGTTCATATTTTCACTACATTATTACAAGGATAAAAAATTGTTAGACAATATATTTTTTAAACCTCAGTTTATTTTGAGAAAAAATTTGATTACGTCAACATAAATCAATATGAAATATGCTGTATACTTTTCCTCATCCATCCTAAATCTCTCTTACACAATTAAACAACACAATTAAAATAACACATTCAAACAACATATGTATAAAATTAAAAGCATATCATATTTTTAATGTTTGCAGAGATTAATTGCATTTTATAAATAAAAGAAGTGCTTAATAACATTCATGGTCTTACTTTGTCTGACAAAATGTGAAACGAAGAGAAATATACAAGTTGCATCCAGATATTTGTGCATCATCATATATAGTTGAAAAGAAATCTAAAAGTTAATAGAAAAGATAAATATCATTAAGTTTTACTACATATTGGAACTATTTTGATTGATATTCAATAAGCTATTCAACAAAAGTATTTATCTGTACAAATAAATGTAAACTTACCTATTTAAGGTAAAACTCATATGAAAGTTAATGAACAAGAGTTTATGATGCCCAATATTTAGACGGTAGAGGCGCCACATTACAGACCTGAATTTGTACGGTTGCAGTTTAAAAATGTAATAAATGTTATCATATAACAAAAAGAAAGTTTAAAGATAACTATATGTTATATTACAGGATTTCACAATAGTAAAAAGATTATTCATGAAAATAATTCTAATTATAACATTATTTTCTTTGTATAATCATGTAATAGTCAATACATATCGACAAAATGTCGAAGAAATATAATTGTTCTTAGTTAAATTATTATAGATTTTCCGAATTTTTCATTTCAACACAATTCATGACTTAAAGTTTATAATTATACGACTAAAATAATAAAGCTTATATCGGTCATTAACAATGTACATATTGTTATTAGTAAAAGAAGTAAAACTTAAGCTATTAAGTGTCGATAAAATGCACAGCACATAACATTGCCGTAATTTTGCAATAGGAGGAAGAAAGGTAGCCTTAGATAAAATGTAGTCATTTGCAAAGAGAAATCTTGTGCAAACACATTTTCATGTTTTTTAGTAATAAGTATTTGCTGATATATAAGAAAATATTAAGAAACCGAATCCATTATTCAATAGCCTTTTAACAATAACTTTATATTATTCTTGAACAAAACTGTAGTACAATTAATACTGATGAAAATTAATTAGTTTGTAATACATATTTGTTACATTGCCACAGAATCTAATACCCATCCTAAAGTTTTCAGTTTTAAGTGTTGCTCCCACAAAATCTTTACTAAAGCAATTTGCTTTAAAATTATCCAAAAGTAAAATTTTACAATTAGTAATACAAATCATTACAAAGTAAGTATCATTAAAAAGTAAAATTAATGGACTGACGGAAGTTTCAAGAAAATTCATAAAAGCATAAACGAAACATAAGTGTATATTTTGAATAATAAAAAATGGTCAATTAGCATTGTCATTAAGGAACATTAATTTCTGTTTAAAGAATCAAAAACAAATATTCATTCAAATTTACCACGAAATTTGTTTAAAAAAATTAAGAAGTAATTTTAATAAATGCAAGAAAACAAAATGGTTAGTTATACAAAATAAATAACTATACCTTCAACATCTAAAGTTGCATAAACGTGATCTGATCCATAGTTATTCACGGCAGAACAAGTGTAGTTACCAACATCTTTAGCGGATATATTATCAATGATATAAACTGAACGTTTCTGGGATGTATTTACAATACGAGAAGTCGGCACTTTTCCATTAACTTTCCATTCAAATGTAATTGGAAGGGACCCTCTTTTCAGACTGCACTGGATGTCAAGACTGTCTCCAATTCCGAGATCTGATGGGATTAATAACGCATGTAGCACAGGGACATCATTTTGATAACCTGTAAGAATTATTGTTATTGATAATATAATTTATAAAGCGTTACATGTGCGTACATTTGCAATCAAAAAGTTGAAACCAAATGCAAATAATTTTAATAAAAGAAAAATTAATTTATGTTTGCTTAACAACAAAGTTTAAATTACTTTGATATTGTTTATTTATTTTACACTGAAATTTAAACTTACTTTTTCCAGAAAGAAGACTAATAATAAATAATACTTTGACAGATAGAACGTTTCCATACATTATTTTACAAGGATTTGAGGACAACGGGCCCTGGAAAGTGAAACAGATTAAAAACACAGTGAACTCATGTAAACGATGTTGTCAATAAGATATAACAAAATTTCACAATGCATCTCTACTTAAGAGAAATAGTAGCTATTAGTTACATTATAAGTCATATACTTTTTAATTAATTAAACGTTTCAACACATGTATTAAATGGAATTTGAGTAGTTAATTGTTAAAAAATACAAAATTGTTTGAAAAGTTGAATAGTTTAAACTTACCATGTCTTTTCCTTTGGTGATGGAGCATTTAAGAGCATTTCTTTTAATAAATTTGACGAGAGGGGCGCCACATTACAGTGACAACTTTACACGGTTGCAGTTCGTAATGTTTGAAGATAAATCATATATATATATTTAATGTTTTCAAGGATATAGTATAAAATATGAAATTTTATATATTTAAAAAGTGTATGAGAAGCGTGTTTAATATTATTCTTACGCAGTTGTTGTTTCATAAAAGTTCACATTAGTTTTACTTATATAAATGTTTAAATATATTGTGTTTAAAACTGGGTTTTAATATTGTCTGTTGCTATAAATAGAAAACTGTATGGGTACAGTAACAAAGAAATTAAGAGTTTCATAAATATACAAAATTGTTTGTTCAATGGCAAGTTAAATAATTTTTACAAGATAATAATCCAGATAACAAATTAAATGTATTCTACAATCAAAATGAATACTCAATTTTGAAATTGATATTTAAGAATAAATTTAACTAGAAGTAATTAATGCTGTAAAGAATTAGAAGAAAACTTAATACTGAAAAACTAGCAATCAAGAGTCAATCGCAATATGCGTAATGGCATTTTGATTTTCAACCAGTTACTATGTTTAAGTAGTTAGAGTTTCAACTAAAGAATATCTGTTGACAGATAGTTATGTTAAAAATTGTACCCATTAAATGGAATAAGTTATATTTTAAGTTGTTAACAGATATAAAATATGTGCCATGACAAATATATTTTTATAGTTATTAATGTAAAATGCAAAATAATTTATTTTAAATATATTCTACGCAATAACAAATAATACAGAAGATAGATAATCTAAAACTTAAATAATATTCATAAATGCAACGATATAATCAATAAAATGTTTCGCAACTATTCCACAGATCAAGTTTAAAATCACAAAAAAAAATATATATATAAACTAAAATGCCATTATATACCTTCTATTAATACACTTTCTGTCTTCGAATCACGACCATACACATTGGAAGCTACGCATGTGTAATTTCCAATATCTGTTACTTGAATGTTTCCCATTGATAAAACTGAACGCCTCTCTGTAGTAATTATTTTAGATTTACTACCAATTGATATTTGCTTTCCATTATGAAGCCATTCAAACTTCACAGGGCTTGATCCTCTTCTAAGCTTACATAATATGTCAGCATCATCTCCCATAGTAGGGTTTTCGGGTACCATGATAGGATATAATATTGGCTGTTCAGAATCAATTTCAGAACCTAGTAAAGAAAAACTATTAAGATAATGAATAATGATAATATTGAATCAATTTTTAATATTAAAATATATCTCATAAATTATTATTTAAATATAAGTTTCTTAAAAAGACGCGCGAAATCGGCTTTCATTTCTAGAAGAGCTGAAGTTTGTAGCATAGAAAATGGATGTTAAAAATACAATCTTTTATTTAAATTCTAATAAACACCACTGAATTCTAATGTTCACCTAATTAAAATATATAAACAATTAACTGTGCACTTATAGCTTTTAACATTGAAATCATTCTAAAACATAACAAAAACGTATTAGTTGAAGCTTAGAGTTAAGTAAAGCTAATATAATTCTCAAAAAATTACTTACCAAAGCAGTTTCTGATGAAAGCCAATGATACTAATAATATTGATAGTAAGAGATTCATTTCTAGTATTTCCATCTATCTTGCGTTTGAAATAAGTTATTTTCAAACGAATTATATATAACGTCCAACAAACTCGATTCTAGGGTTGAAATACAGGCATCTGTGTATTCGTATTTTAGAAATGTGTCCATACACAGATCGTAGCGCCACACAACGAATATAATAATAAGTAGTAAATTTACCCATATTAGAAATATACAAATCATCTACAAAAGTAACTAGAAACTTTAATAATTCGAATGAGTTAATACACGGATAAAATATGTCATTATACACAGATACAAATCTAATTATTTAATGCCTTTAATATTAATCCCCTAGGGGATTACCGGTACTGCGTCTATTTTACGCATACAATCAACTAAATTTTTTAATTCTATAAGCTACTAATTTAAACTAAAACTATTTAAAATTCTTAAAATTACTTAAATCTAAATTAGAGAAAAATATTAAAATATTTTTTAACGGAAACAATCAGAATTAAATTAAAATTTTCAGACTTCAAAGATATAATTGTTATATTGGGTGCATGGTGTTTTGCATTTATTTTGGAAGGTTATTTTAAAATACACGAAAATAAGTTTTTTTTAGCAAGAATAGTAAACTGAAAAGTTACAACATTAAAAATAAATAAGAAATTACATATTAAATTTTTACGTGCTGAAAAAAAAGCATGTTTATTAAAAATGAATTAATTTTTTTTCACAATCATTTATATTTAAAAAGCTTATAATTATGTTCAATGAATCAAAACATTATAAAATATCAAGAAAAGCAGTTATAAAATATCAAGAAAAGCAGTTATAAAATATAGATAAATTGGTCCTTAATTATAAAGTACATTAAATGCACATAATAAAAGAATTCAAAATACATACATTAAATAATAACATTCATAAAATAAACACGATGGATGATTAAAAAATGCTAAAAATCGTTAAATCAAATAGAAATGGAAAGATGTCGCCACTAGCTGTATATAATATTATATTTATCAATCATTGAAAAATGAATATTTTTAGTAAAATTACACACAAATAATTTTCATTTTATGGGATATAATTCCATTTAAGAAATCGCAATTATTTCTCAAAAGTGCGACATTGTACTTTAATTTTGAATATTTAACAAATTAAAAAATATTTCAAAGCAAAAATATAAATACTTTATAATACTTATTATCCTAAAAAGTTAATTTTAAACAATTGTCTCGTAATGTAAAGTCATTGAAATTTGATATTAAAAACAACCTGGAACATGCCTAAATGTATGAAAAACAATGTTTTTTAAAATATGAAGTAATATTTATCCAAGTTTGATTGGTTAATTCTTATATTTATTAAATAGTATAACAACAAATGTAATTTTGTTAAAAAAGTTAAAAAGTTCTTTTAAGTTATTGATGAATCTTAGTTTTTCATTGTAAAAGTGCTTTGAAAGTATTAGCTTGAATAGCTTTCTATAGTAAACCCTCCCTAAATGGGGATGTAGAATATTAAAATATCATGTAAATATATTATTAAGACATTTATATAAAAAATCATATGATTAAAATAATTTCACTGTATAAAAGAACGTACACTCTTAAAAAAAAAGAGTGAAATCTACTTCTATAGCAGAAGTGCATTTTCGGCACCGGAAAGGAGTGGAAATTAACTCAGTATAACTCGTTTGTTTTAAGAGAGTAGCAATTTAAACAATATTCTTTAATAAGAATACAAATAAATAAAACATTTACCATCCAAAACCACTTGTACCGTTTCTTTGTCTTGTCCATAAGTATTAGTAACAACGCAAGTGTAGTTACCAATATCGGTCGCTGCTATTTTACCAACAGATAGGTGAGAACTTATACCAATAGTAGTAACTTTAAATTTCGCATGAGATCCGATTTCTCGGTTGTTGTAAAGCCATTTGTAGGTCATTGGGAAAGTGCCTTTCTTCACAGTGCAAAGAATCTCTGTTAAGTCCCCCAAAGAAAGATTTGGAGGAATCATTAAAGGATTTAAGACTGGAGCTTGTTCAGAATTCGCACCTATAATTAAAATAATATTTTACGTAATTAATGGTAAAATAAATGTATTTTTTATGAAAATGACACACAAATTTGTTTGAAGTTGATTTTGAGTGGTAAATAAATAAAACTCTAACTTTTGAATGAAATACCACAAATATAGGTCGATGGACAAATTATCGATAGGACAAATTATTCGATAAATACACCTTCACTTAATATTAAAGATTGCTTTTGGTTTATATACGTACAAAACCAAATATTAGTTTGACTCTATATGTAAAAGAAGCTAAAAAAGTATCAAAAGAAAAACTATTTAAAAAGAACTTATTAAACTATCTCTCAACAACCTTATTAGTAAATGGATAAACAATATGTTGGGTAGATACGCGTGAGCACAATTGACACACCGTTCACATAGTCTTCATTGTCAATATTGTTTTTCAAATGCAATACAGTTACTTCTTCAAAATTTGAATGTTTTTATAGAGTTATGTGTCTTAAACAGTTGTTGTACAGAAATAATAAAGAATATATACCTATACTCAATGAGAGAGTCGCCATAAACAGGCTTATGATAAACATAGTGATTAGTGTTGTAAGCTATTTCTGTATTTTTGCAAGGACAAGTAACTGTATCTAAAAGAAAAATTATGTTTTTATAGATTATGCTAGGCATACAGTAAAAAATATCATTAAAGCACAGCTTATATCGTTAAACTTACCTATATTTTAAAATGAAAATCAAACTGCAGCAGTATTGTTAACTCTGTCAGCTCATTTTACCCTAAATCTTGTTTTGAATGATACCGCAGCGCCACATAACGATGAAATTCATAACAAATAATCTATTACTAAATTAAAATATCTGACAAACATTTCTTTAGCATAAAAAAAATTAGATTAAGAAATGACTAGAATTATTTAGTAAATAATTATGGCGTACACATAAAAAAGTATTATTGAATGCTTTTGTTTGAAAACAAGCTATATCTTATTTAGAATTTGCACACAGTTTTTATTTATATTTGTTAAATAAAAATTTAAAAGTGCAATTAAAATAAAATATAGTTATTTCAAAAATTATTTAGTGCTAGTACACATAATATTTATACATAATAAATGGTACATAGATTAATTCGCAGGTGCGTAACATATAGATAAAAATTAATAAATACTCATTAAAATTAAAAACCACAATGATAAAAATATATGAATATTTAAATTATCTTATGACATTTTAAAAATAATATGTGATTTCGCGTTCTTACCTTCTATAACTAATCTTATTGTTTTCTCATCTTGACCATATGCATTGTTTACAAGACATGTATAATTGCCAATATCTTCGGCACGTATTTTACCAATGACAAACCGTGAACTGCTGCCAATATTTGACATTTTGTATTTTGGTTGATTAGAAACATCTATTCCATTTTGAAGCCATTTAAATGTAACTGGCGTGCTTCCTCTCTTTATGGAACAGGCTATTTCCGTTATGTCTCCAAGTAATAAATTAGGTGGAATAAGAAGAGGATTTAAAACTGGAGCTTCACTTAAATCAACTGAAACGTAAAAATAGAAAATATTACTCCACAAATATAAGAATAATACAAAGTTCTTTAGTGTTCGAATATAAAGTTAATATATAACTACGGTTTTTTTTATAACTTAGTGATAAGCTAAAATTACTCTAGTACTATTGTGATGCATTTAATGAAAGAATTGGATAGATTGCGTCAATTAAAAAATAGTATCTTAACTTCAAGTATACAAATAGTTATATCAAATTACTGTTATTTGAAAAACTTGAAAAAGGGCAAAAAGGTAATATTTAATTTGAAAAAAAAATTTAACTTAACAAACCTTAATATAGTTGTTTATATTATATACATTATTAATAAACTTTAATGAACAGATAAAATGGAGAACATTTATTTGCATAAAAGTTCTCAAATATGGTTTTGAAATATAGCTATATATATTAAACTCAATTAAGTGAAATTTAACAAAATCACAATAATCAACAATTCGGAATTTTTTTTATTCATAATTACTCTGCTTACCAAGCTTCCATTGAAGTAATTGTAAGAATACTAAAACTGAAATCCTTTTCATGCAATACATGTTTTAAAAACCTAAATGAGAAAAATAGATATATTTAGAAAGCATGAATTTATAATCGTTAAAAAATACCGTATTTATTTATTCTAGTAAAATGAACTAAAAAATGAGACTTACTTTTGTAAATATCTCAACAAAATATACTTTGCTTGTTACGATGTCAAAATCTATGGACTAATACTGAGCTCTGTTAGTACCAGTAGCGCCACACAACGATATAAACTGTAACTTTATAAAATATATCTTCTATGAGAATTGTAAACTTTTTTATGGCATATATTGTTTTCATAATATTTGAAATAAATAAAATTATATAATTTAGCATAAAAAACACAGAACTTGTTATGTAATTTTGTTGTTCTTTCTAAACTTGTTATATTTTGCTCCATCTAAACAAGAATAGCATCTAAATAAATGCACATTGGTGAATAATAACCCAATCGTACTTAACATTGTTAAAGTATACTTAAAAGTTAAATATTTTCTTACGATCGTGTGGAATTATAATTAATTAAGTGTATTAAAGACAATTGTCAATCATTTAACTATTGAAAGAGGTGAAAGAGTATTTTAAAAACAAACGCTCTTATAATGTGTTGTAGTGTAAAAGTTTATATATTTGGAATTGAGGCAATTTTCATATATGGATTAGAATCATTATACACATGGGTATACCATTAAAACTTCAAACATACATATTTTAAAAGATTAAAAATAAAATGTAGCCCTTAAATAAGTCAAATTTTTCACGAAAACCTGTAAATAGAATTAATGCAGAATTAAAAACATAACATGCAGAACATAAAAACATTGTATTGTTTTTAACATAAAAATATTGTATTGTTTTTATATCATCAAAATAACATGGTATTACATGCATTAATTTGTAAAAAACTATTTTTATACAGTGAATGAAAAATGAAAAAAAATCAGCAATAGATGGCTAAGAGTCCTAGTAATAAATGAAAATACAGTGTATTTTTGAAGAATAATTAAAATATATTTTTATCTACAAATTTCCTTATTTGAATAATACCAAAAATTATAAAATTAGTTTAAAACAATTTTTTAATTAGTATGAAAATTTTTAATACAGTTGCTTATTTAGGAAAAAAATAATATCTTATGCATATTTTAAATTTATAAATATTTTTTATAAATTTAAATGCAGAACTAATGTGTATAATTAAATGTATTTTTTCCAAGATTTTAACAAAATTGGCGTAAGAAATTTAGTTTAATAAAATATTTTGAGTTTATTTTGAAAAAGTATTAGATATTGTAAAATATTACCTTCTATAAGAACGTTTTCCGTTTTGGTATCTTTTCCATAGTCGTTTTCAACAATACACGTAAAATTTCCGATGTCAGATGCTTGAATATTTCCAATGTATAAAAGTGAAGTACTTTTGGAATTTGACACCTTGTACTTGTGATGCGAAAGAACGTCGTTTCCATTATGCAACCATTTGAAGTTCACTGGAAAAGTACCACGTTTTACTGTGCAGGCAAGTTCAACTATATCTCCAATTGCTAAGTTCGATGGGATAAAAAAAGTGTTTAAAACAGGCTTTACTCCATCAGCATTACCTGTAAAAATAAAACAAAAGAAAATAAAACTGAAAAGCAAGTATTATTCAAAGTGAACTCATCACTTTGTTTGTATCTGCAACTTAGTAATAATGCAAGAGTCTAAAAAAATAATCTTTAAAAAAAAATTTACCAGGAAGTAATAACAATGGTAATTATATTATTACCTAGTTAAGGCTTTTTTATAGTTATATAGTATTACTGATGCTGATAGCATAATAAATTTTGTATTTAATAAATTGCTACTTACCAGTTTTTGGGAGCGTAACGATAACTAATATCAGCCACATGTAGTTGAACGCCATATTCTCAAATGAATAGTAGTTCTTCATAATGGACATAAGTATTTGAAGTTATGGAAGTATATCTTTTTAAAACTGATCAAATTTTCATTGTAACTTTTCCCAAAAGATGCCTACATGACAATATTTAACAAATATTTTGAAAGTCAAAGTTAATATCTAAATGAAATCTATAGAAGAGCAAATCTCGACGTCACAACAATACAGATAACATATATAAAATAGTAAAAAGAGACAGTAGCGCCACATATCGTCTAAATACGAAACAAACAATTAAAAATTTTACTTATAAAATATGACATATTGTTTAATAGTGTGTGCAACAAATTGGAGCTTTATGGATTTGTATAATGATGTGTGCTACTTATTTTAAGAGTATAACACAATTTCAATTAAATCAAACAAATATTACATGGTACGGAGAGCCAAAACTTGTTGTGCTTATCAAATCAGTTCTTATTATATGAATTTATATCCAGTAAATATGCATAAAACACAAATAATTTTTTCAGCATTTGAAACATGTAAATATGGTAACAATAATAAGAACATGGTTTAGAAATATATTCCCAGTACACAAATAACAAAATAAATGAAAATTAAAAGTATTAATTCATTACATAGTTTAACACATACCTTCTATTATTAAACTTTCGGATTTTATATCTTGACCATAAGCATTAACAGCTTTGCAAGTGTAGTTACCAATGTCTGTGGCTTGAATTTCCCCAATTAAAAACTGAGAGCTCGTTTTGCTATTTGAAATTTTGTATTTATGATGAGTTTGTATTTCTATGCCATTATGATGCCATTTAAATGTTATTGGAAAGGTTCCTCGTTTGATAGTGCAATAAAGTTCAGCGATATCTCCAATAGCAAGGTTAGGAGGAATCACAATAGGATTCAAAATGGGTCTATCTTCAGCTGCATAAACTGTAAATAAAAGGAAAATCAAAGTTTTCAAGGAAATATTATTTTTCAAAGCACAAAATAACATAAAGTAATGTATTATAAATAAGTTAGTTGAAGTAAATTAGTAATATAAAATAAATAAGATTATCTGCTAACTTTTAAAATATTAATTTAAGTATTTGTTTTGATTTTTAAACTTAATATTTGTGAAATTAAAACGGAAATGAATTTAACTTTTTGAGAAAACTTTATAAATTTGAAGAAAAATTTAGAAAATAAAAAATATAAAAAATAACACCTTCATGATTAAATACATAATTGTTTACTAATTTGTATTTAGGGACAGTGGTAAGAGATAATTAAAAAAAAAGTGCTGAATAATGTTAAATTATTTCAGATAAAATATCACTTGGTTTTTGATTAGGCTATAGTATATAATTCACAGTAATTTTACTTGACTCTACGAAAAGTGATTTTATTTTTTTCAAAAAAATAATGATATATAGCGGATAGAAGCGGATAGAAGACTGATGGAAAATGTCCAAAATACACAAGAGAATAACAAATTTTCTTATTCAAATATTTTCAATTAAGAATTTTATTTCGTTTGAATAAACTTTACAATTAGCAATAACAAGTTAAAAAAGGGTAATATTGTAATGTGTAAAATGGAGATACAAAGGAACACTTTTTTAACTTTTACATAATCAGTGATTTATGCAGAATATAATAAGGTTAGAATAGTATGGGAACTTTAAAAAATATGAATTAGGTACATTTAGACACATTAAACGGAAATAATACGAGTATTTTACACATTTTTTAATAACCTTTTGGAATAAAAGAAAGGTAAAGTTACATTATCTTACCATTTCCAGTGAATGCACTCATCATAAATAAGATTGATATCTTCATTAGTTTCATTTTATTTCAAAAGTTCAATAGTCAGCGAAGTCGTACTTATAATGGCTATAAATATGATATTGTGCTAATGGTTCTGTATAAAAGTAAAACTACATGTTTTGGTTTAAATATACATGACACTGGTATGACGCCTTTTGGAAAATGTCTACAATAAACTGGAAATAAACACAGTGGCGCCACACAACGATAAAATAAGTATTTATAATATTAAAAAATTACATGAGTTTTAAAATAATTTCTAGCAAAACATAAAATAATATGCTTTTAGTAAAACTCAAACATACAAATTTTATGTATACAATAGAAGCTGTATAAGAACGTGTAAAATACATAGTACAGTGTGAATATTTTTATTAGTTTATTTGTTTAATGCCTTAGTTTTATCTTATGTAGTTTGCAGTGCTAAAAGAAGATTAATTATTTTTAAGCATTATTTATACTTCAATATACTATATTTTGCATATAAGTTTAAAAACACTGAAAAAGTTTGAAATACAAAATAATTAAACTTGAATATCACTTAAAATATCTTTAAATATTGTTATATAATTGAGTAACATATATCAAACAGACGCCAACAGGAAACGACTTTTCATAATATTATATTATCATACATTAGAAAAGTTTAAATTAATAATTAAATTCCACCTACCCCGATAAAGATACACAAAAACAACAAATCATTTATTTATTTTATATATTTTGTTTTAGTTGTTTATAATTGTGACTTTTTTTAGAACTGACTTAATTCTTTTTTTATAACATTAGAATGTTATAAAACTGCAATGTAGTTTTGTTATTGTAATTTTATTCAAAAGTATTTTTACAAAAAAGTTTGCTTAAATCATACAGCAACAATATTGTTTAATAAGTATTTTGTAGCAAAAACAAATACTTTATACCACACAACAATTTTAAATAAAATATTCAATTAATAAAGTTTTTTAATGGAATTTACCAACGATTGAAAAAGATTACGGATGGCAAAAATACATTCATAAAATCTGAAAGGACAAATAATTACAGTATACATATATTCATTATATTAATTTTTAAACTTATATACCAATTACTTACTTAGTAAATATAAACATTTTTTTAAAAAATATTAACATTTCTATAAAAAAAATATATCGTTATTACCTTAAATCGTATATTCAAGAAATAATTACCTTCAATAATAACGCTTTCTGTCTTACTGTCTTCTCCATATACATTTGACGCCGAGCATGTATAGTTCCCAATGTCTGTAGCTATTACCTTTCCAATAAGAAATTGAGAACTAATCTGTGAGTTGGATATTTTGTATTTCTGATGTTCAGAAATCAGATGTCCATTGTGATACCATTTAAACTTTATAGGTAGGCTTCCTCGTTTAATGGTACATGTCAATTCTGTCATATCCCCTATGGCCAAGTTAGGAGGAATAAACATTGGATTTAAAACAGGCGGATCGTTGTCTCCATATACTGAAAAATTACAGAAGTGTTCATCAAAATTTAAATAAAACAAATATAAATTATCGATTTCAAATATAAAGAAACATAAAACTAAGATTTTTTAAAAAATAGACAATGATTTCTAAGCAAAATGAATTATATGTGTTACATTGTAATATTATACTGTATTATTATTATATGTGTTAAATTATAATATTAATTGTAATATTATCATTACTTCATTTATCAGCAAAAATGATAAATATTCGTTCATTTATTTGTCATTGATTATCAATATTATTTTAAGTAAAATCAAGCTATTAATTATTTAAACAACTTGTACAATTAAAAAAAAAATTATACCAATTTTATTATTCTGATTATTTTGTTTTATTATTCAAAATATATGTGAAGCATAAAACAATTTAACAAGCATGTATTGTACATAGTGTAGCATAAGGACAGCGTTACTAAAAAGAAATGATCATAAATATAATTTATATTAACTAATAACGTAAAGTTGCAGTTTTATATTTACTTCTATATAAAAAACGGTAACAAAGTTTTATGATAAGACGCCCCTGAACATTTTAACTTTTTATTCAGCAACCTTAAATAGTTAACGGAAAGTTAACAAGTTAACTTGAATTATATAAAGAAGAAAAACTAGTTGATATGAATATAGAAACAAGTACTCACCAATGGGTAAACCCATGAAAATGAGAAAGCAAGTGAAGATTGCGGATTTTCTTGTTTGCTTGTTGAAAAATGGTCTTGAAAACATAGTATTTAAGAGAATATAGAGTATCAATAAATAAACTATGCTATTTTCACGGATAAAAAAATCGCTGAAGTGTATAAAACTCAAAGTATTTTAGAGAATAAATTGAGATAAATCAACAAATTAAGTTGATACATGAGGATGAGAGTATAGTAATGAATAAGAGTAGTCTTATAACACACACTGAACGCTACAAAATGCAGCAGCGCCACATATGGTTGTATTTTGAAACTAATATATAATTAAAACTTTAATTTCGCGTAACGTTTATGAAATCTTTTGAAAAAAAATATGCATCGAATAACGCTGTAGTGAGTAATATAGTATAAAATATTAAATGAATATTTCGTTATTTAATTACCAAAAATACTATGTTTGACAATTATACAAATAAAAAGCAACATAAGCAGACTATGTAATGAAATTTAGGATATGTGTTAACTATTGATAGATAATAGCTTAAGTTTCATTTAAGAATTCTAAATTTTAAACTGCAAAATATTCAGAAGGAAAAAAAGGATAAATATGACGTATAGTATTGAAACTGACAAAATTAATTTTTCTACATTGATCTTAACTAACATTTGCATGAGGATAAAACCTACACAAATCCCCATCATAAACTCCCAATTTACATCATTACAATATAAACTGAGCAATGAAAAATAGTCTGTAGTTATTTTATCTAAGAGAATCATAAAATGCAATTCGTATTAAACTAAACAAATATTTTAAAACAATGTTCTCAAGAATAATGACACAAGAACTCTGATAAATAATTATGATTTGTACAAATTTAAAATCCGAAGGCAAACCAATGCATTAAAACAATCAGTTGAGTCGAAAATTTAGCATTTTTTATACAAAGTATTAAGGTTATTTTCACGAACAAGTTATGCAAATATAAAATGTGGTCGTATATATAAGACGTTTGTCTCACCTTCAATAATTACACTACCAGTTTTACTATCTTGGCCATACGCATTGATAGCTTTACAGGTATAATTTCCTATGTCGTAAGCTTGAATTTTGCCGATTGAGAAATAAGAGTTTGTCTCGCCGTTAGTAATCTTGTATTTTTGATGAGAGTGTACTTCTTTGCTATCGTGCATCCATTTAAATTCCATTGGTAAGGATCCTCTTTTGGCAGAACAATACAATTCGGTGATGTCTCCCAGTGCAAGATTTGGAGGAATAACAAGTGGATTGAGAACAGGTTTGTCCTCTGATGCGTTACCTTAAAAACAACAAATGATTGTGACGTATAATGACTTTACATGAGAAAGTAGCTGTGAATTTTATTATTAGTATTTTTTTTATATCCTTGAATATAAATAAAAAGCTATAATAAATATTTTTTTTAACAAATTGTATTTATCAATAAAAGTATTTACAATAAAAATGCAAAAACATATATTTTAAACCCCAGCTGAACTAAATTCAAGTTTTCAAGTTATTAATCAATTTCAATTGATAAAACTGATTATTTTAATACATATTGAATTAGTTTGTTTAAATACTATGCATTATATAGGGAAATGCTTACATAAAATTAAATGAAATAAATATATTGCAAAGAAAAACATACTTTAACAATTTGTCATTAATTTTTTTATATATTATCAGAATAGCAATTACTTAAAAAAATAGATTAATTTTATATGTTACAATAAAAATTAAATTTTAATTCTAGCCGCTTGTGTAATAGGTACCAATTTAACAGCTTTTATCAATGCATTGAATTAACTAAAACTTGTCTTAAATACAAATGTGCATTTTTACTTACTGACCCATAATATTTTTTTTTTATAAAATTCGAATTTTCGTAGTTTTATTAAAACTAAACTTATGGTATTTTATTAAAAATACTGAACGATTTAATAATGTAATGCATACTCACCAAATGGAAAACAAGCCAGACTAATGAAGAAGCACGAAATTAACGCCAATGAGCCTCTTATAACAACAAATATGGTAAAATACATCATGAAGAACATTAAAATGTCTAATTTACGAAAAGTAAAGATTGTAAGTGAGTTTTTAACGAAGTATTATATTTTATACATTGCATTTATAACGACTACCTTAATTTATATAGCAGTTAGGCTGATGACTAATATAGCTGCATACACAATAACAAGCGCTTTTCTTGCAGTTAAGGATAGCAGCGCCACATATCGCATAAAATTGTAAATATTTACTTAAAAATACACACTATTTTAAAATATAATTGAAGTCTGTCATTTAAAAATTGGTACAAATAAATGTGTTACTTATTTAAAAATGGTGTATCATTAAAAAAAAAGGAAATTGAATTGCACAAATAAAATTTTCTTTCCTTCCACAGTTCAAATTTCATAGAAATACTTTTCAAAGTTATTATTCAATCATTTATTAAAAATAATTTAAATTTCATGTATATTTATTTTGAATAATTTAAATTGTACTTTTACTCAAGAGTAAGTACTTTTTACCTGGGTGAATTCAAGTTAAGCTATGACCATATAGTACATGTTGTGTATATCAACAATGTATACTGCTATATCATGTATATATACGCATACAATCCAAAAAGATTTCGAAATCAATTTCTTACCTCTCATAAGTAAAGAACAGTTCCTCTATCTTCACCCATGTCATTTTGTACAAAACAAGAATAATTTCCGATGTCAGAAGATTGTATTTGTCCTATAGATAGATGTGTGCTCATTTTCTTTGAGCTAATCATATCCTTCTTAATATTTGTAATATCAACTCCATTGTGAAACCATCTGAATTTCACAGGCAAGTTTCCTCTTTTCAATGTACACAGTATTTCTGCGTTGTCTCCCAATGAAAGATTTGGAGGTAATGCAATGGATTCAAAACAGGTGAATCAGCTAACACACCTAAAAAATATAATAAAAGCCTTACTAAACATCATCTTACAATCATATTAGTTGCTACTAAAATAAACTTCAGACTAATTCTTCATTAAAAAGGTTTCATTTTGTTTTTTGTTCAATAAAGTCATTCAATAACGACTAGTTGAGAATCATTAACATTTTTGTCATGGATAAAAACATCACAGGTGCCAGTTTTTTTCACAGTTATTACTTTTCGTTTTAAGTCACAAATTTCTTTCAGTTTAATTGAATTTGGAGACGTAAAGTACAAAAAAAAGGAAATTTTATAATTGTTATCATTCTATATTAATTTTTAATACACTTATATTTATCAAATTATTGAGTAAAAAATGCCTAATTTAGTCAATAATTTTTATAAACTTCATAGCATCTGAGAATTAAATAAAATTGAAAAAAATTCAATTAAATAAATGATTAATTAAATTTTTAAATTTTTAAGTATAAGACATATATTTTTCGCTATCCCGTTCATGTTTCTTAAATTAATATTTAATTACTCAGCAAAATATGAGGCCTCAATTTCTTGAAATCAACAAACTTGTGTATAAAAAACAATAAAGCTAACAAACCATGTAAAAAACTAATTTAATTCTTAAGCAACTATTCAAAACAATTGAAAGTCTAATATTTATTAAATAGAAAATTTTATTAAATAGCATTTTACAAAACGATAATGTTACTATAATCTATAGAGTGAAATTTCTGTAAATAATTGCGTACATAAGTAGTTCACTTAAACTATTACAAAGGAAACAACATTTACATTTTCTTTATATTACGGCATTTTACCATTAGCTTTGTTACTTTAAATACTACAAAGGAAAAACAACATTTACAGAATTTTCGACTATTTGACGACTCCCATTTACCTCTGTTGGTTTTGCTATCTTTAAAACTGCTACAAGAAAAACAACATATGCAGAATTTTTGAGATTTTTACAGACGATTACTACATAGTTTTACTTAATACATATCACAAAAGAACTTTACAGAATTTCTATTTATTAAAAAGTTATTTAGTTTCAGAGAATTATCAGCTTTGTAAAAACATTCAATAAACTTTAAAATACTGAGTTACAATTTTTTTGTTGAATGTATCTTACCATTTTGATGCCATATATACAAATTTGTTGCAACCACCATCAATATCGCGTAACTGTTTCGCATTTCGTTGTTGATCGTACGCAATTGCCTGTAAAAAACACAGAATTTACTATCTAAACTGCATATTTTGGATACATTAATTGGAGTTTAAAAATGCTATATACATACCTCATTACGACGAATGCTTACGAAGCCTATTGACAATTTTTCCTCGACTGACATTATTACTGGTTTTTAGGAGACTATGATTGTAGCGCCACATGATGTTAATGTTCGTAGTTAAAAGTTCTATATAAAAATAACTTGTAATATTTTTATGAACTACATTATTATTACATTATATTATTAATATGATCTTCAATGTTATTGATAATTTCATGATAAGATATGTCCTTCATCTTGTTATTATCTTGATATAAACAACTGATATGATCATGTGAGGAATTTTTAATAATAAATATAAGATGATTGAAATTTTTGGAGTTGAATTTTTAGTACAACATTTGGTTTATTGATGCACTTTTTCTAAAGACCTTTGATAATTGCGAAACCAATTAAATGCAACCGTCAAATATAACACCGTATTTTGGTCTAGTAAACCTCGATATAAAAAATCTCTTTCTTTTCCAAATAAAATGTTTATAATCGATGAATAAATATTTATTTATGTATTATATGCTACTTAATCATCTATTCTAACTATATAAATTTTAATAGAGCGTTTAATTATCACTTAAAAAATGTTTATCTGCAAAGAAGTTCTAGCATTTATAAAATAAATATTTTTTTGACGTTAGCCCATTTGAAGCGTTAGTGTCAGAATATCAATAAATCGAAGAATAACTAAATAAAGTTATTCTTAAAAACATTTTCCTTATTGAATAGGTAAAAATAATAGTGGATTTATAAAATTAAATTCATTTTCACGACAATTATAATTTTGATTATCAAATTTATAAAACCATGAAACAGTACACAAGTATTCAATAACAATTGCTTCTTAAGAATTATTATGAAAGCCGAAAAATTAAATATTGCTCTTAATAGTAAAGTACATTAAAATATTTTTCTGAAACAGTTGATATGTACAAGTACAATAAAAGAGACTTTTTTTATCAACCACTAAATACACAATTTAATACCATTTAGCTGGTAATATAAATAAAGAAAAAATTAAAACAACTAAGTCAATAAATTGTAGAAGATTAATTAAATCAATAATTCTATATTAATAAGTTAACAATTATTTTCATTACTACCTTCAATTAAAACGTTTTCAGTTTTACTATCTTCTCCATAGGAATTTTGAGCCAAACACGTAAAATTTCCGATATCAGTGGCTTTTATGTTACCAATGTATAGATGGGAACCACTTTTAGCACTTGATGTTTTGTACTTGTGATGGGAATTGACTTCTTTCCCATTATGCAACCATTTGAAATTTACTGGAAATGTTCCTCTCTTTACAGTGCAATACAGTTCTGTAATGTCACCAATAGCAAGATTCGGTGGTATAAATATTGGGTTTAGAACTGGTTTACCACTATCAGCATAGCCTATAACATAAAAAATATAATATTTGAGAAAAGAACTACGATAAAATAATATACATCATCAGTTGATTTTTAATTTGTGAATACTTTATATAAAATTTTGGTACAATTGCTGTTTTCCAAACAAAATTAATATTTTCGCTTCTAGGATTTTAGCAATCCATTTTTATCTTAAAAACCAATAAAATAACTTATAAAAATATAGGGCGGAAAGAAAAAGCTAAATTAAAAATACGTAAACATATTTAACGTTAAAAAGGTTTTACATATATGATGAGTATAATTGAGTACTTAAATTACAACTTACCTTTACTCAACAAAGTAATCATAATCACACTTTGCCACACTTTAATCAACGCCATTGGAGAAAAGTAGCTTATTAGACTATTAATATCAAAAATGTCATACATCTATTTTATATATTAGAGATGAAAACGTTTGTAAGTATATACAGGTTCGAAACATTTGGTTTAACAGTATTTTTAGGGTGTTAATGACAAAAGGATTAAAATGAATTTAGTTTGAGTTGTAGTGTACTTCTATACAAACAGGAATTATAATACTACAGATACACTAGCGCCACATATCGTCTCAATAAGAAACAATTTTATATACTTAAAAAAATTATATTAAAATGAACTAGGAACACGTTAAAAATGTTTGGTTAATGATAAAAATACATATAACAATAATAATAACCATTATGAAGAATTAAGTAATTAATACGTTTTCATAATTTTAAATAGCAATAATTAACGTGTATGTTGACCAAAAAATAGATTAACGAATTGTAAATAAATTTTAAATAGTACACATTATACGTTCAAAAGTGTAAATAAATGTACGCCCTTTCAAAAATGTACTTTGAGTTAGTTATGAAGACACTTAATGTCGTACTACCGTTGGTTGTTTTTTAAAAGGAGAAAAGTTTGATTATTCTTAGAACATATAATATACATTTCAATAACTAAGCACAGTTAAATAGTACCAATTTACAAAAGTTACATAGTTACAATTTGAAAATAGTACAAACGAGACAAAACATTTTAAACACTTAATAAACCCCAAAATAGAAGAGATATTTCATTTCTAACTAAGATAAGATTGATCATTTCTAAGTTAATAGATGTAACATTTTACATTAACAAATCACAAAGCTTTGCAAAGATTATTTATGATACGACATAATAATTAACATACCTTCAATAACTACACTCTCTGATTTTACGTCTTCTCCATAGGCATTAATTGCTTTACAGGTGTAGTTACCAATGTCAGTGGCTTCAATTTCTCCAATGGAAAATTGAGACCCGGTTTTACTATTAGAAATTTTGTATTTTTGGTGCGTATAAACTTCAACGCCGTTATGCAACCATTTAAATGAAATTGGTAATGTGCCTCTCTTTATATTACACGACAACTCAGTGGTGTCTCCTAGAGAAAGATTGGGAGGGATAAGTATCGGATTTAAAACTGGTCGAACTCCAGAACCATAGCCTACAAAAAGAAAAGGTAATATAGCCAATATATATTATAAACTATTATTTGACACATAAGAAGTAATGAAAATAAAAAAAGATAGGAAATAAACGATTGTGACATGATTTTTTTTCATAAAGCATTTCCAGTAACGTTTTTTTTAAAATTTATAGGCATTTTTTAAGTTATATGTTTAGCACAATAAAAATGTGTATTGATATTGGCTTTTATATACTTGCTACATTACTAAAAAATAACAAAAATATGTTTTCTAAACCTAACTTTAATGCAAAGAACTAAAGGTAAATTGGGAGATATTATATTAAATTCTTTGGATAAATTATAAAATATATTATAAAATATTTATCATGCACGATAAACTAAACATAACAAATTGAAATTTATAGATGCATACTTACTGATACAAATCAACAGCATTAGGTGGAAAACATCAACACCAACGTACTTTAAGCGTGGCATTTTGAATAAACTGATTATGTTCACCAGTTCCTACTGTAAACTGTGAAATTGAAAATAATTAAAAAACTATCATCGCTTAAAATAGGGATTTACGGTCACTTTCTTCCGTCAGTTTGAAAAAATTGACGCTAGAAACCTCAAAACACCCACTAAGCCATTTGGTATAATTGAGACTAGCAGCGCCACATATCGTTATATTGTGGAATGAAATGGTTATATAAAAATACAAATATAATAAAATTTTATGGATACATTAAGACCAAAGAGAAGCATTAAAAATTTTCTCTTTATATTGAAAAAGCTATAATAATTTTTTTTAAAATCTAATTTTTATGTTTAAAACAAAACACCAAAAATGTTTTTCTATTAATGCAGTGTTGAAGCGTTTACATAATCCACCAACCTAAAATATCATAACACATTTATACATGAACTGAATTGCTTTATACCAGTTTTGTTCAAACAACTAATTTATAAAATATAAATGATTTATCAGACATCTGGTTTAAAAAAATTAATAATAAATTTAGAACAAAAATATCGTCGAGTATATTTTTATGCCACAAATAATTCAAAAGCAATATTTTTTTTACCTTCTATGATAACACTCTCTGTCTTACTGTCTTCACCATAGATGTTGGAGGCTTTACACGTATAATTTCCAATATCAGATGCCATAACCTTTTCGATAAGAAATTGTGAACTTATCTTGGTAGTCGATATTTTGTATTTCAGATGATCTAAGATAATATTGTTATTGTGAAACCATTTAAATGTTATAGGTAAAGTTCCTCGTTTAACTGTACAGGTGATCTGCGTCATATCCCCTATAGATAAATTTGGTGGGATCAGCATTGGATTCAATAGTGGTTCAACTCCCTCTGCATTCACTGAAATAAAAATGTTTCTTATTTATACAAGTGTATTGAAATAAGTAAAATATCTTTGATATTAACTATTATTTTTTTGCTAACTAGGATTTTTAAAAAATATTGTTAAAACGCCTTACAAAATAAGAAGAAAATAATTGTAAATAAAATATTCTACAAGTTATTTACTTCAACAAAGCACAACACCTAATATAAATAAGGTTTTACAATACAATTTATGATTTATCATTCTAATTAGAGAGTGAAATAATTTGAAATAACTGTAACTGAAGTATATTTTCATAAATAGTGATTGAAACATTTGCAAAAGAAAATTGTTTTGTGATCATTAAAAACTATAAATTCATAAATAAAAAAGACGTTTTTAGATTTACATAACATCAGTTGCGTAAGTTGTTTTTCAGCCTTTGTACTACAACAAAGGAAAAACAACTTTTACAGATTTCTTAATGCAGCATTTTTATCTATCACAGCTGTGGAGATAAAATTGTTCTAGGATTAACATGCAGTTTAAAGTTGTTTTTTTTCTGAAGCCGTACAATACTTTTAGGGTGTGCTTTTGATTTATAACATATAGTTTTTTAGCAGTTACACTATACCAAAGGCAAAACAACCTTCACAGATTTCTAAATGCAGCGATATTATCAATTCCTTTTAAAGGCACTTTGGTTTATATCAATTACCTACGGTTGTTTGTCAGACATAGTAATTTAATAAAGGAAAAAACACTTTTACAGATTTCTCAATGCACAGTTTTTAGCAATTACTATTTATTTTACCTTTAAAAGACGCTTTGGATTTGTATCAATTAAGTGCATTTGTTTTTCAGCCATCATAGTACAACAAAGGTAAAACAACATTTACAGATTTCCTTATATAATCTTTGGAAATAATATTGTTAAAAATAAAATTATGGTAATAAATTTACAAAATGGTAAAGTTTAAAATTGTTTTAGCTAAAATTTGTACATACCATTTTGCTTTAGAAGATAAAAGCTTGTTGCAACAAATATCAGTAGTGGGTAGTAGTTTTGCATATTTTCGTTACTCATAAATTCTTGCCTGTAAAAACTTCAAATTAGTTATTTGACTGTAATGCATTTGATTTCACAATACAATTCCAAAGTGAAAAAATTGATTCTTACCTATTTGTAGCCGACGCTTCGATGAAACTATTTACCGTTTTTTTCACTATAAAACCAACTACTGGTTTTTAGGAAAAAATGATTGTAGCGCCACATGATGTTAATATTCGAAGTTAAAAGCTCTAAATTAAACATAAGTTATACACACATTAAAACATATTTAATAAATAAAGAATTTAATTAAAAGAATATTTTGAATTTTTGAAATTGATTTGCTGAAATTTTCGATACCAAGTAATTTTCAAAGTACATATAGGATTATTATATTTTCGCTACAGATCTAATTATTTTAAAGCTGTTTTATTATCTATTTATAATTCAGAAACTTTCAATGTAAATAAGACACTTACACAATGTTTCAATACAAATTTATCAGTAAAATATACTATCAAAATAAGAAGTGGAAACTATAAATAATTATTCTTGACTTAATTTTTTTTAATTTTCAATAATAATAATTACATATATTTAAATTTTGGTATTTTTTATAAGTAATTAAAAGTAACATAATACCATAGTTAATTGTTTATTATACCAAGCTTTACTTTCGTTGATAGCCCATTTTATATGCTTATTGTGACGTCATTATGAGCCTCGATTTAGGTGTACCTTATAAAATGTCAGCACAGAATAAATAAGTTTATTGCTTAAGTAGACACTATTGGTTACATTTCACGGAGCAGACCCGCAACATCGTCCCGCATATTTGAATACAATCAGATGACTATAATAAACGGAAATGAAGAAGATGAAAGTGTAAATAAAAAAGTCATAATAAAATGAGTATCAAGCTTCACTTAAGTAAAATTAATAGAATATTTATTTGTTCTTAAAAGTGTAATTGTGAAGAAAAAAAGAGTGTTCTACTTTGTACTAGATTAATTGCGTGATTGTAACAATAAAAATCTTATAGCATACAAATAAAATAATTAAATAAGTTACAAACTTAATGATACTTAAATATAATTACTTAAACATAATAATAAAACTTAATTTAACACACAAAAATAACGAAACCTATCGCAATCCTTAGAAGACATAAAAAGATACATAAGTAAAGGGAATTACCGTTTTAACTTAAATTTGCAGCATTCACATTTCTCGGAAAAGGGAGGGATTCATAAAACATTAATTAAAAGAGCTTACTTATAAAATTGATTTTGTTTTCATGTCAGATTTAAAGAAATTAAGTACACAAATACAGAACTGATGAATAAAGCATTACACAAAAGCTCGTAAATAATCTCAGTTTAATTGGATAATATAAGCAACTTAATATTCAGTAATTCATCTCGTCTTTAAAAACATGTTATAAACGAAATAAATGCAAAACATAACAATGTAATGATGCAGATTAGTGACGATATTCAAACTCGTGCCAATTTATGACACTAAAATATGAATTCTAGACTGGTAATAAGAAAATATGTATTTTACCTTCAATCAGTACGTTTTCTGTTTTACTATCTTCTCCATATGCATTTTGTACTACACAAGTGAAATTTCCAATATCAGTGGCTTGTATGTTACCAATGTACAAGTGAGAGCCACTTTTAGCACTGGATGTTTTGTACTTGTGGTGGGAATTAACTTCTTTTCCATTATGCAGCCATTTGAAAACAACAGGAAATGTTCCTCTTTTGACGGTACAAGAGAGTTCAGTTATATCTCCAAGCGCAAGACTTGGTGGTATAAACATGGGATTCAGAACAGGTCTGTCTCCATCAGCATAACCTATAAGATAGTTTCTTTTATAAAAAATATTAAAGATATTTTCAAAGCAAAAATATACGCAAAATTAAGCACAATGAATCCGAATATATTGATAAATGGAACTTACTTTTACTCCACAATGTAATCATGAGAATACACTGCAACACACTGATAATCGCCATTTGTTGCAAGTAGAATGAACGATTGCTACAACTTGAAAAACCACATAACCGTTATTTAAGTGTGTAATAAAAATACTGAAGAAATCCCAATGTTTATATAGTGTGGGTAGACAAGCAGATATAGTAAATATAAAAGGCAAAATGATTAGCCTACATATTATGTTGTTAGTTTTCTAAAAACAAAAACAGATACACAGTAGTAATGAGACACTAGCGCCACATATTGTCCAAAAAAGGAACAATTTTCGATTAAATTGTTATCATTAATAAACTCTTAATAAATTGATTTTGGTGAACGTTAAAACACTATAGATATATTTGACAACACTAAATTGAGAATATAAAATTATATTATGCATGGTTCGATATTTTAAATGAACAGTTTTAATAAATTGCAACTATCACAAAACTAAGTTATTGGTTTTTTTATTAACTGATGAATAAAAAATATATTTATACACAATACTACTTAAATATCGAAACCAATTTGTTTTTAATGTTTAGTGTTGTTAGTTAAGCAATTCAATTACAAGATTTAAAATGAGATCAGATTTTAAGTTTCAAAATACAATGAAATATAAGATATAAAAACTTATTCATTAATCTAAACTACAAAGAAGAAAAAATAATGAAACAAGGACATATACATAAACACTTTAAAGAAACAACATTATGAATATTTTGAGGGAAAAAATCTTATTTATTCAAGAACCATATGTAACTCATATACCTTCAATAACAACACTTTCTGATTTTACATCTTCTCCATAGGCATTAATTGCTTTACAGGTGTAATTTCCAATGTCCGATGCTTCAATTTCTCCAATGGAAAAATGAGAACCTGTTTTACTGTTTGTAATTTTATAATTTTGGTGGGAATAAACTTCAATACCATTATGTAGCCACTTAAATGTAATTGGCAATGTGCCTCGTTTTATATTACACGACAACTCAGTAGTGTCTCCCAGAGCAAGATTGGGAGGTATAAGTATCGGATTTAAAACTGGTCGAACTTCAGAAGCAATACCTGAAAAAAAATCACGAATTTAAATAAAATTCAATGGCTAATAAACATAAAACACAATAAAATTTACCCTATACTATAAAGACAAAGCCTCCGGTTTTATGGAGTAACGTTAAACTAAATTAATGGAGTAACTTACACCGCAAATTAGACGAAAATTTGGCGTAACGTTACACAGCAAATTAGGTGTAAATTTGGTATAATAGTAATCTGTGGAACCGTAGGAATCCAGACTTTCAACTATTTTACCCGATAAATGTTACGCAGAATGGTTTCACAGTGATCTAAATATGGTGTTTTTTAAATTGTGTTGCAGAATTTTATAATATTTTTGTAGTTTTTTTACTAACAAATGAACATTGAAAAAACATTATATATCCTTTAAAGATATCTTGTTAATAATAATTATTATTATAACAGTACGTAAATTTTTCAAAAAACAACAACAATTACATGAAAAAGCATGTTTAGAATAACGGTTCACGAATATATAGTTTAGTACCAAAGCGAATAAAATGTAGTGTTTGATACAAAAATTAATGTAACATTTAAAAATAATGTATTTTACAATTTAATATTAATTCTCTAGACCACTTGATTTTAAACATCATAGGTTCATAAAGTAGTAAAAAAAATATCCAGGCAAATACATCTTTCTCTTATTTCGACATTTAAAAAAGAGCGATAGCAAAAATATTACGACGCTATTTAAAACCTTAAACTGATTTAAAATATAAACAATCAAGTAAATAAAGCCATACTCACTCATAGTTGTCACCATCAGAAGTATAGCTGTACCAAGGTACTTTACATGGAGTACTTTGTACAATTTCTTCATTTTACAAAATCACAAAGCATAAACAATGAAATTCATAAGTGTTTGACAATTCTATCTGGTGAAAGGAAGCATAAAATTCACAATATTCTTTAGTAAAAACAATGTTGACGCTCAACACCAACTGTTATTCCATTTGAATGGGACCAGCAGCGCCACATACCGTTATTTTTAGAAGTGAACAGTGAAATGATTATATTTCAAATATATACGCATTATATGTATATAAATGTGTATTGTATAATTTTTTTTGTGAATTTATCAGATAAACATTTATTATTTATAAATATTCTAGATATTTTGTGTTATTTAAGCATTTTCAAGAAAAACAACAAACACAAACGCAGTAACACCTTATAAGCAATATATTTTTTATATAAGATAAATGTAATTATGAACATTAGTGAAGTTGTGTAAACTTGTTATCAAAATAAAATTTCTCATCGTTATTTTTTGACCAATGGTAGTAGTATGCACTGTGTCATTTTTGACAATTAAAAAGTATGCAATTATTCTAAATGCATAAGAACATTTTAAATATATAACATTAACTAATTTGTATAAATATTTTCATTTCACATTATTTCTGAAAATGAAAAGTCACAGTCAAGTTTTCACACTAATTACTTATTATTAAACTAATTACTTATTACTTTTTTATTTTTACCTTCTATGATGACACTTCCTGTTTTACTATCTTCACCGTAGATGTTAGAGGCTTTACAAGTGTAATTTCCAATGTCCGAAGCCGTAACTCTTTCAATGAGAAATTGGGAACTTATCTTGATAGTTGATATTTTGTATTTGTGGTGGTCTGAGATGAGATTGTTATTATGAAACCATTTAAAAGTTATAGGCAAAGTTCCTCTTTTAACAGTGCAGCTGAGCACTGTCATATCGCCTATTGCCAAATTTGGTGGTATGACCATAGGATTCAGAACAGGTGCAAACCCCTCAGCATTACCTATAAAAAAGTTTTTATTAATGGTTGATAAAAAGGGTTTAAATCATTATTAAACATAAACAAATGGGGATAACAATGGGCATTTTGAGTGAATTATCAAGTAATATTTTAAATAAGAGCACAACTTTTAAGCCTTTAATGAATAAGTTACAGAAACAACATGGTATTTTCTTAACTCGTAATTAATTGCGACTTAAAAAGAGTGAAAAATTAAATAATAAATGCGAAAAATTCTACTTATTTTTGAATTATGCAACAAATTTAAAATGATAAGGGGGTTAAATTTGTTTGGGAGAAGATTTTATTACATTTCTATTCAAAAACGATATGAGTAAGAGATAATACATCGGTTATTTTTCCACATTATTTTTTATTAATAATAAATAAAGTGTAAGGCGTAGGGAAGTATGTAAATCATAAGCCCTAGTGTTTTTAAATAAATAATTACCATTGTGCGTTACTGTTAAGTTATAATATAAATATGTTTAAGGAAGACGTAGTGACGGATTGGTAAAAAAATACAAAATATTGATTTTCTTTAATACTTTACAAAGTAATTTTGGTTTAGAAAAGTTGTCTTAGTTGAGATAATTTTTATTCTAATACGATTTTAGATAGAATATTGATTGGTTACTTTAATAAGTAAAAACTTACCATGTTTGAAATTCTTGAATAGACAAATGCATATGATGATCAATCCTTGCTTCCATTTAAAGAAATTGAATGCTGGCGTAAAAAAAGCCATAGACATCCGCCTTTAAATCTGATTACAAATAATTTATAGATACACTTCATGAAAGAAGAGGACTTAATATTTATGTAAGAAGTAAACTTGTTTTTTATAATAGGTATCTTTGATGTCGCTCAGAATAACATAATATTTTACCACCCAAGCGTATATTGCAATTACAGACAGCAGCGCCACATATCGTTGTAATTTGAAATTAATATGAAAATGTTTTTAAATATGGAGAAAAAACAAACAAATGAAATTTATACTTTATAATGGAATTATTATCTTTTTGGTTTTTCATGCGTTGTTTATTAAGCCATACATATAAGGGATAAAGAACACTCAATGTAGTTTTTAGTTATACATTTTATGCACTCAAAGAAATTGTTGTTTCGGCGTTATTATTCAAAATTAAACATTTAAGCTGAAACTATGATGAATTTCAAGCAAATAAAAACGCATACCAGAATGTTAACCATTATATCCTTCAGCACTTCAAAATCTTATATATCTTCTTCAAATATTTAACACATTTTTTTCGTGTGAAATCATTTTTAAAACTCTCTTTGTAATTTTGATGCTGTAGAGAAAATTTTATCAAAGCCATTTAAAAAATATTTTAACACTTTATATTGTATTCTTTTGTAATAAAGACTATGATTTAACAGTAATTCATTATTTAGATAACCAGTATAATCTTGTCGTAAAACCATTTCAACCATCAATAAAGATAATCAATAACTCTTAAACCTTAATTTATAAAAATGTTAAGAATGAAAATTCATTTAGAAAAATAAGGGTGCTTCTACATAAAAGGAATTAATAGATTTTTATTAAAATCAATGGAATTAAAATTTAACATATAAGTACATATTTCATTTTACTGCAATTACATTCAACAAATAAATATACAATGAAAATTAATGAAACTGATAAGAATAAATATACAATGAAGTATTGGACATAACATATTATATTTTAATATCTTCAATTTTACGTTCAATTATTATCCATCGTATTACCCTTTGTTCAGTTAAAGGAAATAATAATTCAAAATAATTTTGCAATATTTTAAAATTATAGTTATACAATTTTTTTACAACATATTTATACAAGTGTTTTAAAATATGAAGGCAAAATATGTAAATTGCTAACAATAAATAAGATTAGTTTTAAGCCCATTCAGAAATCATGTGTATTGTGAATGTCTTCATGTGCTTGCTCACATGTATTGTAAGATGGTCAAGGGGGGAAAGCATACAATTTTACGTTTGTACCGATCAGAGGGTTGTAGCTTGTATTTTTCCAATTTATCAAAAAGAGTTCATCAACACTTTTTATTTTTTATCGAAACTGTAGCTTAAAAATATTTTATTATAGTTATTTACAAAACATATCTAAGAAATTAAATATTTACCTTCAATGATTAAAACCACTGTGGTGTAGTCGCTTCCATATGAATTACTAGCAGAACATGTGTAATTACCGATGTCAACAGCCTCTATTTTATCTATTGATAGGTGAGAGCTTCTTTCGAGATGTATTATTTTATATTTTTGCATCTGTGAAACTTCTCTATCGTTATGCAACCAGCTTATTTGGATTGGATAACTGCCCCGTTTGATACTACAGAATAATTCAGCGTTGTCTCCAAGAGCAAGATTAGGTGGGATGAACATTGGATTCAGTACTGGTTTTTCATTCGCAGCAAAACCTAAGAAAATAATTATATTATCGTGAATATTACGATTTATATGCTAAAATAGTTTTACGCTACTTGGTAAAATTTGTTAGGGTTAATTATATCTTAAATTCAAAAAAAATATTTTGAATAATAAAGTTTTAATGACACTCGCTATCATCAGCAATGGGTTGAAAAATATTAGAAATGTAATGCTTAGTTTTTGTTCTGATGTTTTAGCCTTATAATTAAAAAACTTAAAAAAGTGATTTTTTAAGGTCATCAAATTTTATTATTGATTTTTTTTAATATTTTGCTTGATTATAATTGTAAATATCAGGTTTACAAAAGTTTAATAATATACTGAAAGATACTTTATATATTTTTTATTTTACGGATTTTGTTAGATAGACTATATTATTATATATAATGCTCATTTAAAATACTATGTTTAATGCTAAAGAGTAAATTTATATGTATTAGTTTTTTAAAACATTTATTCAGTTTCAATCAAACTTATTTCATTTTTAATTGTATTATAGTTAATCTTCATCTAAGAGATGTTTTTACCTATAATTTTTCCGTACTTTCTTGCCGTTTTTAAAAATGGAAGGTTTAAATCAAAATGCTTCTGTAAACATAAAATATAGTTTATTATTCTTCAATTACCTATTCAAACTCACTAATCATAAAACTTATTTTTTTAAATACTTATTATGAAGCGGAGAAAGTTTTGCTTTAGATACTTCCATTTGAAAATATATTGCTAATAATGAAGATGTTAATAAATATGTTATGGTGATAGATGTTACAGCACTAATAACGATTATGATTCCGATTAAAATTAAAGAATTTTTACAGTTAACAAAATCATTGTGTAAAAAGTATAATATTAAAATAATATAATTGTGTACTTACCCATTTTCATCGAAAGAAAAAAACATAATATTGCCTTGGTTGTGTTCATTGAAAATCGGAAGACCATTTTCCTACTTTTAAAAAATAGGTGGTTGGAAACAGATTTCTACAATGCACTTTAACGAATAGTAAAATATTATTGCAACAGATAATATAAATGTTACTGAACACAATTTGTAATTAACAAGCTCTTGGGGAACGCTGTAATATCAATAATTTTACACAGTTAACTAAAAAACAAAAATGAGACACGCTTACATACTGCCTACATTTTGACAGCAGCGCCACATATCGATAATAATAGAAATTAATTCAAATATATTGCTGTTCTAAAGTTTTTCATTCACAATAGTAACTTTGTTTAAAATAAAAAGTGCTTTAGGATTTTAATAAAAATTTAGCTTTTTTCGTATGCAAGATTCATAGTCGTACAAGTAAATTTTTCAAATATAAGTATGTACGGAATATTTAAAATAAACAGTAGTTAAGAATGCTGAAGGTTTTTATTTCATCGAATAAATTTTTTGTACAAAAAATAACAAAATAAAGATGTGTAAATTGAAGCTGTTGAAGTGGCTTGTGCCGGGCGTGCTCAAATTACCGACCTGGTTTAAGCAACCCTTTTCTAAGGTATATCACAAAGTAAAAATATTATGCGTTATTTCAATAAATATAATAGCGGAAATATTTTAGTAATACATCCGAAGTTCATCAAATGTTTAAATATAATAACTATGTATACATAACCACAATTTTAATATAATGGATTACTTAGTTTTTGCTATACTTAATGGCTTTTAGTGACGTCAACTAATATAAATATCGTCTTAAAAGTAATCATGCAATTATCGTTCACATTTCACCATAACGTTTACAAACACAATTGTTAATTCACTTTGTATTTGTTATTTCAAAGCATTCCTTAAACATATAGAAAGTGTTCAATATTATATTAACCTGTACATGTTATTTTTATCCAAGGAACGCACGATATACTACGTAAATGGATTTTCATTTGCGCTCGACGATTAACTATATTTAAAATATTAATAACGTATGTAAGTAAGAAAACAAATGCTAGACAAAGATGTAGTTCATTTATTTGTTCATGTCACTATAGGTTAAAACGTTTTGTACCTCTTAGGTCGCCAAATATGTCTTATGTTAAAAATAGTTACAAAATTGCGTATAACAGGAATCACGATAAAGAAAAGGGATTACGATTTAAGTGATTCTAGAAACTAAACAAAATAATTGATTAATCAAACTTTTACATTGTGTGACATTTTATATTACGTTTTCATAAATAACACTTGCAAGAAATAATAAAACATCCTTTGAGAAAGATCAAATTTTTTTTAGTAAATAATGCGTACATACAAAATTCAAAGTTTTCTGAAGACATAGTTTCTTAAAACTTTCATACGACTGTGTTTGTTGTACTCTTGCTTACATTATTACTGACTTATAGATTATTATAAAATACATAATTTTCTTTAATTTGGAACACCACAATTTTTGACAGTAATAGTAAGTAAATTAATTAGTAAGTAAATAATATGTATAGATTGTCCAATAAAATAGTTTATTTATTGAATAAATTTATATTTTACATTAAATTCATTTTTACAACTAAAGTACATGATATTTTACAACAATAGCAGTTCTTGTTAAAAAAAATAAGAGTAGCTAAATGCTCTTCCCCATATATTATAATGTAACAAAATTCCAGGGCACGTTGAACACAGAAGTCAATGGTAAATAAAATAGACATTTAAGAAAAAAGGAGCTTTTTTATGAATATCTTCAAACTTAAGGTATTACAAGAAGACAACAGTTTTTAACGTTAACTTTTCGAGCGTTAGACCCGGCTTTTCCCATAATTTATGCAGGGTTTTGATAAAAAATTAATTCAAAATTTTATAAATACTAAATTACTAATAATAATATTATACTTTTTTCTATTAACAAAATAATTTTACGATCAACGTTCCAAAAATAAACAATATTAATCCTAACAGATATATTAAGGTAATTTATTTTAAAATTTATCCAGAGAAAACAACCATACATTGTTGCCCATTTCCAAGCCGTTCGGAAGGTTAGCTAATGAATTGTGATGATATTCGCTTTTATTCGAACACAATTATTTTTTAAGTTCAATGAAAAATACAAAAGTACACTTTACCTTCAATGATAACGCTGGCTGTTTTGCTGTCCTTTCCATATCTGTTACCAGCAACGCATGTATAATTCCCAATATCAGAAGGCTCTAAGTTCCCTATGGAGAAATGGGAGCTCCGTTCGTTGATCACAATTTTTTGTTTCCTTTCCGTTGATATTTGTCCGTTATGCAACCAAGAAAACTCGATTGGTAAACTCCCTCGTTTTATAGTGCACAACATTTCAATACTATCTCCTATGGATGGATTTGATGGTACCATTAAAGGATAGAGAACCGGCTGATCTTCAACGGACAATGATCCTAAAAATGATTCAATAACTCTCGATACATTTTGAAAATAACTTTGTTAACATTAGGTTAGGTGTACAGTTTTATTATTAAAAGGGAATAATATAGTTCTCATTAAAAAAAAGTTGTATTTGCTTACCCCGTAGGATGAAGAGTAGAAAGCACAAACAAAGCTTGAAATGCTTTTTCATGCTCTTTTGGAAAGTATTTTTTTTTATATCATTTAAAGCTAGTTAATTGTATCTATTTTTACTAAACAGAAGTTTTAATGCAAAAATACATGCGTTAATGTATTAAACGAAACTTTGACTAGATACAAATACAACACTAACAGTGTCACTGTAGGAAGATAATTTGGTTTGTAGCAATGGTGTGTCTAATCTCGAACTGGCGGCATCAGTAGCGCCATATAGTGAGAGAAATTGTAAAATATTAACTAAGGTATTAAACCATTTATCGAATTAATAATTTCTAAAGGATTTTTTTTATGTGTACGCTTTTTACTGTTTTAAACATTTTAGCTACTTAGCTACAGAACTGTTAGGACAGAATATTTTTAAGTATTTTTTCAAAGTTAATTTATGCACAAATCTTAAATAATCAATTGATATTTTATTGTTAGTATGAACAATCCCAAAACACTTACTGTAAGCGAATTAAGCTTTATTGTAAGCGATGGTTTCGGGCTTGGCTTGAATAAAAGCTTATGACTTGGTTATCTAAACAGCTGATATAACAGATTGCTGACAAAATATATGCAACTAAAATTTTACATTAGTGACACATACTTTTAAAAATGCCTTGGAAAATTTACTACTGTGTGTGTCCAGAAAAGCAGGAAATAAATTAATATAGCATTAAATACAAAACAACTTTTACATTCAAATTATGCACTAGAAATAGGCTTTCAACAAATTTTCTTTAAGAAAATCCTAATCAAAACCAATATTATTTGACTATCTTGAAATGAGACAAAAATGTGCAATTTCATTAATTAACTGAATTTATAATTTTTTTTTTAAATTCGATTCAGTTTCTTTTTATAAGTGTCCCATGAAGAAAAATACAGTTTTAAAAACTATTTTATTTTAACTAATTTTCTAGAATTTCTGTTCAGATATGAATATATTTAAAGTCATTATATCATCCACATGAAAAAAATAAATTTAAAATAAAATTATTTTAAATTTCATATCAAAATGTTGTGTCACTCAATTCTGATTACATAAAAGTACAGTTAATGTAATCAGAATTCTAAATTTACTCAGCGTGTAAAATACTTTATTGTGTGTGTATAGCAGTTCTGCTACATCAAAGTATTTGTGTGTAGCAATTTTTAATTAATGCATAGCACTTTTGAGTATTGTCCATCTTTATCGTTGCACCGCTAATCCCGTTGATTAGCGATGCGTTGAAATTTTTTTACATTTTAAGTTATCTACGTGCTTTGCACATAAAGCGCACGTTATTTTAGTAACAACGTTACCGTTAGATTCGTACTTCAGCCGCACTCATTATTCGGATCCGACGACGTGATCCAGTTTTTAACAGTTCGTAACTGAACCGCCATATTTTACTTTCGTTGATTTTCGCAACACAAATAATAACGAATTGGAAATCTCGCTAAATCTTTCTGTTCTGGCGCGATTATCGGCGGTTTGTTAAAATTTTTTCCTACTCACTTCCAGTCTGGTATGGAGTTGAGATGTTTCCCTGCCCAAACGAAAAGTGGCCAACGGATTCGAATTGAGATTGAGCTCCATGACTTAGACAACTGAACTGAAGCGAACTGACTTTGAATCGTTTGCAAAAACACCATGGTTATGACAAACGGAGATATGCTTTGTGAGTATCGCAACTAAATGCGATACAAAGCTAAATCGCTATCGCAAGTTATCATTTTGGTGTCGCGTTTCGCGATGCGATACCGCTTATTTTACTACATTCAAAGTAAAACTTTGTAATGAACACTTAATTAAAAAAAAGTAGCATTTGGAATAAAAATTTAATATTTATCTTTTAATAATTCTTATATTGAAGAAAAAGCAAGAAGTACTGAATGAACTAGAACAGCCTACTTTTCTCTTATTTTAATATTTATAGTACGGATTGGCAGACAGACAAAAAAGTATAAAGAGATAGTTCTATACTAATTTTTCACATACTAAGTTATAACAGACCGGGTCATAGGATAGATGGAAAAAAAAGCATACAGATACAAAGTCTAAAAGGATAGGTATCTGATGTCATACCTTTCGAACAAAAAAAAAAAAACACCTTTTAAAATCGGACAGTGGAACAGAATACGGATACAAACAGACGGAAATCACTACAATGTTACTACAACTACTTTCCATTTTTTAAAAAATTATAAAAAAAAAAGTAAAGTAGGTTAAAAATGGGTAAGTCGGCATTAAAATGCTGGAGATGTCAGTAAACCCCTTCCAAATTTTGTTTTAACCGTCCGATATTAAGAATTCTTCGTTAGAGAGGCATGACATCAGAGACCTACATTTTACACTTTGTGTCCGTTTGTACGCTTCTCTGTCCCTCTCACGATTTTTAAAAACTTAGTTCTAACTGTGCATTAAAAAATATATATTTTATGTTAGAAAAGTAGGACATCAGATACTATCTTTTATACTTTTTGCATCTGTGTGTCAATCCGTACTTAGGAATTTCTAAGAGTATTTAAATAACAGAAGTCGAGTTGAATTAACGTTGCACTAGAGGCTACATGAGGACAATTGGTGATGGGTGTCATAAGTTAGAACTACAGTCAAGTGACGAGCCGACACGTGAATTAAAAATAACAGGAAAGTAGGCTATTCTAGTTATTTCAGAACTCCATTTTATTATATTTTTAAAAAACAACTTCATACTACAATTATTTTTATTGAATTGTGTGTAATTAAATATAAATAATACAACATTTACTTTGTTAACATTTTTTTATTAGATTCAATTTATACCACAGGTATAATACAAGCAAATGGACATAAGTACACTTCAGCATGAAAGTATTACAAAACCACCCAGCGGTGTTACACAAGTCGAGGCTTGAGACAATATTATTCTAGCCCCTCTGTTATATTAAATAGTTAAGTTAGAAATGTGCATCATTGGAACTTTTATGTAGCAGTCCAGCAAATGATAAAATGAAAAACTCATATCTAGCTTAGTCATCATGTCGAGGGTCTTTTTGTTCTGGGGCAAGTTTAATCATATCGTCAATGCGAAGAATGGTGATTGCAGCCTCAGTTGCAAATTTGAGAGATTTGATCTTCGAGATTGCAGGCTCTAGAACACCAGCCTTGCGATTGTTTCTTACAGTGCCTTCATACAAGTCAAGTCCAACCCTGAGGGGAAAAAAAAAATGGAATATAGATAAAAGTATATGACAATTTTATTAATAAGAGTTAAGAAACCTTTAAAATTTAAGAATTTAAATGAGTAAATCAAATGCAATTACAGTGAAAACTCTACGACCGACCACCTCGACTTATGACCATTTTTTACGGCACCGATTTTCCTCCCTATGTGTTTAATGTTAAAAGCCACTCTGGGAGAGACCAGATCTCATTCCCCAAACGACCGGTTTCAAATCCCATTTCATGAAAAATTATCTTTTTCCAACGCGTGAAAATTTTCCCCTTTCGCCTTCGAATGACTTTCAACTATTGCAATTAAAAAATGAAATTCAGAAATTTCTTCTTACTTTAAAAAGGTTTAATTAGTACATACTAGTTTGTTAAAATAAGTTAGTGTAGTATTTTTTTTTTACATATGTACTAAAGTTTGTTCAAAAGTAAGTAAGTATAATTTTGTGTTGCGAATTAACAAATATAATTAATTATAAATAGATTTTAATGGTTAAAAATATAAAATGATATTTCAAATTTCTAGGTAATTCACTTTTTTTTTTGTACTCTAGGAGCGACCAACCTCCATTTACGACCGATTTATTAGGGAACGGGAGGATGGTCGCTCTTAGAGGTTTCACTGTACAATAAACTCATGGACATTTGAACATCGGCAATTTCAAAGGCCAACTGATAATGAATATAGGATAATAAATTTTTGAGACAATCGCATTTCACAATACGAGGCAGGGAAAAAACTTTAGAGAAGTTAAGAATTGATGAATGTAAAAGCACTGTTTTAACAAGAGTGCATTATAAGACAAGTATGTACACAGAAAAAGTAATGAGAGACTGAATGAAAAGGGACAAATCACTAGAGTCATCAAGTCAATGGTTTCAGTTTTGAGAAAAGTGGTCATTGTTTAAGTTT